>JAYRBT010000043.1:8111512-8226916 GCA_036023395.1 Myiotriccus ornatus
CAGAGCCAGACAGGTTTGGTTTTCAGCTTAATAGATTTAGTTAAAAAAAAAAAAAATGGAGAGAGAGAGTTTTAAGATGGATCCCCCCTTAAAAATAAAAGAGGGAGGAGTGGGAGAGAGAAAAATAAAACACCACGGCGGAGCCACCGGGGGGGGAACGCGGAGTCTCACATGGGGCTGCGGGCGGGAGGAGGATCCCGCCGGGAGCTCCGGGGGGCGGAGGATCCAGCGGCGTCTCTGCCAGGGGAGGAGGGTCCGCGGCTCCGCAGGGACCCCGCGGGCGATCCGGGCCGCAAGGAGGATCCGGCAGGCCGCTCCCGCAGGAAGGAGCGAGCGCGGGGAGGGGGATCCGGGGAGGAGGATCCAGCAAAAAGTCTTTCACGGAGGGAGGAGGGAGCGGGGGAAACCCGACAGTCTGTGCTCGCAGCGGGATCCGCGGGCAGGCGCGGGGCGGGGGATCCCGCGGCTCTCTCCGTGTCCTCCGCGGGGATCCGGGTGGGCGGCGGGAGCAGCTGGGACCCGGGGGGGGGGGGTCGGCGGCGCGTCCCCGGGGAGCCGCAGCAGCGCCTCGGGCAGGGTCGGTCGGTCCGCCGGGGCGTTGGGGGCGGGGGGGGCGCAGCGCCTCTTCGCCGTCTCTCCTCCCGCGCTCGCTCTCGCCTCCGTCCGCTCGCAGGGCAAAGGCGGTGCCGGGGAGGGGGGGGGGGGCGGGTTGTCGGGGGTGCTCAGTGCTGGCGGGCCGGTCCCCCGCTCCTCCGCGCCGCCGCCGCCGCCGGTGCCGGTGCCGCCCTGGGGAGCAGAGGAGCCGCCGCCGCCGCCGCCGCCGCGGCCATTTTGTCGCTGACTGACAGAGCCCCGCCAGGCAGCGCGAGACCGCGGGGCGGCTCCGCGCGCGCGCCCCCTCCCGCGCTGCCCGCGAACAGGAAGTGCCGCGATCACCGCACCCCCCACCCGCCCGCGCCACGTGACGCGCAGGGGGGAGGCCCCGCCCTTCCCCGACATGCAAATGAGCGCGGCGGTGAGGCCACGCCCACCGCCCTCGGGAAGGGGGGGGGAGAAGGGGGGGAGCTGTGACACCCCCCCCCCCCAAAAAAAGGGGTGTAGAGGGGCTTCATCCCCATCCCGCACCCCCTGCCAACGGGTGTCGGTGCGTTCGCACACACACAGCCCCCTCAGCGTGATCCCCCGCGGGAGAGAGGGGGGGGGGAACAAGAAAGCTGTGACCCCTCCGAAAGGGTTTAGAGGGGCTGTCTGTGTGTGTGTGTGTGTGTGTGTGTGTGTGTGTGTGTGTGTGTGTGTGTGTGTCCCACAGGCGTGTAGAGGGGTTTTGCACCCACCCCTTGCGAATGGGTGTCGATGCATTCACACAGGCACAGGCACATACCCCGCGAACACCCGCGGAGGGGGAGGAATCGGGAGAGATGTACTCCCCCCCCGCCCCGTCGAAAGGGGTGCAGAGGGGTTCACACACACACACGCACCCCCGAAAGGGTTGTAGAAGTGCTTCGCCCCCACCCCGTGCACATGGGTGTCAGTGCATTCGGAGCACTCGCTGCACAGACACCCCGCTGAACCCCCGCGGGGGAGGACACGGGAGGGCTGCGCGGGGGCACCCCCGCCAAAGCAGCGCGGAGGGGCTGTGCCCCCGCCCCGAAAGGATTGTAGAGGGGCTGTGCCCCCGCCCCGAAAGGATTGTAGAGGGGCTGATGCCCCCCGAAGGGCTGTGGAGTGGCTTCGCCCCCACGCCGTGCACACGGATGGCGGTGCCTTCACACGCATCCCCCGCCAGCGGCCGTCGGGGCGGTCACCCCTCCCTCCTAAACACCCGCGCGGCGGGGCGGGGGGGACGGGAGACCTGTGTCCCCCCACCAAACGAGTCCAGAGGGGCTTCAAACGCACACACGGCCCCTGTGCAAACGGCCATGGGTGCATTCACATCACCCCCTCCTCCCCGCAAATCTCTGGGCTGGAGGGGGAGAACAGGGGAGAGCTGTGGCCCCCCCCAAGGGTGCAGACACACACAGACCCCCGGGCAAACGGCATTCGGTGCTTTCCGCCCTCCCTCGCAAACCCCCACGGGGGTTGGGAGGGGGCAGACACGACGAAAGAGCTGTGCCCCCCGCCATCAAAGGGGTGCAGGGCGCCTTCACACACGCCCTGGGAGCCCTCACCCCTCCCTCGCACACCCCACGCTGGGGCTCCCTTCCGTGGGGACGGGAAGGAGGCTGGTCCGGGGGGGGAGGAGAGGGGAAAGCGGGGGTGAAACATGGTCCTGCTGCACCCCGAGGTGCCAACAGCCCTCTCTCGCTCTTTCCAGCATCCCTTGCCTTAAACACACATCCCTCTGACTCTACCTGTACCCTGGAGCGTCCATGGCTGTGTGTGTGTGCAAGGGGATACACCTTGCAGAGGTGTAGGTGTGCACATGGGTGTAGACACACATGGATACACCTGGTTTACACTCCGGGTGTATCTACAGACACGGTCCAGCGCTCCTCAGCACACCCCCTGCCCGGCTCTGCACAGGGGATCCCCATTCCTACCCGGGTGCCTCCAAAAATAATTCCAGTTATTTCAGATGAAGTCATGGCTAAGCAAAGCAGGGAACCCCCCCGGGAACTGTGAACCTCGGAGAGGGGAGATGGAAATGTCAGGTTTCAGAGTGGCTGGTTTACCTCCTGCAATAACCGTGTTAACTGTTTGTTTGAGGAGGGAATCAGGATCTGCTCTCAGAATACCACGGGGAAGAGTGGAATGCAAAAATGAGTCATTTTTGCTAAAAATTGTTGTGTCTGGGCCTTTTAGCAGATCCCTTCTGGTTCTCTCTCCTCTCCTGCTTCCTCTCCTCCTTCTGCAGCGAATGTTTTGGGAACTGCAAGGAAATCCAGAGCCTGAATCTTTATTTGCTCAGGCCATTCCACTTAAATTAGAATTGAATGTGGGTTACAGAGCAGGGCCCTTACTGCTGGCAGTGGGATCGCACCCACAGCAGGGCGTAGGGGGGAAGAGAAGTACAGCTCCAGCATGATTCCTGTCGAGATTTGTGATGCCAGCCCCAAAGCCACTCCGTGCCAGCCCCTGGGCAAGCGGCACCAGGAGCCCGGAGCCCCTTGACCACTGGAGGGAGCCCATATTGTGCCAGAATGCAACAGAAATACTACGGGGAAGATTGGAAAAAAAAAAACAAACCTAAAATATGAAATATCAAATCATTGTAGTCAGAATAAAGTGTCTTCTCCAGGTCAGACCGTGATCTATAGCCATGAAAAGTGTTATAAAAATCAGATTTAAATGTCCCATTGTACTTCATCGGCACAAAGAAAGGAAAAATTATTAAGAACAAGGTGCCTTTTTTTCCCCCCACCACGTTTTGAATGTCAGTCTGCCACCTTTCAGCGGGAGTGAATTCACACGCCATGATGGTGGCAGACCTGGCTTGGAGGAAAAATGCCCTTGTGCCATCCGAAGAGCTGGCACAGCTCCAGCTTGCTCTCCCTGCTTAAATGTAGGTCAGCACCTATAGATTCCTTCCCACACCCGCCCTGGAGCCGCAGGAGCTCCCACAGTGCTGCTTTCAAAAGAGATTTTTGCTCTCCTGATAAACCAACCACCCCAAAGAAGCAGAACAGGAGAAGCCACATGTCCCGCATAGGGGACGAGCATCCTCATCCTCACCATGTGCGTACAAGAGGCTGCCCTGCACCAAAAACTCTGCTTGGCAATCGAGCGGAGGAATGTTCCCGGTGCCTTAAATTATGTGTTGTGAACGTGGAAATATTTGTAATTCAAAACACACTTTTAGCGCACAAATATTTCTGGCTCCACATAGTGATGCCAAGTTGCTGGAGACCCTGAAATGTCAAAATGGAATAAAACTGAAAGTGATTTGTGTACTAATCTGTTTTCTTGGCCCTGGCAAAATTACCATCAAAAGCATGATGTAACCGACGCCACACAGAGAGCCTGCTGTGTTTGATACCCATGTCCTAAAATACCATCCTTAACAGGTAAAAAATGTGTTCTAGTAAACCTTTCCTGTCTTACCTGACTTCTTTTGCCAGGAAGTACAGGGCTTTATCCAATGGAAATTTGATTTTCTCCCCCTTGTTTTGTTCTCCCGCTGAGATTCTGCCCTCCCACTCCCTTTGGGAGCTCACAGAGATCCTGGAAGCTTGCACAGGTAGATCCTGGGTGCATTTGCACCCCTAGCACCACGGGCTGAGGCTTTAAAGGAGCTGGTGACTGCTGTCACCATGTACATTTGTCCTCAATAGCCCCCATGGCCTGAGCTGACAGGACCCTGGTGGGGCACAGGCTTCTCCTTGAGCTGTGTTTCCCAGAGCTGCTCCGGGCAGCCACTGCTGCCTTTGAACGTTCTCCTTCCCCCCAGCGCTCAGGTAGTCTTTTTTTGTCACACATGAGTAAGAACAGATGTGAGCTGGTGTGAAGGGGAGGGAAAGGGACACACGATGCCAGCGGTTCAGTGCTCGCAGAGCAGGAGGAATTCCTGTGCTTGCACCGCTGCCTTGTAAACTTCCAATTTCCCAATCCGCCTGTGTCTCGGGTAAAGGGCTGTGACCAAAATGTTCACAGGGTGCTGGGCATGTTGAATGGATGGGTATGAGCTCGAAGAGGCAGGCACTCACACGGATACAGCCTTTTCTGGGAGTGACAAAGCTAGGCTAAGCAGAGCTCTTCACACATTCAGGGCTGTGTTGGGGTGGCTCAACCACAGCGAGGCAAAATATTCCTCCGCTGTAGACTTGACACCTCTTGCTTATTTTCCTCTCATCCAACCGAGTACAGAAGTGGGTCAAAATAGTCACCAAGCACCTCTTGCCAAGTGATAATGAGCACACACGAAGTTGATCTCAAAGCCTTAAGGAGAATCCACTGTCTAGTGCCGAACAGGATTTCCCAGAGCCCACACAAAGTGAAGCTACACCTCCGAGGCCCTCCCTTGTCTGAGCTGATTCTCAGAGGTAGGGTGAGCAGGATCACACTGGGAAGCCAAGATCAAGGGTAGCAAGGGCTTTTCCGAGGAAGTTATGGATGCATGAGCTGTTTGCATGGAGTCCATTCCCTCTGAAGGATGCAAACACATCCTTTCTGGCCACCCTACCAACAAACAGTGTCTTTAGGGTGAACACAAATAGAATTGTAGAGTCACAGAATCATAGAATTTTTAAGGTTAGAAAAGATCTAAAGATCTTTGAATCCAACCATTAATGAACCGTATTTAACTTACACATCATTTTTTTAATGGAAAAACTCACTTTAATACCTTATGTTTCCCTCCCTGCATTTTCATCTGCTTGCTGGGACCATGCCCTGCTGTGAGACATCCACGTTGGGGTGGTTGTACCCAGCTATGAGGTGTCCTTTCCGTGGCACTGACCCAAAGCAGAAAAGACTCCTGAAAACCTGGTACCACGGGTTCCTCCTGATCTCTGGCACAGACATTTCACATCAGCAAAACCACCGTGATGAGAGTTATCACAGGAGGCTGACAGCTCACCTCTTACCCCCAGGTTGGGATGAGCTGGTTCCCCTTTTTTGTGTAACAACCAAATACTTCAAACACTTGCCCAGAAAACACAACATCTGGATTCAATTCCCTCCCCAACCTGAGAGTCTCTAACCTGTATTTCCCACGAGAGAGATGTAGCGTGATGCTAAACAGTGATCTGGTAAGGGAGAAAACAAGGTATTTTTTATTCTTACTCTCCAAGCAGAGCTATTGTACAAACAAGAACACAAGTGTCCTGAGGCCAAAAAGCAAGCAAGAAGCACATGACTCCCTACCCTGCTTGCCACGGCACACAGCAGTGGTGATAACATGTTCTGCTTATTATCAATAGCTGTTTAACAATAAACACATAATCTGCCCTGAACAGAGTGGGCAGAGCCCAGGACTTGCTTACCCTATAGCTTACTTTGGGGGAGAGGAAACAATGGTTTAAAGGCTGTAACCTGTAAATGCCCACTTTGAGTTAAGTCTACAGGCTGGAGAAGTGTGCAGAGATGCAAATTTCCTGTTGTGCTTGTGAGAATAAAAATGTTACCATTCATCAGTTTCTCTTACTCTGTTTTGCACGTGCATGGTCATCATTTCATTGGTGGGAGGGGGCTGCAACAAGCAGAGGAAAGACACAGACTGCTCCAGTGGCACAGACAGTGCTCATCATCCAGGCACAGCTGCAAATGTTAGAGAAAACCCACTGCTGAGTGTGCAAACCCCCAGTGAAATACTGGAGCTGTCACCTCTGGCACTGGCAGGCTCACAGGGGCACCAAGCCAAGTGTCCATAATAAAGATCCTGCAGCAGAAAGGGGAAAATCCCTGATTGCCCAACATTTCAATGAGCTGGGAGGAAGGTGCCAGCACTTCTTTGCTGAAAACACCTTTCAGAAAAGGTTTTTCTGAGCCTCCCTCAGCTTGTTGATTTTTATCTTCACCCCTCGCAGAGCCTCATGCATCTATGGGGAGCACTGGAGCTGTTTCCATGATGTGCTCAGAACTCAAGATGGTTTTGGCTTTCCTACCTGTTTGCAAGTCTCTTATCCCAGTGGAAATAAAGCAGAGTTGGAGGCAGGCCACAAAAAGGTTAATTTGCTGTATATACCAGTTTGACCTTTTTTGACGTGGACAGCTCAAACAGCTGCACCCAAGAAACGCCCAAGGCAGGAAAATTCTTCTGAAACAAGTGGCAGGGAGGGGAATATCTACTAGCACTCCACCAGCTTTCAAAGCAGCAGTGCAAGAACTTGCAAACACTTGAGGAAAAAAATAAACCCCAGTCCTCAGGCCAGGCACTGCTCTCACACCACCTCTACAGTGCCTGTGGCAACCCAGCACCATTTCCTTGGGACAAACAACAGCCTTTGGTGGGGGGGTTTTGCAGCAGGACTTTATAATATATGTCAGACATCTAGTGCTGGGAGCTCTTCAGGGCAAAGGAGGCAGAATGGCAAATGCTTACAGCCAGCAATTTCAGTGTTCAAGGCAAAAATTAGTTATTATAGGTGAGAAAAAAAAAAGATTCTTGGGCAGTTTCCATGAAAGCAGGTGGTGGATTCAATGGTAAAGGAGTTTTTCCCAGTGTCCTTGCTGGTCATCATGGGAATAATTTGACCTCTCTAAAAGCTCCCCATATTTTCAGAGGGCCATAACATCCACTTCTTTCTTTCTTTGATCAGGCTGGGGATTGTGGCTGCTGCCTTCCATCTCCTTGGTGGCAAAGAACATCCTGAAGGGGATTGATGCCAGTATAACATACATTTATTGCCTGCCTTGGGATCTTTGGGTGAAAAGCTCTGATGTGATGACTGTTATTCCACACAGACCTACTAGGTATCAACACTTCGGGTTGGATTGTACCTAGGGCAGCTTCTGTATTCCTGACAGAGCTGATACGACTTATCCCTGGGGTGAGGAGGTGGGAGGGAAAGAATTGCTTGTGACAGATACTAGTCATGTAGCTTAATGAAGTTTCGCAAGGTGTTCAGAGGCAGCAGGACGGGGTCAAATCAGGGAAGGTCATGCCTCTGGAAGCGGCAATCCTGAGTCAAGACCTGGCTTCTCCCCAGAGCCTGTCACTCTGCTCCCAACCTGGCTGGCGGAGCCGCTCGGATTGCAAAGAATTTATTGACACCCACCCACCATCCCTAAAGTTTTATGGCAATGTAGATCTATTAGAAACCCATTTTACAGAGGTATTAAAATAATGAAGGTGAGAATTAAGAGAGCAGCACGCTCCTTGGAAAACCCACTGATCATAATATACTGCTTTAAAGAAAGTTATTGTGCAGTCCTCTTAAAGGAAGTTATCAATTAGTCATTGTATCAGACATGGGAGAATTGTTCCCTGAAGAGGATTTTAGGAGGAAAGCCATTGACCAAGTGATGAATTTATCACTAGGGGTTGCATGGCTCCATGGATTAAGAGGACATGGCACAGAGTCCTCGGAGAGCAGACTGGTGACCCCAGAGAGGTTTGGGAAGTCAGAGGCATCAGTGCAGGTTGAAATGACCAGGCTGCTCCCAGGCAGGGTGACAGCAGGTCAGGGAAGAGACATGGCACCAGTGGGGTGGATGAGAGCTCCTGCATGTCCAGTGAGCTCAGGACACCATGCAGGATTCCATGAAATTGGAAACTTGAAAAATGCCTTGTTTTGATTGCAATCGTGCCTGGAGGTTTCTAAAAGCTGTGTAGCTGTGGTGCTGGGGGACATGGTCTAGAGGCAGTTTTGGCAGTGCTGTGTTAATGGTCAGATTTGATAACCTTTTTTCAAACTAAATAAAAACTATAAATCTCAATGCAAAGGTGTTTTGTGAGCCCAAAGCTGCCCTCCTCTATTGCTGCATGGCTGAAAGGGGCTCCTGGGGTGACCATGGCAGTCACCCACTGCCCACACCTCACTCAGCTCAGCTGAGAAGCTCAGCAAAGCCCTGACAAATTGCCAAGTTCTCCTGAGATAAATAATCACAAACAAAAATATTTGTGTTTACTGTGGGGATTTGTCTGTGCATAATTATGCATTAGTCATTACGAGGACTACAGGAGAGTTTTACACATGTAAATATGTTCAGTTAATTAGACAGGACTGCTTTTGGTTTGTTTCTTCTCTGCAGTCTGATCCTGAAGTCATCAAACACTCCTGGATCACGAGTCGAGTTGAATGAGATACGTGAGGAAAACAGCCCTCTCCCTCCTCATAATGCAGCTCTGGGTATCGATATATATCCCTTTAAAATACTTCTTGTAGCTTTTCTGTTACAGCCTCAAGGTACTTCACACAATGCAGCACAACCTTCACACTGTTCTCTCATGTACATGTTTCAAGGGGAGATCAGATGGATTTCTCAGGTAATACAATGTAAGACATTATTTTCTTCTGAAACATTTTTAAGTGCAGCAGCTTTTAGTAATCTTCCAGCATCTTCTGCTATGTATGACAAAGTCTATTAGTGTCATTTGCATGAGAAGTACACAATAAATCATTCATGCACAGTTTAGTACAGGTTAAGTGTAACAGCCTAACTGTGATTTTCTATAAGAAAATCAGAGCAGCTCATCAGCTGGTGTAAATCAGCAGTGCTCCATCAAAGCCACTGAGTCACACCAAATAATCACTTGGCACAGGGGAAAGATTTAGGCAAAAAAGCAGCAGGAAAGACCACGATTCCTGCTCCACTGGAAGGACTTCCTTTTGAAAACTTCTCTCCTGAAAACCTTTCCAAAGAAAATCCACAGGCCTTGGGGCCAGCACAGCCTGGCTGGTCCAAGGCTCTGCTGTGTTTCGCTGCTGGCCCTGGGCTCTGCTGTGGGCAGGCTGCTGGAGGGAGGGGAGTGTTCTGGGGAGCCAGCCCAGAGTACGGCCAGGGAACTCTGCGGGAAACCTTGGGCTTGCCCCAACCCTGAGGGTGGGAGAAGGATCAAATTCCCCAGGAACCTGCAGCTGTCATTTAGGCAAAAGCCTTAAACAGCAGCAAAACTCATTCCAACCCCTCCATGACAAGGGGATCGAACTAGACAAGGTTTAAAGCCCCTTCCAACCCAAACCATTCTGTGATTCTGTGATTTAAGACAGTCTGGTGTCCATTTATCCATCTCTGTTTCACAGGTTGTTTGTCCTCCATGTCTGGACCACCGACCCTATTTGTAATAGGAGGAGGTGTCACATGCCCCTGGTGCAGCACAGCAAAACCCTTTTGGGAGATGCCAGGGAGATGCCCCTCTTGGGTGGGAAGGGCCCACCCTTTTGCACCCAGCCTGGTCCCTTTTCTCTGGAAGGGAAGGGAAATTCCTCTGCAGTGATGTGGAATTTGTCAGCGGCTCTGGAAAAGGGCCATGTGGGCATGAGAGGAACTGAGAGGAGCGAAGGAGTCCCTGGAGGGGGGTGGTTAAGGCCTTGCACTGGAAAAAAAACCCCACATTGTCCTTCACCAGCACTGATAACTTATTGTCTGGCTGCGAGCACAGGCACTGAGCGGCTCAGCTTCACCGAGGCAGGAGGTGAACACAAGCATAGGTTTGCTCCAAGACGAAGACCTTTCTCCTCCCCTCCTCCTGCTTTTTCTCTCTGTTTTTCGGCCTGGTTCTTGTTCTCACTGCGGCGGCGTGTGGGACAGAGGCTCATTGTTCCCAGTGCTCAGGAAACACGCCGCAGGACTGATCTTATTAGAGCTGGGGCCATGCCCGGGCCAGCCGGGGAGGAGCCGCCGGCACATCCTCGGGGGGCACCTCACGGCAGGGCTCAGTGTGGAATCAGGGGCAGGGGCAGCCCTTGTCACCTCCACTGCCCTGCATCATTGGGGGCACTCAGGCTTAATTTTTGGCCGCAGTTTCAGGGCTTTGCTTGTGCTCAGGCGCCTTTGAAACAAGCACTGGGTAGCTCAAGTTGAAAAGCAAAAATTAAGGTGAAAACACAGAATGCTGAGTCCAGGACCTCAGGGGCTCTGCTAGGAATGGCAATACTGTGATGGCAAGGGATAAGCATAAACAGCTCAGTGATTTTGAACCTCATTTGCCAAAAAAAATCATGCTCATGCAGTCATGCTGCCTCTTTCTTCCCACTGTCCCCCTCTCATTCTGGAACACAATATTTATTGTGCTCGACAGAGAAGTGATGAAGATGTTTAGATCCTACAAATGTTGATGTAGGGAGTAAAAAAGACTAGAGTAGGGTCTCCACCAAGTGCAGAGTGGAGCAGACTATGCTCCTAGTTGGACTGACAGCCAGCCAGGCTGATTGAGATGCTTCTAAATGCTCAGGTATCAGAAGAAAGTTGCACAATCCCAGACTATTTATTTGTTACTTATAAAGTAACAAATTCATTTTGAAGGCACGGGCTAAATAAGAATTAATTGTGTTAAAAATTCAGGTTAACGAACGCTGTAAGAAGTTGTCTTAAGGGAAATAAAAGGGAACAAAAAAAAAAGTCTTGGGCACTAATGATTAGAGCAAAACCCTGATGTTAGGAGGACTTTGTCTCAGTGGAAGCAAGTTACTCATCTCTTCCAGAAGATACATGCATGCATTGCAAAATGTTTATTTTGTACTCTCTGAAGTGGTTAATCTACATGCAAAGCAATGAAAAGGTGCCTTATTAGGCTAATTGCTGATAATAAAAAAAAAAAAAAAGAAAGAAAAAAAAACCCACCAGAACTACTGTGAGCAAATATTTAAAAACAGATGCAGAAGGCTGTGAAAACAAACACAATCTCGTTTCTCCACAAAGTTTTCCCACCAGAAATCAGGCAGTTCAAAGAGACGTCCGGTTAATACGGTACCTCCAGGCTCCCGGCGCTGGAGCTGTTCATTAGCCGCTTCGTAATTCTGTGATGCAGAACTGGATTAATGGAAAGGTGACTGGGAAGCCACCGAGGGACCTGCTAATGATACTGCTTCGTCCTCAGAGAAGTCCTCTCTAGCCTTGCCCACGTGCAGCAAAACACACACCATCAGGATACAATGCCACATTATCACAAGAAAACACTTTGGAGAGGGGAAGAAGATGTCATCGCCAAGTGGTGCTGGGAACTGGCGAAACCCAAGATGGAAAAATAATTGCATGCATGTTTTTTAATACAACAGGATTCCCCCAAGCTCATTAAAGCAGATGGAAGTTTTAAAACCTGTATTACTTTAAAAATTAATTTACAGCTGTGGGGCTTGGTGGCCCAGAGAACATTAAAATGATAAATCCGGAAAGGTGATGTGAGCAGAAAGGAGGATTACTTTGGTCACACAACATGGCCTCACGCAGCTGGGAAGGGGAGATGGTACCGGTTTGTTGTTGCCTGGTGGTTACCTCTGCTGTGCCATTTCTGGGCTAACCCAGATTTTAAAATGTTGTAACAAACCATTAAATTTTCCTCCCAAATGATGAGTAATCCAGAAGCGATCTCGGTGCCTTTCTGCCTCATTAGATACTGGCTGATGTGGCGAGAGAGGTGATACGACCCAACACCAGCCCTCTGGGCTGCAGGAGAGCCCCGTCCAGGCTGGACATCCACACCAGTTCATGGCACTGGCTTGTGACACCATCTCATTCCACCTTGCAGGGTCCTGCCGTGCTCCCCCTGCTCCAGCTGGATGGTCCCAGCAATGCCCTAATTCCCCTGCCCGGCGGCTGCCCCCAGGACAAGCCGTGCCTGTCTGAACCCACGGCAGTGTGGCAGCATGCCCGGGGGCTGGATGGGGGAGGCAGGCACTTGTACAGCTCCCTGCATGCCAGGCAGGGAATCCTTCACCCTGCACAACCATCATCCTCAGCTGGGACATCCCTGTCTGCGGGAAGGGTCACGGATGGAGCTGTGGGACAAAGCGAGGCAGCTCCTCCGAGCCCCGTGGAAATGGACCATCGTCTTCCTATCTGATTCCAAGTATAGGTGAGTTAGGTACCTCAGAACAAAGGCTGGAGGCAGGTTGTATTCAGCTCACACCATCTACCTCGGGTTGCTGGGAAGAAAGGAGCCCTTTGTTTGGAAACAGCAGCTACTCCCACCAAACCACGCACGAGGCTCTGCGTGTGCAAACCCCCACGTTACGTACTGCAGTGGTTTGGCACAAAGTGATACCTGTTCCCCCACTCCATGGTAACCTGTTCCCCCACTCTGTGGTTCCCCCTCACCCTCACGGGTATGTGCAGGGCACAGCAAGCACTTCCCAGTTCTCCAAAGGTTTGAGTGTGTGGCTGGGGGTGAAATCACATCCCAGGAATCTGCCACTTTGCACAGCCCTGCAGAGCCCACCTCCATGTGCCAAACACACCTGGTGACCTGAGGTGCTGCCTGCCCCTGCCTGCACTACAGCCACCAAAACATGGCTCACAGCCAGCCCACACTGACACAGACCTGGATCTCCAATGCCAGGCTCGGTGCCGGCCCTGGAAATCACACAGCCATGGATGTGGCTGGGCTCATGTACATCCCCATCTCCAGCATCACCTTGCTGCTGTACCAGGGATTTCCTATGTAAAGGCGGTTTCTCCCCGCAGAGAGTGTTACTGGGATCCCTGAGCTGTGCCCACATGCACTGTGAGACCCAAAGCCACAACATACCCCGTTATCCAGGGGGCAAGGGGCAGCCCTCACTCAGACACCATTCCCTCGGCCTCTCTGCTGCTGCGTTTATTATAACGTGCTCCTCATTTCCTTCCCTCACCCGCCAAATTAACTTTAACAGTAAATTAACTTTATTCGGTGGCTGGTCAGCCCGTGAAGTGGGAGCGGGGCGGATTTTCCCCCTGGCCGTTCCGGGAGGCCCCGCGCCTGGCCAGCAGCGCCGTGACTCACAGGCTTTCAGGCTGCCTATTGAAGGGCCCGGAGCCCGAACAAAGCCCCCATTCACTCCCTGGCTCTGCTGGTTTTTCTTTGAGCCCTCGCTGCTTTATTTTTATTCTTTCCCAAACATTGTTGGCTAATTTCATTGACAAAATTCATAACTTGGGGTTGGAGAGCTCGCTCTATTCAGCTGAGAGCGCTGGGGGGTTTTGTTTTTCTTTTTCCGTGCTGCCCATCTTGCCTCATTCTCTGCATGGTCCTGAAGCCAGTTTCCAGCCTGTGCTGTGCTGAGGGATGGAGCAAAGGGTCACAGCCCTGCACACAGAGTTTAGGTGCTCCTCAGTTTTTGGATGGAGAAGAAAAAGCACCACGATAAGATCAGAACCCGAAGCAAGAGGGTAATGCTGGGGTCAGCACAGATAGGACTAAAATCCTGCACTACAGACCTGAGTGACCCCTTGAAATACACAGAAGACATTTAAAAATACAAGCCTGTTTAACTTTTATATCTGCAATATTCTGCATCGAGTCCAGTTAATTGCAGCTCTTTAAAAACATCTGCATTTCATAAAGAACTAACTTTTCTTCCCCTCAGGCTGCCCCTCCTGAGACATCCCTCTCCAGGCTGCTGGGTTACACAGTAATTACAATCCACAAGTACCTGACATCACCACCAAGTGCAGTGCATTATGGTTTCAAAAACAAGAGAAACAATATTGCTCAAGATGGGCCCGAGCCAAAATCCCAGCTCCAAACACCATCATTTTTTCTGGTGGAGTTGAGAGCCAGAGCCCTGCGTGGCAGCGAGGGCCCCCATGGAAATGTCACAGGCACAGAATGGAGGAGTCACTTTGTGCTTTGGTAGCACAGAGGACATTTCTCCTCCCTGCTGACCCAGAGGGGTTTAAATACGTGCAAGCAGAGAGCAGCAACACCATGCCACAAGGAAAGAGCTCTCACATAAACTGTGCTGGAGGTTAGAACCGGCATTAGCCAGAGCCAGCCTCTGCCCCAGAAACATCTCTGCCCTTCTGCTGTCCCAGGGGAGACCTGCAGCCCCACTGCCACCTCTGCCCCAGAGCCACAGCCCCCTTGTCCCGTCCAGCCCAGTGCACACGAGGGACACAGTGCCAGAATTTGCTAGACCATCATTTTGGGAAGGGATGCAGGCCGGACCCAAAGCAACTCCAGTGGTGAGAGCAGGCAGCACTCTGGGGAACCTGCATGAGCTGTCAGCACCAGCCCTGCACCAGCACAGGCAAATGCCTCAGAGACTCTGCTCTGGGGAAGGCACTAACGGCAGTGCAAGAGGCTTTGTTCCCTCCCTTCCCCCTGGAAGGGGGCAGGATCTGCCTCGAAAGAACCTCCAGCGGCATGTTGTATAGATACATACAAACATACACACATAATATATACACATCATTTGGTTTATGGTCACCAAAGTGCACTCAGCTGGTACCTAAAGCAAAGTCCTTAATGGTGTTTTATGCAGTAAATCGCTTTTCTCCTCCTCTCCAGCAGCAGAGGCTGGTTCTAGGGTGTTAGCAGGGCTGGAGCATCAGCCCCCTAACCTGTGGGAATACCACCCATGACCTGCAGCCTTCCTGCTTTGCTAAGCTCTAGAGGCCAGGTCTCTTTTCTTGTTCATTTATTGGCTTGTTTCCCTGCAGAGAGGCAGTGGTTAGAGGGGAAAGAGTGTGTTTTTCGGTCCACAGAGCAAGCAATTTACTTTTTGAGGTTGTTTGCCAAAACCACATTCCTGCTTCAGCTTCCAGTCCAAGCAGAGGGGAGGCAGAGATCAGAAAGGAGAGTTGTGGGCTGATTTTGCTCAATCGCTTGTGCTCTCTTTGCCTTGTGTGAGAGCTGAGCTCACTCAAGGCTTCAGGCATCCTCTGCACCTTCACATCTGAACAACAAGCAGGGAAAGCAAAAACCACAGGATTTCCTCTGCAGTCAGCAATACCCAATAAATTCACAGCAAGAGCAAGCTTTTAAAAGAAAAAAAATAAAAATAAAAATGCCCTAAACCAAACATTTTATCCTTTCCTGGTCTAATTGGGGAATAAACTTAACATCTTATTTTAAGGATGAAGTGAAAAGGAAGGGGATAAAAGCAAGTCTAGCCGAGCTCTGCACCCAGCCGTGATCACAGGCAGCAGGCTGGGTCTGCATCTCCTGAGGAACCACTAGCTCTGCCTGTCAGGCTCCAAGTCAGCAGGGCTGTGACAGGAGTCAGGCCCTTTGCTCTCCAACACAGTTGGTGGGAGCTGGGTGCCTGTCACCATCAGAGCCTCCAAAGCTTGGAAAATGATGTGCAGCCTCATCTGGGAAGTGCTGTGTGCTGGGAGGCGCTGGGTGTGAGCTCCATCTCCCTTACCCTGGGTGAAGCTCCACTCAGCTTAATGGGGTGATTCCTGGGTAATAACTCATGCACTGTCCCTTGAACCCAAAGTAACCTTAAAAGTGCCTTGGATGGGCATCAGATGATTTTGCACATAGGTAAGGATGCTCTGGTAATGCAGAGACATAAGTGCTGCTGCCTTGCACCCCTAGGGAGCCAGGCTGGGGTTGGGAAGCCTGGCTGGGGGTGGGAAGCCTGGCTGGAGATGTAGGGCCTGACCCCTCTTCCCTCTCTCCACACTCTGGCTGCCTCCACTCTCCTGCTGGCTCGGGGCCATCTCTCTGTCTGGATGTGCACAGTCGGTGACGCAGGAGCGCCCCTCACTATGACTGCTTAGCGTGGCCAAAAAGGCTGGAAACTGGACTATTGCACACTTAGCTTTCCCTCAGCCCCCTCACTTCTTCCCAAAGCCCCTGCGGTTTCCAAGCACCACAAAGTTCTCCCAGCCAAAGCAGACTGGGAAGTGCCTGGCGCCCATAAGAGCGACTGTGCGATCAAGGGGATGTTCCTGGGCTGCCTCGGACTTGCTGCAGCTGGACAGGTCACTTGAGGCTCTCCTGGGGCTGTGTGGGTGCTCTGCCCTGCTTCCCAGGTCCCGTGGGTTTGGTGCCAGTGAAGCAATCCCCAGGGAGAAGTGGCACAACCCCAGAGTGTGGGGACCTTGCTGACAGACAGCCGCCCCTTGCAGCTCCCCCTCAGCTTTGCACTCCTCCCAAAGGCAGTCTGCAATTCCTCAGATGGGAGTGATTCCTTAAGAAAAGATGAGAACTCTGGGCTTTCTTATCTTTAAAGAGCAGTTGGCAAAAAAAAAATTCCATAAAATCTACTTCTGAGACCTGCTCCTGCTTTCCTCACTTTCGCTTCCACAAGTCACACACACACCCCTTTGCCACCTCCAGAGCAGCCTGGCTATGCACCTGAGCACCCTGGGGTGATGGTCACCCTTTAGTTTTCAGGTGTTATACCACATGAAGGGCAGTTAAACATATATTGGTGCTGCTCCTAGAAGGGTTATCCATGTACACAATAGCTCTGGATCCTGCAGGGAGGTGATGCAAAGCCCCATAGATGGGATGAACCAAGTCCCGGCACCCTGGTCCATCCTCTGAAAGAGCTGCTGGCCCCTTTTCACCAGCAGTGCTGGGAAATATTAATAAATTAAGTCTCTTGACTAATTTTTTTTATGGTGCTCCCCACTCCCTCTCAGAAAGCCAAAATGCCATCCTTCCCTTGGGCACTAAACCACCATCAGGCTCGTGCTCCCCACTTAACACACAGTTTCCCAATGCCCAGCTGGGGGTTCCCCCTTGTTTCCACAGTGACACGGGGACAGGGGGCACATCCCAACTTGGCAGGCTGGCGTGTCTTTAGGGCAAATACATCCTTCAGTGGGAAGAAAAAGGATTTGCCTGAAAAGGGTTTGTCTTTCTATGAGTAGAAAAGAGATATTTATTAAAAAAAAGGGCTTATAATATACCAGAATACCTTCCTCCCTCACCAAAGGTCAAACTTAGATCCAATCTCAGTCAGGAGGGAGACGTCTGTCAGACAAGCACTAATCACTATTTAGTATTCATATTCACCTATTAGAAGCTCCATGCTGTAAACATGTCTATGAATTAACAAGGCATCTGGCCTCTCTTATACAATATGAGCAGCTTGGATCATAAAGTGTCTGCAGAAAATAAAAAGTGCCTTCCATCTGTCTCTCCCAAATATCACTGCTATCACCAAAGCAAACAGACCGGCTCTTCCAAAGCACCGCCGTCCCCCTCCCCCAGAACGTGTTAGTCAAACAAAAACAAGCGTTTCACGGAGAGCACTTGACAGATCTGAAACGACTCGGAGGAGCCAGGCGCAAATTAAGAACTGGGGGAAAATTAGCTGAAAGATAACTGGGGGAAAAAAAAGCTTCCTAATAACAAAATGTCTTCTTAGCCCTCTGAGTAATTATCCGCAGCGCTGGCGCTGCCAACGCCAGGGGAAGGTCAGCACTGCCCGGCAGAAGATGCTCGGACACGCCAGGACCTTTGCCAGGGCAGAGCCATCATGGGAATTGCTGTCCCCAGATTTTACACCTTGGCAGCATGTAGTGGAGAAGGATATTGCATGATCATGGTGACCCTTGGAAGGGCCAGAGACTCACCACAGTTCTGCTGGATGGAAAAACCAAACCCTGGGTGAAGGCCACATGCCTGACTGCCAGGGGACAGCTCAGCTCCTGTGATGCCACCATAGCATGACTGGCTGGAATTCCTAAGCCAGCTCCCAAATCAGAACAATTCGGCTCATCACTCCGCCGTCTATGTGGAACTCACGAGAGCTAAAGGTGGATGATTTGTGCCTGTTCCCAATCCACAGGGAGATGGGACAATTCCAGAGGAGCTATGTCAGTGCAGGACATCAAAGCAGGCTGCTACCACAAACGTGGAATTGGAGCTGCCCTGATGGCTGTGGGAGAGAAGGGCTGGAGCAGTCCCTGTGACGGTCCCAGCTGGGTTAGTGAGGGCCAGGAGCACCAACCAGAGGGACCAGTGTCACAGCTGGGGCAGGAAAGCTCCCATCCCCATAATATCCAGCCACTCTCTTTGTCTTCATGTTCCTCCTATCTCACTGCCTTTCCTCCTCTGGTTTCCAAGCCCACTCCAGATTTCAGCTCTAGTGCTTCCCAAGTAAACCCAGCTGCTGACAAATGGCGTGGCTTTCTGCTCTCTTAGCTCCTGCCAAGGGCTGGATGGGCCTCAGGGCCAAGGCAGGACCTGGAGCAGGGAGATCATCACTTTTGGGGTCAGCTGCTCACCCGAGAGGCTTCTGGGTCCCCAGGACACCACTCCAGTTGGTGACCTTAAACCAACTCAGGCTCCTCTGTCTCAAGGGAAGGGAGGGTCTGCTCTAAACCCTGGCTTTGTTTTCCAAAGATAAATTTAAACCAAGGGGAAGGAAGAATGAGGTTCATAAATCAGGCAGGCCTGAAAATGAGGCATGAAAAATGAATGAATCAAGCACGTGTGCGAGCTCTGACGCCCCGACCTGCTCCACTGGCACAGCCCACCCGTGGCTGGGAGCCCCCAGCCGAGCCCTCCCTGTAGTCCCCAGCTCACCACCACTGCTCCAGGCAGACCTGTCAGCTCTCAGTAATTGTTGCCTTTTCCCCAGTTCTCATCCACACAGAAAACACCCCACTTGGCTGTAAACTTGAGCTGACAAGGGGTATGATGGGCTGGGTGGGCTCCAATCCGTGTGCTCTGCAACGCCAGGATCTGCCTCGCTCCTCTTCCCATTCCAGGCTTAATGTTTTTAAACTCTTTGGATTGCATGAGATGTTTAAGTATAAATAGAGGGGAGCAGAGGGAAGTCATGGCTTTCTGGAAGCAGTTCTCACGTCCCCCACACACATGGATGACAGAAAGAAGAAAACCAGGAGGCTTCCAGACCTCCCAGCTGCAGACATCTGAGGAGTTGGCTGCATCCAGTGAGCCGCTCTCAGCTCCCTGCCTGGCCAAATAGCTGTTCCTATAACAGTGATGCAGAGTAGCCTGTCTCCTTCAAATCATCTCCTGGGAGAGTATCTCTCTGGGAAAGAGGCTTGGTGAAGAACTCAGACACTGGGAGGGGGATCTGCACCTCTGCCATAAGGCTTTGGTGCATCGGGCCCACAACGTGCAGACCTAATTTGGATCGATGAGAAACCCTCACAATTTGCAGGTCCAGGTGCACTGGGGGCTGTGTGCACAAATACTTGCACTTTGCAAGGCAAAGAGGCCCCAACCAACCCAACCCAACCAACGTGGCTGCAGCTGCTGTGCTGGGCCATGACAAAGCAGGTTCTGAAAATACCCACCTGCGTCATTTGCCATGCAAATGATTATTCAAAGAAACAATTCAACCCAGGGCTTGGGAAGAAGTGGTGGGAGAGTGGCCAGTGGCTGAGAGGCAGCCCAGAGTAGCTGCTGAGGAGCTGGAGGAAGTGGGAAGGAGGGAGAAGGAGGAACAAAGATGGGGAAATTTGGTTTTGGCTTCCTGTAGAGCGACCTTAAGTGGCCCCGTCTGGGGGACTGGGTGACTGGAGAAAGGTCTCACTGAGCATCACCATGCAGAACATCACCAGAATCCTTCACTGCATCTTTCCACCGGGGAAAAGCTTCTGAAATATAAGTGTTGTCCTTGCTGTAGGAATTTACCTGCCTCTGTTATACCACATTAACCACTTGCACTACTGCCAGAATCTGACACAGAAGATTCCCAGCCAGTTCCAGGGCCAGGACAACAGCTACCCAGTCCCACAGGACTCCAGGACAGGAGCAGAAGCTTTTCACAGCTCCAGGACCCAAGGCTGCCCTCAGCCACATTGCTGCTTGACCCCAGTCCCAGGCCACCATAATCAATAGGGAATTTGTCACTGGCCCCAGCAGAGACAGGATCAGGCTCTGCATGCACAAGGAAACCCCTCGAGCATGAAAGCTAATTTAAGAGGAGCTCATCTCCTCATGTTCAGAGACACGGAGCAAGGAAAAAGCATGACAGATTTTGGTGCATTTTGACTGAATTATTGTCCACTGAGGATTGAGCCAAGACCAAAAACATTATTTCACTTTCTAGCGAGGCTGCAGTGATGAATATGGGTTTCAAAGGAGAAAAGCTGGGTCGTTCTTATTTCTAATTTTGAGCATTCCTCCTCCTTTGAAGGCTGAACACCTCAGTACATGGGTGCTGAAACAAAGACTCCCATTCCTTAGCAAGGCATATGGCTCTGCAGGTAAATGCAACAAAGCTTAAACCACACACATCAAAATGCAACAGAATTTCACACTACGGCTCTGTTAAAAATATTCTGTTTAATTGATTTTTTAAAAAAATCTATTATGCTGCTCTAGGCATGGCTATTGATCTGCAGTGCTGGAGAAGTAATGAAGAAGCCTTCAAATCAATAAGGCCAAAGTATATCTCAAACTGTATCTGCTCCACCAGCACAACAGGGATGTGGCCAGAGAAATTCCCTAGTCGGGGCCGGGAGTATGAACAAGCCTGTTCTGATGACTGCAAAGATTTATTTCTATTGGCATAAACATAACTAATGAAACCTCGACGACTCTTCACTTCTGTGAAAGCTGATAATATATCGCGGGGCTCACAATGAAATGAGCAAAAACACATTTGCAAAGGAAGGGGAAAAAAAAAAAAACTAACTCCCTCAACCGTGAGCTGTATTTTCTTCTTGGTGCCCTTGATTCTCCTCCACCCCCTTCCCCCAGCCAGGGTAATATTTCTTCTTGGAGCTCTCTGTATGGTTTTTAACAAGGCTTTTGTAAGTCTCCAAGGCTGGAGTTTTAGGTTTTCTTTTATCCCTCGCTGTCAGGATGGAGTAGGTAGGCAGCTAAAATCACAGGCTGATAATATTGTTTGGGGCTAACAGCCTTATCTTATCTTGTTCGAATTATTCATATTACCTTAGATAAGCCACCTGGGGCCGAACACAAGCAAGATCCAGGGAAGTGACCTCATTACAGTTCAGGTGCCTATTTACTGTAATAAGAACAGCTGGACTAACACAGCCACACTTTGAACTTGGCTGGCACTTTCTGTCTGAGGCTTTGACTTCCATCCCTTTCACACTTCACAGCACAGAGGAATGGAGGAGCCAGAGTTAATCAGCACTGCCACTTTTCCTCCAAAAGGCCTGGGATTACAGAAGGGTTTTGCCCACTGGACATGGAAGGGTTTTGGAAGGGTGAGCACCGAGCTGAACCCTCAGAACAGGCTGCACCCCTGGAGATGGGGATGTTTTGCTAAAGATCCCCTGTTGATGGTGAAGAGCTGGTCAAAATGCAATCAGCATTTCATTTCCCAGCTAAAGCTGATGTGGCAGAGATCTGTCAGCTCTGCATTTCTAACCCAAACAGCCAAAGCCGCAGATCCAGCACAACGATTTGCTCCTGTCCAGCTCGGGCACTGAGGAATTCAGGCAGGTTTCCATCAGCAGAGCTGTGTCCAGGGTGAGAGATCACACATCCCAAATTACCCAGGACCCAGAGGGACGGGCAGAGCTGGCACCTCTGGGGGCAGCCCCAGCAGCACTCACTGCTCAGTGCCACACTGGTTCCAGTTGAGGACCGTGACAGTCACTGAGCACTTCAGTCGGTTTCAACCAGCAAATTAATCTAATTTTTTTCTTTCTTTCTTTTTAAAAAGGAATCTCCGAAGTTTAAAAATATGGTAATGCAATTAGTGGCTTTGGCAGGCTAATGAAGCCACTTTAAACCCTTGCAAAAATACCATTAAAAGAGAATGCTTAAGAGCCTCTTCAAACTTCCCAAAATGAGAAGTACGTTCGTATTCAGAAGATGCCAATCTAGTCTCCTTTCTCCAAGGTTCAAGATTAATTAGGGACTTGTTTAGTGCATGAATGAGGAAACAAATGAACTCTTGGATCACAGAGCACTGGAACCAATTTTTTAATCATTTTTTTTCTTTACAATTACATTCCTATCAAGAAAGTCTTCATTAGACTTTCTGTCACGGGGCCACATCATGTCAGGTAACTATTACAAGTGCTTGGCTTTCGCCCAAGGACTGAACAATATGAGTTTTCTGAGAAATAAATACATGTGATATATATTTAATGCTGTATTTTCTCATTAAAATGTTATTTCATTTTCCTAATAAATACATAAAACCTTTCCTCCAAAACTGCCTCAAAACAAATTATTTAGAAAAGACCAACAGTATCTTCCTTTTTTTCAAAATCAGCCTGAGTATTTAGAGGTTACCTTTGAGAAATACATTAATACCTGATATGAGAGGCACTATACAACAGATGGAGATTACTAAGGTAAGGAATAATAGTTGGGAAGAGAAAAAATATGTTTGAGACTAATTGTTAAAAGAATGGGGTTTGCATATTTAGTGAACAGAAAGTTTAAAATAAAATGCTCTTTTTTTTTTTTTTTTTCCCCCAAATTCAGGCATTTTCTGCTCCAGCCCTACTTCTGCTCACAGTGAGGATCAGCTGAGAGAACTCTCTCTTCATTGTGCTCTTACCCACACACGAGATTTGTTTTGATGTTGAAAATGTCTCCAGGAAGAAAATAAAGCACTAAAATAGATTAATTTGCAGAAGGATATGCGAAGAAAGGGAACCAAAACTCCAGCCAGGTTGAGTTGCAAGGCACAGACACACATTGTGGTGAGGACAAATGCCAAATGTTTCCCCACTGCTGGTTATAAGCTTTTACTTGTTAAAAAGTTTAATTGCAGTTAGGTGAGCTGCACCCAAAATGCAGATGGCAAAATCCCTGGTGTCAGGAGCTCTCTGGGAATGAGAGGTGGCCTTGGCTCAAAGGGCATTATGCCCACATATGCCTCTCATTTTAATTCCACAAGTGATGAGGAGGATGAAGATCCCCCCACAGCCCGTACGTGCCATGAGTGGCAGATCTACTTAGTGCTTTCCATTAGTACCCATTTATCATTATCCAGACCTCTACCAGGGTGCACAGATAATGTTTTCCTAAGTGGAAAGGCAAGGGTATAATTTTCATAGCTGATTTGTTCGTTCCTACCTCGCTCCTGTGCTCGGAGCAATTGCAGATCGGATCTGCGCTTCCCAGGACACCCTGCCATGGGCATTTATAAATGAAGGAGCACATCACCTCTTGACCAGCCTCCCTAACCTCATTTCTGCCCGACAGCCTAATAAAGTCCATGCAATAGATACTCCTGATGGAAGGGTCAGGCTGCAACACGGATTGCACTCATTACTTCCTAACACAAGCAAAATTTGAAGATCTATAGGGAGGGGGGGGATTTTGCTCAAAGACCGTAAGCACCTGCAGTCTCTTTTCGGAGTAACCATGGTCAAGCACAGATTTCCTAAAACACCAGCAGCAGGTGAATCCATAGGCACCTGAACAGTGGGGAAGGTGCCCTTTTGCACGTGTCCTACAACCACCAACACTCCAGCTCAGACCCTTTGCCACAGGGAACCCTGAGCTGGCTGAAAGGCCATAAGTCTTTGTTTCAGAATCTCTGCTTACACTATTGTTACATTAATCCAGGTGATTGGATGGGCCCAGTTGCTCCAGTTGGATGAACAGATCGTGGGTGCTGCAGCGCCTGACTGTGCTGTGTTGTCTCCATCTGGGCACTTCAGTCACTTGTATGACAGTTAATGGTAATAATTTATAGCTCTGTAATCTATAGTCCCAGGATGCCCATAATGTGGGAATACAAGCCTCTGAATGTTCTGATAAGAATGCAGAATAACATCCTGCTTGCCTGAATGTTGTCTTTGCTGAGTCCTTGGCACCTCAGTCAGGCCTGAAGAGGATTCCACAGGCCTGGGGGATTCCAGAGATCTCACAGATTTCTACATGTTCGGGTTGTTTTCATATTCCTTTTCCCAACCTTCCTAGTGCTAGTAATACTCCTTTTATGTAAGGAGAAGGTGTTTTTTTGTCAGACTCCCATCTTTCCCTGCCACATGCTGTTTGCTTACCCAGGGAAGTGCTGGAGTCACCATCCCTGGAAAGATTTAAAAGATGTGTAGATGTGGCACATGGACACATGGGTCAGTGGTGGCCTTGGCAGTACTGGGTTAGTGGTTGGACTTGATATTAAAGATCTTTCCAACCTAAATGATTCTATGATTATCTCTAGAGATCCACGTCCCAATGGCTCTTAGGTCACTAGAGGAATTAATTTGTTGGACTTAAACCAAATCCTTGGGGGTTGGACTGTCTCCACAGTAAAACTGGCAGGTTGCAGCCTCTGCCCAGGAAATCCCAGGCATCAGGATCTATTATTTTCCAGAACTGACTGTTAAAGGCTGCATGAGGAAATCTGCCACCCTTAGCCAACATTATTAGGCTGTAATGAAGACTACAGATTCAGATTTGCATGTCTTACCTGCGTGGTAGTTGCTCTTTAAGTCTCTGTGTTAAGGTAAAGACCAGGTTCTGCATTTCTACTTGTGTTCCAGTGTGTCTTAACAGAGGGCAGAGAGGGGGAAATTCACCCCAAACTGCCAGTGTGCCCAATATCTCCTCACCTTTCACATGACTGCACTTAGTCTGGTACCACCAAGGGTTGCTGATGCTAGAACAGAGCCACTTAATTAGAAGGAGAGCCAAAGTTTTCAAAGAAAGAGAAGAAAAAGATGTAGGATGTAGATGGAAGAGTTATGGGATAATAAAGGACTCTGCCAGATGCCAGTGAGATGTGCAGAGCCCTTGCACAGGTCTCAGCAAGCCGCGCTCCAGCAGCTGCTTGGTCACGGATCACTTATTTGCATCAAAATAAAGAAATACTGGATTGAAAGAAAAGAAGGGGCATGCAAATCTGCCATTCTTCTCGTCCCATTATAACCCTGGGAGCCTTGAAGCAAATTCTGTGCAACTCTGGAGATGTTTTGCTTTCTTACGAGTCCAAGTTTTGCGTCTCAGATCCCTCCTTGTCATAAAATATCTGTTTGCATTAAGTAACTGTTTACCTTGTCCCGCCAATAACACTGTAAATCAGAAAAGGATTTAAGAAAAGCTGATATTCCCAGTGAGGCTGTGCTAATGCAGGAGTCTGGCGATCAGTCTAACTCTAAAGACCAGGCAAAGGTGGGTTTTTTTCCAGTGCAGATGAATTTTCCTCAGTGCTTTGTGACCACAGCTTTATTCTGAGCTGCCTGGATGGGCAAAGTCAGTGCATGCCCTGAGCGAGCCTCGCCAGAGTGAAAGGCTGCATTGTCAAAAAACAGGACCCAGTGAAGAGGAACTTTGCATTGAAGGTGTCAGACATCAATCACCAAAGGGCATGTGCCCAGAATAACCCTAAAGGAGACATCTCTGTTTTGTGCACAGCACCTATTGTCAGTCTCCTGGCGTCTTCCAGCGCGGCTTTTTCTTGAGCAAAACCTGGGCTGCCTGACTTTGTCCTTAAAACCTTGGCTCCTGCCTCCTTCAGTGGGAATATTGCATATCTGCTGCCACGTTTTGCTGGGTCTCACAGTGTTTGATCACACCAGGTATTGGCAGAGCTGCTGCAGGTCTGAGCAATGTCAGGGTTTCAACCCCGAGCAGCGGCCAGAGAACTGCAAGTCCTGGAAGTGGAATTTGCAAACTGCTGTGGCTTTTACTCTTTGCAATTCAGGAATATGTAGGAACATCTACAGCTGGACTCTAAATAACCAGGTTAAGTACCCTCTGCAAATAGACAAAACCTGCTGCCCTGATCCCTGCTGCTCTCATAGCTTTTTAATAGCTTCTGCAATAAAAAACAGTGAGTCCCAAAGGAGAGCCCTCCATTTACTCAGAAAGATGTTGCTAAATTCCTATACACAACATATTCCACTGTTGGAATACGTGCCTCTTCCCTAGCAGCTCTCCTTCCTGCCAGCCAGGTAAAGGCAAGGCATAGAATTATCTGTATAATCTGATTTGGAAGGTTAACTTCCCTGGATCATAAATAAGCAGGGATTTATGACCCTAGGGGTGCGCTACCTAAGGCTTCAAGAGGAAAGCACCACGCACACATCTCCCTTCTCCCCGACTTCTAAAAAAGGGAAAGAAGGATGTCGAGCTCCAGAAAATTACCGTGGCGTAATGGAAGATCCTCAGATAGACTTGGTTTAATTATACAGTTCTATCATTTCCTGAGCGCTCCCCATCCCATTAGGAAATTACGGCAGTAACTCAGTTAATAGATTCGCACTGTGCAAACAGCCACCAGGGCTGCAGGCTCCTGGCTCCCTGCTCCTGGTTCCCAACTCCTGATTCCCTGCTCCTGGCTCCCTGCTCCTGGTTCCCAACTCCTGATTCCCTGCTCCTGGCTCCCTGCTCCCGGTTCCCAACTCCTGATTCCCTGCTCCTGGCTCCTGGCATGGTGTGTGTGCAGCAACTCCTGAGCACACGGCTGGTGGGGACTGGGGGTGCTCTCCTGCCACAGAGAGGGGGTTTTCTTGCATCCAGTGTCCCTGGTTGGAGATGCAAGGCCCTTTTCCATGCACAAAGAAAACCCCATGGCTCATGCTGGAGGGAGCCCTGTGATCTGGGAAACACCCTGGGGCTGCAGGGTCCAGAGGGCGGGTCAGAGCTGGACACAAGATTTGTTGCAGGATGACAGGAGATAAAGGCTATTAAAGCAAAATGGCACTCACCCAGAGGAAAAAAAATAAATCGTTTTTTGCATATTTCTGTTCTGATGAAGGTACAGGCGTGCCTGGGTGGAGCACAGTGACAGAGGCCATGCCTCTGCTCCAGTGCCCACCCTGTGAGACACAATAGCAGAAGAACTACAAAGGGAAGGAAGGCGTTAAATCAGGCACCAAATCTCTTCAAACACCACATTTTCTGTTCAGCCTTTCAGCGTTTCACTCATCTTTGGCAGTGGAGCTGACCTGGTCATTTTTCCCTTTTTACTTCTCACCGCCACTTTCCATGGCATTTTCATGAATTAACACAGCAGTGTGGTTTTGTGCTTTACAGATGGGGGAAAAAAAAACCCTTTCCCTATTTAAATAGAGACATGTGGCAGCTGACATTTCTTGAAAACACTTTGACTCATATTAAGCTTTGTAAGTCCTTTTATTATCTTTAAAGACTAGTTAAAGGCACGTCTACGGCAGCAGGCAAAATGGTGGTGGAGAGGCATGGAGATGTTTCTGGCTCCAGGCTCCGTCCCCAGCCAGCTCCAGAGCTACTACTGGGACATGCATCACCTCCTCCTGCCCAGAGCAAAGAGGGCTTGTGGGCACAGCAGTTGCAAAAATGACAAGTCTTATTGTCCCCTTCCTGTTGAGCTACGAAGGGGGCTGGGGAGGGAAGCAGGACCAGGGAAGTGAGGGTGGAAGCGGAGGCAGTTTGTTTTGCAGAGGATTTCTGTTTGCTTGCTGCTTTTTTGGATGCTCTTCCCTCCCCAGTTTCAGGCTGCCAGCTGCGATCCCAAGGGGCACAGGCACCCACTCACTGCACAGTCAGGGTGATGCCCGCAGGGCTGGCACCTTCCCTCAGTGGGTTCCTGCTTCCCAGCGCCGCTGAGAGGTGCTGGGGGTGTGTTCTGGTCCCTGTTGCTGCCTCTCCAGACCTGTCCCTGGTCGGAGCAGCCAGTGCTGAGACCCCCTGGATTTTACCCGCTTTTAATTCCCAAGCTCCAAGCAGCACCGCAAGGCTCATCTTGAATTCTCTAACAGATCCAGCACCACTGCTGCCCATCAACACATCCCCTGCGCTGAAAAACATCTGTAACTTCCCTAAATGTTCACTGGACTCCAAAAAGTCACAAAATACATTATTACCTGAGAGACAAACAAGGAGTATAAAACCGCTTCCAGAGGTGGTGACAACACCAGTGCCCAGGCGGGGTTGGGTGGGCTCAGCCCTGCCCCGAGGGTGAAGGTCTGTGCCCCCCCAGCCTCCCCACAGTCACACAGGCAGTGCTGTGCTGCCAGAAGGAGTTGAACCTTGGCACAGCCTCAAGTCAACCACTCACACTCACCCTCTTGCAGGTCCCTTCCAACCCAAATCATTCTGGGATTTCTATGATTCAATTCCAAAACCCTGAAACCCCATTTCACATCTAACCCTTACAGATGTGCTCCCCGGGGCAAGGCTACAGTGAACCCAGGGAACCCACTGGCCCAGGAAATGGGAAATTCAAAGGGTTGGAGGTCAAATGAGAGGAGTCTTAGGAGCACACAACAAGCAAAGGGGAAGCAACGAGGGGAAGGGGCGACAAAAGTGCCGCTGAGATGGGCAGGAAAGAGCTGCTCAGCTCAGCTCTGATGGGTGTGTTTCATAAAAAGGAGAGAGCAGCAGTGCCAGAGTGTGGGTGTGCCTCATTGCACCTACTCATGTAATGAAAATATCACTGCTAAGCCACACACATCCACATTGCACTAACTTGACCACAAGTGAAGGAAATAAGGCATTTTGCATATCATTGTTTTCTAAAAATAATGGGGGAAAAAAAAAAAGAAATCAAGTTTCTATCCTCCTGTATCTGTTCTCCCTCCCTCCTTCTGTGCCAGACTCCTGCTGCTCTCATGGGCTATCCTTCTGCCTGGCTGGGTACAGAAATCTGTAAACTGTGGCCCTGGGAGCCAGAAGCAGGATGGCAGCCCCGTGGGCAGTGGTCAAGTCTGACCCTATGGCTAAGAGGACAGTGCACGTAAGGGACTTCCCAAACGGGGCTAGTGTGGAGCCCAGCTGTAACCAGACCCAGTGATACAACCCCCAAAATGCTGCTCAGGGGCTTTCTCTGGGCTGAAGTGTCCCTGCCTGGGGGTGGTGGGTGGAAGGTGCTGCTGTCCCACCTCCAGCACCCACAGCAGGGCAGCTGCAGCGCATCCAAAGGCTGGCAGTTCTAGCTTTACCCATCACTTCCACACAGCAAACCTTCATGGGCACTTCAAGTCAGGCACTGGTCCAGGGACGTGGCTACAGTCCCCCCATGACCCCACACCACCTCCCCTGGAGGCGAAGGATGCTGCTCAGGCTAAGGAAAACCTTTCCATGGGGCTCTTCCCATCAAACCTCCCTGTAACCAGCCCCACTGGCTTTACAATGGCGTGGCAGCCCCAGACCCAGTGCCAGCTAAAAACCTCCTTTGTCAAATGCTGACCTAGTTTACGGGCAGGATATTCCAGGCGACCCCAGCTCCGCGCACGCCCCGCGCGGTTCCGAGCACACTGCTGGCATCAACGGCGGCACAAAATGATGAAAGGACACAGATTTCAGCACGAGTTTTCCAAGGGGAACCAATTAAAAATAAAAGAATCAGCAAAACTGTTCAAAGCGTTGTGAAAAATCACTGGGCAATGTCCTTTTAAGAAAAGATCTCACCTTCCTCGCGCTGGATCCTCGGGCAGCCTACCCAGCCTATTTAAATGGGCATCAGAGAGATGTGTACAATTAAAATTTAGCTTGGGCCAGGCTGCTAATAAACTGAGTGGCACCTGGGCTGCCACAGCAGGGAGGAAACGTGGCAGGGCTGGCTGGTGATGTCCATCCCTGCTGTGGATACCACGGAGCTCCTTTCTCCTGGGGGAATCCCCCAGCAAGCAGCGCCTGGGGAAAAAAGTCTGAGCCTCAGCATTTCCTCCCTGCACTAAGTTCATGAGGCTTAATGCACATCTAGGGGTTAGCAAACAGGGTTTATTCCAGCATGGGTTTTGTCTCTGTCTGGGCATGGCTTTGGAGGTCCTGCCTGCCCTCCCTCCAGCTCTGCTGTACTGGAGCAGTTGTTAATCGGTGCATGTGCACAACCTATAGTTGTTATGTCTCTGCAGTGTTAAACATACACTGAGCATCCACCACTGAGAGATAAGTCAAGATCAAGTTGTTCAGGAGTTTTCCCAGATAAAACATCTGTGCACAGCAGTGGCGTCCTGCCTCGGGGAAGAGGCTCCTCTGTGTCCCTGCCCAGAATGTGCTCTGCCCCCTCAGCTCTTCTGAGGGTGTCTCAAATCTGGGGCTGGAGGGGCAACCCCATCCATAGCTTGGGAGAGATGAGGTGGGATTTACCCACGCAAGGACAGACATTTTTCCATAGCTTCTGTAGGAGCTGCCATGGAGGGCCAAGCCAGCCTCCCCACTGGACAGATAACACAGTCAGAGCTCTGCAGAGACAGACTCGGACACAGCCACTGAGTTATCTCCCCAGTGCCAGCTACCAGGGTGGCTCATTGGCAGTGTGGCATCATCCTCAGTACCCCTGGTGCTCTAGTCAGCTGCGACTGTCACCCAGAGCACACCAGCAGTGCGTCCCAAAACCACTGGGAAGCAGATGGGGCTCCTCGTCCCCCAACACTGTGGGGTGTCCTGTGAGCCAGGCTTCACCCCCTCCCTGCAGTTAGCCACTTCTGTGATCGCTAAATTCACCCACCAGGACACGTCTCTGGGTTGTTTTTCTTTTGTGGCATACTCCTTCTAATCCCCATCTGGCTCGGGCCAGGAGGTTGGGATTTCAGGAATGGTTTTTAAATTGCTGTGGAGCCACATGTGCCCCATCAGAGCTCCTGCAGGTCTGTGCCCAGCCTGCGGTGCCATGCCCTGGGCAGCGGCTTCAGGTCTCAGCTGGAGCTCAGGAGAGCCCAGTCTGAAGAAACTGAAGCAAATATCTGCAGGGAAACGGCAATTACAACCTCTCCCAGCAGCAGCTCTTTCCTGAGAGGTCCTGACTGCCAGCAGTGCCCTGCCTTTGGCTTTATGGAGGCTGTGGGCATGTCCTGCCCGCCTTCTGAGGAATGATCAGCCTCCAAAGCTGCAGGAACCTGTGGCTTAGGAGCTGTGCCAGGCAGCAGCCATAAAAAAGGCCAGAGAGGAAAATTAGAGCTTGTCTTTTATGTCCTTCTGAGGAATTTGCCATAGGCAAAGGGCTTAAGAAATTATTTTATGTGGCCACTTTGGTTAAAAATTAAAAGCAGTTTAGCTTTTTATTATTTATTTATTGTTGTTATTATATATTATTATATATTAATATTTTATACTGTATATTATTTTTTATTTTATTTATTTTATATGGAACTGGAAGAGGGGCACCTATCCTGTGGCAACCCTGGGGACTGTGGTCTGCACCTGCCTTTAGGACCACTCTTCACCCATCCAGGTCTGTGAGGTCCTTGGGGACAAGCAAGATGGGAGGTGATGTCATGAAGGGAAGCTCATGACATCCCTTCCTGCTGGAAAGGCTGGTATTCAGCAGCTTCCAGGGTATGGATTTATACCTCAGGATTTATACCTTATACAAGGATATAAAACCTTATAAACGGATTTATACCTCAACCTCAAGACACCACCAGGATTCAGGAGCCTGGTGAGCTGGGCTGTGGGACAAAACCGAGGAGACACGGCTGCTTAAGAGCCTGTGTGAAGCTCAAGCAGAATGTAAACCCCCCCAGACCTCCCCCTTGCTCCACCACAAACATCTCCTGCAGTGGGGGAGCTGCCAAGCCTCAGGGGAGGGGGTTCTGCAGCCTGTTGCTTCGAGGTGAACACCAAAAGTCAAAGGCTTTTGTTGTAAATCTCAGTTTTCAGTCAGTTCAATGAAGCTGACAGTTCCTGACGGTTCCTGCTCTTGGTTTCTGCCTTAGGGGGTGGGATTTGTTTTGAAATTTGGAGCAAAAATAGCACAACAGCTCTCGAGAAGGCACATGGTGAAGAAGAGGTCATTTTAACAACACAAAAATACTTCCAGCCATTTAAAACCAAATGTTTCTTGCATGCTTGTGGCTTGGAAGAGCAACAGGCGGCCGCACGGGCACCTCTGCGCAGCACATGCGGTACAGACCATTCCCCCCCCTCATCTTCTGTGTAAAATCAGATCTGACAAATCTAAAGCAAGAGAAAATCAAGACATGACTATGAAGGACAATATCAGGCCAAGCCTGTTAAATTATCTCCCCCCTTTCTGTCATGTCTCATTTGCTACTGAGCTGTCAGCTCCCACCCCCATCAGCCAGCTTCCATCACCCTCCCATTACATTTTCCATCTCCTGGTTTCTCTCTGAGCCAAACCAGAAGGACTCTCCTTAGATGCCTGGAGAGTCACCCTGTCTCTTCTCTTTTAATTTCCTCAAATTTGCCTTGCTCAGGACACCTCCAAAAGTGTGGTCCAGGTTGCTTCCCACACCTTCCCAAGCCGCACGATGCTGCTGTGCTGGGGGGAAGAGACAATCCCCCTTTCTCCTGCCCTGGCCAAATGCTGCCTTGGCCATACCCACACTGCTCCCCAAATGCTAATTGCAGCAGCCCTCTAGATTCATCTCTGCCACCCCCTCCCAGGCTGAGGACACCAGCAATGCCATCTCACGCCTCCCCGGGCATTAATCAAAGGGCACACGAAGGTTTTGATTTATGGTGTGTCCCGGCCTCCAACAGTGAATACGAGCACACCCCGGGGAGCTGCAGGAGAGCCTGGAGAGCCAGGGCTGGGGAGGGCAGTGAGGGGATAATCACTCTGCCAGGCACCTCTTCCTCATCTTCCTCCTCTGCTGATGCTCTGCACCCCAGGGCCTGGTCCAGACCCCGTGCTGGTTCCCTCACTCCCCTTTCTCCTCCTCGCACAGCACAAAAACAGACCTGGTGGCAGCTGTGGGGGAGCAGGGATGTGGGGAGGAAAGAAATGACACGAGTCAAAATAACCCAAACCACCTCTGGTTACACAGGACTGGGGATGGCTCTTCCATGGGGACCCTCCACCACTGCACCTCAGCAGACAAAACGAAATAAAAGCCTTGCACAGCTCAGTTTTAATTTGCCCTGAGCACGATCACAAGCACATAACATCTACACGTCCTCTGCACCCTCCTGCCCCTCTTCCCGCGGTCCCATCCAGTCCCGGCTGAGCCTCAAGGTCGGCATCACTCCGGATTTCCTACGTGCAGGGACAGGCAATTCTCAGCAAAGCAAAACCCTGGGGGGTTTTTACACCCCGCGGCTTCAAATCAGCAAGAGCTGCAGCTTGTTCGAAATGTAAATGTGCTGGAAAACAAGCTTCAGGTGGGTTTCAGAAGGAAAACCTCTGCATACGATAGCGATCACGTTTCTTAATGTTAATTTCTTATCTCACCTCTCCAAAGTCCTTTGCAAGGATTTTATCCTGTTAGAGGAAATCCATCCTCCTGATTTTCCCAGGCTTATAGAAAAGCAAAGAAAAGTATTGATCCTAATGAGATAACACTGACAAGAAAATGAGAAGAGCCAGTTCTATCTATTTAAAACTAACTCTATTTTTGACTGGTGGGAAAAATACACGATTATCAAGTATCCATGCAGATGGGAGATGTCCAGCCTAGATATCCAGCCTCCTTTTCATGGTAGCCTCCAAATTCAGCTACCTCTGCATTTTTTTTGTGTTTTTCTCAGTGTGTTTTGTCCTTTAAAAAATTAAAACACAAAAAAACCCTCTGAAACTGAAAATGGTCGCTTGTACAAAGCAAATCCCAGAACCACCAGCGGTTTCATATTAAAAGAACATTTGGTGGCATTTTAATCTCTGAAGGTAATGTAGATATTTGTCATTTCTGATCTCCCCTTTCTGCAACTGTCCACAGATGACGAGATCCGTGAAATTGCTACTGCCAGGGAGTGAAATGAGAATTAACCTCGTGCCCATCAGCTGCCTCAGCACCACCCTTTCCACGCCAGCCTTGACCAGGGCCATCAGAGAGGTGGCTCTTGGGGCTGCTCTGCCACTCACCCGGTGCTGTCTGACACACCACGGCCCCATCTTTCTGGATAATAAACTCCCCCGTGTTAACAGATTGCTTTAAATCCAACACTTTCTTTCCCATTCTCATTTGCTTTGCCTTTCATGCTGCTTTCTCACGTATAAAAGGGGAACCGGGGGAAAAAAAAGGAAGAAAAGACACATGAACACCTGAAAATCCTTTTCATATACCTGCTGCTGCTACCACTCGGTGCTGAATCTGAATAGAAATGGATGGGAGGGAGATGGGGAAGGATGAATAACATTTCATGCCCTGTAGTCAAACATAATTTCAGGCAGGAGACGAGCAGGGACTGGTACGGTGGCTCATCCCAGCAGAGAGCTAATGTGCACTTCAGAGCCCGCTCTTTGAAGACTGGGGTCTAATTTCCAGCCTGCAATTACTGCACTGGAAATAATTTCTCAGAAAATGGGGTCACTTTTTGGGGGTGGGGTAGGGTTAGATAAAGGGGGGTCGGAGTCCCAGTGGAGGGAGATCCTCTGGGCTTGGGGGTTGGTAGATGTGGCAGCGTGGGCATCCCAGGGCTGACAGGCACTGCTGCTGATCTCTTGAGGAAGGACAGGTTTCAAGTGACTTAGGAGATGGAACACAGAGCTTCTGAGTCCTTCTTTTCGTGCTGTCAGCCGGAGCATCTGCCTCTGCTCAGCAGCAGTGACTGTTGGGGATTGTCCTTGGTGTCCTACAGCCAGGACTTTCACATAAGGCTGTGTTTCAGACTCAGAACCTGTGGCCTGATTTCCCAAAAGTCCATGTTTCTCCTTCCATCAGGGGTGTTGGCCAGGAGCTCAGTGACTACATGGGCAGTGTCTGATTTTCAGCAGCACTGCAAGGACAGAAGTGCTGCTGTTACACACAGAGCTGCTCTGCTCGAATTTCAACGGGCAGTGCTCTTGCTTGGAGGCTTTGCCTTTGCTCCTCCCGACTTGGAGCTCTAGACACATAAAACAATATTCATTATGAGCCAGATTTGCCAAAAATAAACCACAGCATGGTGAATGCTTTTGACAGCTGAGTCTTTTTTGTGGTATCTGACAGAACTGGTGCTCTCGGGGCAGGGGCAGACAAGGGAAGGCTCTGCCTTTTTGCCTTCCCCGTGATGAGTCTGCCCAAAGTAGAATAAAGCAAAATGACAAAGGACATATGGTGTCCCTCAGCAGGGCTGGGGACCCTGCTGGTTGCCCAGCTCAGATTTAAGCCCAAATAAGTGTCTCCAGATGGGATTTGCTGCAATTCTGCTCTGACCCAAACTGACCACACTCCACAGCTCAGACTTGCAAAGGTTTTAGAGCACCTAAACATGCAAACAGGCACCTGGCAAAGATTTTCGAAAGCAGCTAAGAAGATTAGGTGTCCAAGTCCCATTGGGTTCTGAGAATTAGGCATGTAACCTGCTTAGGCGCTTTTGGAAATTCTTTCTGGGATTTAATTGTTTGGGTTGAAACTTTCAGCAGCGAGTGTGTGCCCCTCCAACTGTCCCACCACCACCTCCAGCCTCTGCAGGCCAGCTGGTTTTGGTGGGGGGAGAATGGGGAGAAGTATGTTGGTAGGAAATTTTTGGACAATTTTTCATGCTTTGCAGAAGAATCTTGAAATTCAGAGCGTGGTGGCCAAGGCTTTACATCAGCCACTGTCCCAGTGGGAAGCTGCACAAAGGTGAGGCAGGAGTCAGGGCTGCCCCACCAGGGTGCTAGAGACTGCCTTGATGCAGAGATGGGGAAAGAACCAGGGAGGAGAGGACTGAGACTGGCAGGGTGGGTGGGGAAAAGGAGGAAGGGGAGGTAGGTCAGGGAAGGGAGGAACCAGGCTGAGATGCCCAAGGGGCAGGAACTGGGACATATACAATCTGGACAGCAGATACAGCACATGGGACAAGCTGAGCAGGTGACACGTTCCAACCAGTCTGATGGGGTCAAGCTGGAAAGGGTCAAGGGAGCAGGGAATGGCACTGTAGCTTATGCCCATTAAATCCTGTAAGCCCTCCTCGGCCTGGAAGGGAGCCCAGGGTTGCTGACCAGAGCCAGAGCTCATTGCCAGCAGGGCTGTGAAGCAAAGCCCCTGGGCAGCTCCCAGCACTGATCCTCTTGAGCCTTTGCCATCCCTGGTGCCACCCCCTCATCCCAGCTTCCCACCCCTGCCACACATGGGAACCCTGAGGGCGGGATACATGACAGCCCAGACAATTTTAAATTATGAAGTACCGCAAAACCCAAAAAGAGCCTGTCCTTATAAATAAGCAACCTGCAAAACAAATTGCTCTCCTCTCTCTGCCTCATGCTTCAGCAGCTGCCAGCAGGCAGGGTGTATGTGCCAGGAGCTGGGCCACCAGTTCAGGTCTGGGCTGAGTCCCTGTTAATTCAGAGACTTGCTCCATGCTTTGGACAAGTCTCTTGCCCCCTCTTTGCCTGTCAGAAGGATAAATACCTCTTCCCACACGAGACCTGTGCTGCAAATTAGATATGCTGGAAGGTGTGTAGGCAGCACAGCAGGTACATAAGAACAACAACACCTCCAGTGCTTTATCACCATCAGATAAGGTCGGGGCCAGCACAGGAGAGGGCAGAGGCAGAGCCTGTGGCAGCTCCCAGGGGTCTGGGCTGGAAGGCAGGTTGTAACTGGTGGTGCCAAAACAGAAGTGCCTGAGCTTTGGCCAGCATGAACCTGCAGCAAGGACTCTCCTGGTGTTGTCCCAACCTAACAATGGGTTGAGTTTTATAGCTGAAACTTTGGAGTATTGTGGGCAGTGAGGAATTTGCTTCAGCCTGGGGATAATGCCTTGGCTTCACCTCCCTGTTCCAGTCTTCTTCAGGAGACTGCAAATAACAAACGTGGGTGGGCTCAGCTGAGCCTGCACCACAGGTAGGTGATGCTGTACCTCTCTCAAAAGTGCACAACAGGCAGGTGATGGTGCAGCTCCATCAAGGCAACACCTTTGCAAGCACTGCAGTGTTGCTGGGGAAGGGAAGCACACAGGGGAGTCACCCTGCACATCTATTTGCCTGTGGAAGGCCCTGGGGAGAAGGAATTCCTCTCTCCTCTGTTTTTTATATCCCTGCTTTTCTTTGGGCCTCTGGACAGGGTTTACCCTCAGCTCTCCTTGCCCTCCAGTCCTCCACTTTCCTCCTGCCTTTCTGCAGAGCCTCACTTGAACTGCCATACCCAGAGTGAATTTATCCTTCTCCACTCCGAGAGCTGCTTGCAGTTCATTAAATATATTAAAGGTGTTAATGACTTTTTAAAAAAGACCCAAACTGTCTGATGTTTTTCCAGCTCATTTCCTGCTGCTATCTCCCCAAATCCGGTGGGCAGTAATGACACGTCTGAGGCAGAAAATGGGATTATGATGAACAGAGTGAACAGTGCTGATATGTGGACAACATTAAACATTTCCAGATCCTTTGCTTTGCCTTTCCCTTCTGCAGGTATCTCTATAAGCACATCCTCCTTGCACTGAGCTGAGCTGTGGCCTCCTGAAGTAAAGCCAGAGCAGAGATGAGGTAAAGCTTTATGCAAACAGTAATTTTGCCAGGAAATCACTCCTGGTTTATCTGACCAAAAGCAACATGTTGGATAAAGCCACATTTTCTGCCCTCTGTAAAATGCTGCTGAGGTGGTCATGGCTTGTCCTTGCACAGGCAGATCCTGCAAATACAGTATAAGAGAGAGGGATCATCCAGAATTGCATCTTCCAGACCCAGAATGTTTTGCATTTTAATAAGCAAAAGCAGGGAGCGGTGGAAGAAAAGGCAAAGTCCTGGCTCTATCTGGCCAGGGAAAAGCCAAGAGGTTGGGTGATTCACTCAAAGTTTCCCAGTAGAAAGAGGGATTCAACCTAAATCTTCCAAGTTGTTGGAATTAAATTTCAAGCTGTGTAACTTTTGCTCCAAAGAGACTTCAGAAAGAAAACTGGTAATTTCCAGAAAGGAAAAATAGTAAAATCCACCGGTTTTTAGTGAGCCTGTATTTTTGTGTATTTTGCAAAGCCTGAAAGTAAGCACCTTCCTGATGATTATGGCACTGAGAGAAGAAGAGGATTTTTCTGGAGTTGTGTTTTTCCCTGTGAAATGTGTGTCTGGATGAGGGAGAAAATTATAGAAAACAGCTGGGAGTTTAGAAGAAAAATGTATTGACTATGGTGAGCATATGATTATCAAAGGTTCATAACTCAGACAAATCAAACCCAATTTCTTTCAGAATGGTGAGAAGCACTTCTCAACAACAGCTCTTCTCAGGCCAGATTTCATCTTTTAGAAATGACACCCTGCGAGTGCTTCTCATATAACAGTAATAATAATAAAAAAGAGGTTTCTTATACTGTCTTGCCTGCTGGAGCCAATCAAACTGCCCTTCTCCAAAATTCCAGCTATTCAGCTTTGTAGAGACACCCAAACCTGCAGAACTTCAGCTTGCCCAAGAGACGAATGCGTGGAAAAATTATGTGGAAATTCAGACACGGGTAATGAAGAGAGAACTGGTGGTGATGCAGTGAGGGACAGTGGGGATCCAGCTGCGCTGTCCACCTTCTCCAGGGTGAGGAAAATGGCTTGGAAAATTGGCACAGAGACCCTTCCCTGGGGCCAGTCTTCCCCACCAATGCAGTCCCATGCTGCCCATCCAGGTTATTTTCCCTGCCTACCCCATGTCCTTTGGTTTTACTGGAGTTCAGAGGGACACCAAGGAAGAGAAGGCTCATCCCTAAGCCAGCCTAGGACTGATGGCCAGACCTGGGCAGGAGGAGCAGCAGCTTCACCCCATTTTCAGTGGTGATTCCCAGGTCATTTCAAAGCTCAGGAATCACAGGCAAGGACCTAAAACTGCACCAAAGCTGATGAAAACTCTGCCTTGATTCCCAGCAAGGAGAAATCACCAGAATTCCCATTGCTCCTGCAGCCAATGTCTTTGTCAATACACTACCCACACGTGGGCAGGGTGGACTGTGCAACGTGCCCTGAACATCATCCTGTGCCCCCACAAGGACCACAGAGGGAAATAAAGGCTGGGAGAGCTTGGCTGAGCCCTCCAAGGGTACGAGCACAAGCGATGCTGCTGCTCCCCAGGCTGGTACATGCTGCACCCTCCCCTGGCATGTCAGACCCCCATCCTGCATTGAGATCCAGGTTGGTCTCAGCCCTTAACACATTCGTTCAGCCAAGCCATTCCTGGGAGAAAAATTAAACAAATACTCCAAGGTTTGCTCCATCAGGCAAATAAATGACTTGCTGAAATTAAACAAAAATAAGTGATGTTTTTCCCTGCTTACTTCATCTTCCCCTCCTCCCCTCCCCATGAATCCAGCCAAGATTACAGATTTAAAAAGCACTTTCTCTTAAATGTGGGAGGAAGATTGCCTGAGCTCTCATGCGTTCACTGCTATACTGTATTGTTGCTGCTTTTAACATGTTTCGCTCAGTTAAATAGTAACTGATGACAGCTACACAGTTAAATCCTTTGGTGTTTTTATCATGGATTTTATATATATCTCTTATAAAGAACAGCACACTGCAAGGCCTCTTACCATATCAAAAACAACAAAAAAGCACCCTATTTTTGTATAAGGTATCAAAGCAATAACGTGTGCCCGTGCAGCAGAGCCAGCCTATCAGAGGTTTATCAGGTTTTATTGGCCTTGGGCAACTCTGCACATGACGGTCTTTAGAGTGACATGGAATTTATTAAACTTTTCCACAGCCTGACAGTCTTCTCCCAGCTCGTCCCCACCCCCAAGCTCTTTTCTTTTGAAAAATGATTTCTGCCAATCTTGTGCTTTTAACATTTTTTTCCTCTCTTTTTTTTCCCCCTCCTCCTTTCTCTCTCTCTTTTTTTTTCTATTTTTTTTCTTTTTTTTTCTTTTTTTTTTTTTTTTTAATCGTTGCTTTCTGGAGTATGACTCCTCAAGCATCTGTTTAAAGAACACCATTAAGGTCCCACTGTAACAACAACAGCAACAAAAAAAAAACCTACAGAGAGAGAAGCAGAGCAGCAGCCGCGCAGCCCATTACTGCCTGGTTCAGCCTTATTGCACTACATTACTCGATATGACAAGCTCTGCATACATATCACACGCACACTAAGGGTTTTTTCCCTTTTCCTGGATAGCCTAATTTAGGCTTTGTGTGGTGCCCTGTAATAAATTTCATCTTTCAGACAATAACCCGTAGCCTTCAGCTGCCTGTCCCTCCTTAACCCAGCGCCAATAAAGCATCGCCTTCACTTGCCATTTCCCATCAGGGGAGCGGATCCTCCTGGTGATGCCAGCCCGTGCTGACAGGGTTAAGGTGCTGTCGGGGTTTCCATCAGGCTGCAGTGCCCTCCCTCTTTTCCCTGTCACCCCAAATTCCTGTCTTTTCAGGTCTTTGCAGCTTGGCTGCAAACACCTCCAGCAGCCCAAGCCTCTGGCTGTGTGTGGGTGTGTTACACACATGCAGTGGGCAGGACTGTCTGCACACACCAGTTCCACTTTATGTGTGTATTTACAAGCTTATTTGTTCCCCTCTCCCTTCCTGGAGAAGGAGAGGAGCACACCCAAAATTTGGCTGCAGGCTGGAAACAGCCTCGGATGGTTTGCAGGCTCTGCTCAGCTGGTGGGTTGGTGATTCTGCTCTCCTGTTCTTTCTTATTCTGCTTCTGACCTACTGCTTGGCTGCTACCTGGGGCTGCATCCAGCTCTGGGGCCCCCAGCATAAGAAGGACATGGAGCTGCTGGAGCAAGTCCAGAGGAGGCCACAGAGATGCTCCAAGGGCTGAAGCACCTCTGCTCTGGAGACAGGCTGGGAGAGCTGGAGCTGTTCAGCCTGGAGAAGAAAAGGCTCCAGGGAGACCTTAGAGCCCCTTCCAGTGTTTAAGGGGCTCCAAGAGAGCTGGAGAGGGATGTTTGACAGGGGCTTGGAGTGACAGGACAAGGAAGGATTCCTTTAAACTGAAAACACTCCTTACTTCGTCTTAAATCTCACACTCAGTCTTTGGCATTCTCATCATCTCTCCATGCTAGTTATTACCCCTTATGACCAGCAATACGCTAACTGCTGCACAGCTCTCTCTGTAGGTCCTGCCCTAATCAGATGGCAATCTAATTTCTAAATATCGTCATTAAAAAAAAGCACATTCCCTTAGCAGACTGCACCACACACACTACCTTTGCACCTTACATCTCCAGCTGCTGGGAAAGGATCCCCTCGCAGGGCTGTGTCTGACTGCTGACATCTTCCCTAAAAGAGGTTTCCCCACCCTGTCTTTCTCAAGAGAGCTCCTTAGCACTGCCTGTGCAACCAACCCAATAACTGGCAGGGGGAGAGCAGAGTACAAGGTGATGTTTCCTCTGAAAAACGTTGAGAAAATAGTTCGCTCATCCAGGAGCTGCAAGAGTCACAGCCTGAGCTCAGGCTCGATGCTCAGACACCAGGACAAGGCTGCTTCTGCCACGTGTCATAGGAATTCACTATGGACAGTTTCTTTGCAATTTGCCATCAGACTCCAAGCTCAGGGAGCCCCGGGGACTCAGGCCAGCATGGCAGGCACTGCACCCTGTCAGCTCAGTGTGCTCATGATACCTGTCACTGATTTTCCTTACTGGCCCCTGGATGGGGCTTGTGACCGGCCCTAAGCCCCAGGATGACTGGGGGTGTGGGTGTGGGAGACTGATGCCACTTGGAGAAAACAGCAGAAATTATATCAACATCCTTTTCCATGTAACAATCCTGCTGGTTTCCAAGGGCGGGTTCTGCCTCCTCCCGCTCCAGACATACAGAAGTATCTACATCTGTGCTCGTCGGCACAGCCGCCTGTAGGAAAATGAGCACTTTTAAAGCACAATCCATCTGACCTATTTTCTGACATGTACCTTAGGATGAGCTGAACTGTGCACTAGCACTGCCTGGCAGCTGCACGGGGAGGCTGGATGGAAAGCTCAGCTGAAGATCCGGGTGTCACCACCCGGGAATCCATCTCAGCTTCTGCACAGAAGCCACGGCCAAAATTTCATTTGCTACATTCATGCTCTTCCACTAAAACCCAGCTGTCTCACTTTGCAACACCTCACTCGCCTGCTTCGCATGAGAGATGAAGGTGATGCTTAAGGACAAAGCACATCTTGAGTGTGGCTGGTAAAGATGGAAAAGAGAGAGCTGAGAGGGGGAATAGGTGATGGTGTGCAAGCCTGGAGCCACAGAGGTATTCACCTCATATGATGTCATCCCTGTGCTGAAGCTGCAAGTCCAGAACACGAATCCAAAAAATCAACGCAGCCCTTTAGCTCACTTAAAGCAGTAATTCAAATAAATGCTCCATATGTGAAGACCACAGCCCCCTTTGATTCACAAAGCAAATGCATAAGTGACAGTAAGTGACAACCCAGAGCTGCAGAATCTGCATGAAACCATAAAGCAGAAGATACTCCTGAGAGCTTGTCTTCCTGCAGAAGGAAACATACAGTGCTCGACTGGGTAGCTGAGCAAAAAGAGAAATGCATAGAGCAGCGTCATTAGGATGTAAATAAGTCCAAGGAGCCAGCACACTGCTGTCTAGCAGCAGCTTCAAATGAAGATCTCACATTTTTCACCAATCTACAAGCCAAAATTGATAAGATAGAAAATAACCCCCCGTATTTGTGCCATTTCCATGGATTCCTGAGTTTGACAGTTGCAAGCAGAGAGACAACCCTTCCTGGCAGGAAAGTGAGTGCTGCTCCCTGGCAGGCCCTAATGACACTCTGCAGTGGCCATGTCACACGGATGCTTTCCTGCCCGGGCCAGTCCCTGTCTATGCAGTGCCGTGATTTTTCTCACAGTGTCACATTTCCATGATTAAAACAGGCACTAATGGAACAACCACACTTTTAGTACAGCAGGTTTGTGTCTGAAGTGCTTTTATCGAACAGAAAGGAGCTGAGGCTGCTTCTGGGTAAGATCTGTGGGTGCTTTGGGTACCGTGGGGGCCCTGAGATTGGGAGCAGAGCCTTGCACAGCCCCTACGTGCCCCCTCCAGCACTGCAGAGGCACATCTGATCACAGAGAAGATTCTGTGCCTGTGCATTCGGACTGAATGCCTGTGTTATCCCCAAACCAGTGTTTGCTGGATAATGGGATCTTCCCATCAAGCCCCAGGCCCACCTCTCTGTCCCTGGTGGGGTGTGGACAACCACATCCTTCGAATACAGGGACAACACCTGGCAGTCTGGACAGGCACCAACTGGAGAGAGTCCAGAGCCTGCAAGTAAGGACAGATTTGCCTGGAGAGAGTTTGTTTAAGACCTCTTCCTCTACTGAGGGGTTTCAAATGAGGTTTGAAAATGGTACATACAGAAGCAGCTGAAGGGGGTGGTTGTGCCTGCACCAGGTAGTTCTGTCTTGGAGCTCTTCACCCAGAGATGCTGCACATGCTGAGACACTCAACCATTTTAGAGGAGATGGGATGTTTAATGAAACCTGAACCCATGGATCAAGGTGGATCAAGGAGAAGAGAAATAACAGCTACACTGCAATCACCTGGAGCAGGCAATGAGTGGGAATGAGCTGGACTTGACTCATCAATGGATCCTAAGGAAGTGGAGGATCCCTACTAGATCCTCAAGGAAGTCTCAGACTAAATCACAAATGAGATCTACCCCAGCTTTCCCCACCTGCTGCCTGCAGTCATGCCCCATGGAGGTGGGAGCTCCTTGCCCCTGTTGACCCCTCTGCAAAGCCCTCTCTCACCCCCTGCCAGAAATCAGAGTATCAGAGACCGAACTGACTTGATATTTAACAGATCTCTCTCCACTATGCATTTCCTTTATTAAATAAAGAAATAAACCAGCATCTCCTTGCCCTGGAGAAGCTTTCAATAAGATGGATAAATATATATAATTAGCCAAGGAGAGAGCAAACTCCAGTGAATACAATACACCCTATGAGACAACCCTCCATTAAAAGCCTCCTTGTTTAAACTTCAATATTTTAGCAATAGTGACAAAGAAACAGAGAGAAAAGCACTTATTTTTCACTTTTTATTTAATCCCATCGAAGGGGTTGATCAGATAATTCCCTGCCAATTTCTCATGCCTTGGATATCCCATCCACTCTCCAAAAATTCGGGTTTTCCCAGTATTCCTTTCTAAGCTAGAGCCTAAAAATCTCTAACAGACGTTTCCTGCTTGTGCAATCTGCAAAGTCTCTCCTAGACCTTCTTGTTTTACTGGGCTGTCCTGGAGGATGCACAGTAGAGGAGGTCATGGGGCTGCATCCCTAAAACCACGGCACCCTACCAAGAGCTGTGGCACAGGAACAGTGACATCAACACAAGGGAGCACAAGGCTGCTGGAAAGGACCTGGCCAACTACCTGCACTGGCTGACAGTCAATATGATACTCTCAGGCACACGGGGTGACTCCTGGGGATGATCCTGTGCAGGGCTGAGTGTTGGACTTGATGATCCTCGTGGGTCCCTTCCAACTCAGCATATTCTGTCGTTCTGTGAGATATATATATTTATGTATATAAATACATATATTTATGTACCCATTTTGCTGATCTGCTTTTCCAGCTTGGCCAGCTGCCACCAAAACAGCCATGTTAAGCAGAGCAGGAGGAAAAAAAACAAACCCACTCAAGGAGCCATCCTGGTGCTGTGCTTGGTATGCGTGTGCTGAGCCTCGGCGGCGAGAAGGAGCTGCTCGACGCGCTCCTTATAAACACTCTGTTTTCCGACCTACAAAACGGGAAGAGCCCACTGCAAAAGGGAAACCAAGGGGTGAGAGCGGGAGGGAGGTTTGGTTTTTTGCATTGTTTCCTTCGGAGATGAGATCTGGACTGACTGCAAACATCCGTGTGCTGTGCTCCCGGGGGAATGCGACGCTGAGCTGATTCCTCCTGCCCTGGTAAACAGAGCTGCTGATGCAACCCCCAGCTCCCTGTGCTGCAGAGGCCCCAGCCAAAGCTGTGTCATTACCAGCAGCAGCCCCGTTTTCGGGGCTGTTGTACTGAGCAGATCCAGAATATTTCCCCAGGGAAGAGCCAGTCATTCATTTCCACTGTCTGCTAATTTAAAAATGTGAATCTCCGTTCAATTCCAAGTGCCAGAACTCAGCCCTCGACATTTAGACCAGTGTGAAATTTAAATACAGATGATAGCAATGTTCTCAGGGCACAGTGAGGGGATCAGTTGGTGGAAATGATGCTGCAAAGCCCAAGGTAAAAGAAGGGGATTGGAAATGTGTTCACTAAGTCCAAATAAAAAGTGGTATCTGTGGCCCAAGCCTTGGGATGCACGAGATCCAAATCAGATATAAAGAACTTGGGCCCTTCTAGAGAAAAAGGAGGAAGAAAATCAGGTATTCAAAGATGCAAGGACTCTAGATTTTAAAAATATGTGGGTTTTTAGAGACTAACACAACAGTTCTGCCACTTTTTTAGAGGACAGGCCACAGGTAAGGCTCGTGTCTGTGAAATCTCAATACACACAGCCCTCATCAACCCCTGCTTGCCCAGTTCTGGATCTGCTGTACATAGAGAAAAAGGCAATTTCTGACATTTTAAGATCTCTAATAATCTCTAAGTGGATTATAATGACCCTAATGAAACAGAAGGATAAAGCCAAATACTCAGTATTTGTCCAAATCCAAAAACTGGATCAACTGCAATCCAGAATCAGTGCCCCTCCCCTTTTATCTTAGTCTTTATTGAGTTAAAAGTGAACCAACTATGGCATAAAACACTAAGCCCTTATTAGCTGGATTTCTGGTTTAATTTAGTTTACATTCTGAAGAATTTTCATGAAGTTGCACTGAAAATACTGCCATTTCCACCATGGTTTATCATTGTTATACTATCGCACAATTACCTGTCATTACAATCAAATTTATATCAGGACAAGAAAATGATTCCTCAGAAATTAAACAGCACTCCCTGGTGGGATAATTCCTTCTCCTGAACTTTCCAATAATGAAAACTGTAAGTAAATTTGTTGTAATTCAGACCACAAAAGACCCTCTTCTGTTAACCCAAATTCTAATGTTTTTACTAGGACAACGGCTTGATGTTCAGCAGAAAATTCCCCAAGGTACCTAAAGCTGTAAGTGGGTTCCTAGACAAGGTTACAACATCCCTCAGGAAGTCAGGCTCAAAAATTAGACTGCTGAGGTATTTCTGCGAATTCCTTCAAAGCTTATGAAATGAATGGCCTTTTGCAACTTGAGGCAAATAAATACCTCTGAAAACCTGCCTGTGCATGTCATCGGCCCTAACGGGAATCCCAGGTGCGGGGTTTTCCTGGACACACCTCCGGGGCTGGCTCTCAGGTGTAGGTGGATGCAGGGACAGCCTGCCCTGAGGCTCATGGTCAGTTATGACTCTCAGGTCACACTTGGTCAAATAAGACACAGCCAATGAGACCCAGAATGTTTCAGTGGGGAACTCCCTTTGTAGCCTTGCTAGCAGCTTATGACCTCTGTAATTTCCCCCTGCTGAAATGAATGCCATGCCTGATTCCCTAATGGCCATTTTCCCGCAGGGATTTTGCAGTGGAATGAACACTGGATAAACACCTAAATGGTTTTTACCTTCAGAGAGAGATTCATGTCAAGAGCTTTAAAAGTTACATGCTTGGTTTCAACCTGGACTTGAAACCTTCCTTTAAAAGCAAGAGAAACAAGAATTCCTCTGGAGTAATCGCTTTGATTTATCCCTGACTGGGATGAATTGCCCTGTTCCTCCCGATGACTAAAGGCAGGCTACACAACCAGCTCACCTTAATGCCAAGTTGCTAAGTCAAGGCAGATGGATGCAGACTAAGGAGTCAGAATGCAGCCTGGAATGAGTCTACACAGAGTGGGTTTAGTGCAGACAGCTCCTGGACAAAGAACCTCCCTGGCCCTCCACTTAGGAGCCTACATTTTTTGTTCTTTGTGTGCACCAAAGGTGCTCCACTGAGCTATTCTACCTTGAAAATCTGAGTTCCAGAGGTCTGAAAGGTTTTTGCTATTTTTACATGTGGTTTTATGGGATGTTATTTATCAGATCCTTGAACATGCAGCTGTGGAAATACAACCCCTCTGGTCAACACTGCTGGTCAGCCAGATCCCTGCCTCACTGTGCAGATCACTGTGGGGCACGGGGTCATGCACAAAATGCAGAGACAAGCAGCCCTCCTGTGGGATTGAACTGCTGTTGCCCAAATGCCTCTGCGTCTGCACGAAGCGGGGATGAAGAACGAGTGAACTGACCTCCAGAAAGACAGAGGAAACTATTTTCAACTCTGAGCATCAGGGTATTTCCAAGGACAGAAGGTCCCACCCAGCTCAGAGCACTGGACTGACTTGGGGTCTGTGCTTATTACCAAGGAGCACTGAAAGAGGTTCCCTTTGGCAACTTCCCCTCCCAGCCCCGGGTTTGGGTGTTCTCCCCCTTGGTTCAGACCCTGACATTGTTGTGGTTGCCAAGGCTTTGTCACACCTCCTTTTGCAGCACCATGATGTAGATGTGCACGGCCCTGCATGTCCACTGATCTCCATCAGTCCTCCCCTCTGCTTCCCTCGCTGCCACTGCAGGCAGCTGTGAGATGAACCCAGTTGTGGCCCCAGAAGACTTTTAGGAAGAAAACTCAAAGACTACCCAGGGTTTCACAATTTTTTGCCTCTAGAACAGAACTTCTTGCGCTGAAAACAGAGCTCCTCTCCATGGGAAACAATTTGGGGGAGTCCAAACCTAGAGCAAACCAGAAACCGAGACTCGCTGCAAAACCCACCACTTCTGCTTCAGATGCTCAGCACACATCTCTGCCTTGGCTTTCTCTGACAGAAACACAGAACAAACAACATATTTAAAACATTTAAAAAAAAAAAAACAAAACAAACTCTAACCCCTACCAAAACAAGACACTCTATTGCACACACTTCTTCCCTGGGGAGATGATGGACCAAAAAAACCCCGTGTGAGAACTGCTGGTCACACTGCTCAGGGTGTTGCAGGAAAGGGCTCTGTTGGCCTGTGGTGAGTGATTCCGGAGCTTCTGCACTGAGCCAGCACATCAGGATTTTGTCTATGTGTGTACATGTGTGTGCAGGGACACTGCCTACGCATCCATCCATAGCACAGCCTATTTATGGCACATCATGCAGATGCTCTGGTGTCACGAGTAGGATCCCCCCCTCACAGAGGGACAGAGCACCCAGGGAGGGATATGCTCTCTCAGCATCCCAGTGACTCCTTTGGGCTCCACCTGCACGCTGGGGCAGGAGCAGACCCTTATCTGATGCTGCAGAATTAGAGCAAACCTCATAATCCCCAGCACAGCAAAGAAGGTCACACCAAGCGTTTTGGGTCAGACCAGTTCACGCCCAGCCTTTGAACCTCCAGCAGCAGCAGGGTGGGGCAGGAGTGTGGGTGTCTGGCTGTGCCACACCAGCAGCCCCAGGACAGCCCCAAAGAACAGGGGGAGTTGTCAGGGCAAAGAGGAGATCAGATAACCACAGCAAGGGCTCCACCAGCCCCGTAATCCACCTGCCTTTCATCCCTCATTGGCAGAGTGCAGTTGCCTGCCACTGCGCTGGCACAAAGCCTCCATCCCGAGCCTCCTTCCCTCCTCATCCTCAAGCAGGACCATCTCAGCAGGTTTCACAGCCACAGCGTGGTGGGCACCCAAGTTCTGAGTGGCTTCACATGTGTTGGAGATGCAATGCCACAGGGGACCTGTACAGTACCTGTACCCCCGTCCTGCTGTGTCCCCACTGCCACCAACTCAGCACCTCCTCCATCTCCCACCAAGCCCTTGCAGCATCAGTGCACCCAAAATAACACCAGCACCACCAATATGGTGGCCCTTGCCCCAGTGAGGTGGACATGTCTTGGGGAGGGGGGTATGCCTTTGTGAAGCCCCCACCCTAATGGAGCTGCAGCTCTGGAGTGCCAGGGAAATGCCAAAAACACTGCCAGGAGAGGTGGTCCAAGGTGTTTTTACCCTTCATGGTCTTATCTCCTCTTCACTTGGGGAACTGAGGTGCCCTGGGTACCCAGGTACCCTTCCAGACCTCCCTGGGTGCTGTTAACCCCCCTGCCCACCCCAGGGCTGCAGCCAAGTCCTGTCTGCCACCAGCATGGGAAGTGTATGTCCTGTGAACAACGTTCAACACCCTGCTGCTCACTCCCATCAGGTGCTCCCTGGTTTCTGTCTCACAAGACAGGGTGACTACCAGCCCCTGATTTACCTTCTCTACGCCATTTACTACCTCCGTTTTTATGTGCATGGATCATATCCCCTCATATTTATCTCATTTTCAAAATAAATGTTCCCCCTCATCCTTCAGTCTCTGCTCATCTGCAAGTCTTTCAGTGTCTCCAATAACTTTCGTTGCCTATCTCTTGACCCCTTCTATTCCTGCAGTACCTTTTTGAGATGGATTGATTAGAAATGAACACACTGTTCCAGGCAGGACCACAGCACTGATTTATGTGTTGGCATTATAATACTCTCAGCAATATTTTTAATCCTGTTCTCTCTCAAATTTTCTTTGCTTGTCTGGTGGTGTCTGTACACAGAGAGTAAAGATTTGCACATGGGTGTGGAGAATAGAGATTTGCACAAGATGTCTTTGTGGATGCTGCTCTCTTCTTCCCAAACATTTACTTATTTAGACCAGTGCTCCTTCCCACCTGCAGCACACTTTGCATTTGTCCCCTCTGCTCACCAGCACACTGCCCAGCCCTCCAGCTCTATTGGAGAAAACCCTGTTGAGATTTTCCACCTCTTCTCTTGACTAACCCAAAGACTCCTCAGGCACTTGAAGGTTTTGCAGTTCATCTGTTCACCTTTTTTTTCCCCCACCTCCTCATGAACAAATATATTATGTAGCACCATGTCCCATGCTCTCTGCATTCTTTTTCCTGTTGGCTTTCAGATGGTTCCTCCTCCCAGCAGGATCAGCAGCTCCTTCTCCCAGTGCTCCCATAATCTCACCTTCAGCCCAGGTTGCACGGGGGGCATTGATATTTCCCCTGGAGAGCCCATGAAGTGGAGGCTGGAAGGTTTTCCTTCCTCCCAGATATAAAAGATTTGAGACAGAACAAAGACAAAGGGTGGGAAAGAGGGTGGGAAACACTAACCTGAGACCCTGGACTTGGACTCCAGCTTCCCTGGAGAGCACTACCACAGCAAAAAAACACAGGGGAAAGGATCACAACCATCTGGGGCTAAATAAATCCATTCTCCAAGGAAAGTCCTTCAATGCAACCACCTTTAACATCTCTGGGTCCAGGCTTGGGCAGCAGATGCATGTCCACACTACCACCCACTATCCTGCCAGCGAGGGGTCCCTGTTCCTGCAGGGCAAAGCTGGGAGCAGAACTGGCTGCTGGAGACACATCTCCAAGCCAAGCTCTCTGCATTTTTCCAAGAACTGAAAATGTGTTTCCCCCCTCACCAGACATGTTTCTATTCAAATCAGTATCAGCCATTCTGCAAGATATTTGCCTTCCTGCATTTATTTTCCAATAACAAAGCTGTCCTCAGCTCTTTAGAGCTGGTATTTTTATTTTATTTAGTTAATATTTTTAAACATTACTACTGCTATAATAAATGTTAACTATTTGTGCAGAGCTCTCAGTGCCTTGGCAGGGGCCTTTATATGTGCAAAATAACAGCAAATCATAATAAATAATAATAATAAATTATTATGGTTGATTACAAGGGAATGTGCTACATTTTTATAAGCTCTAGACCACCTACAGCTCACAAAATATAATGGGAAACATTAAGCCTTTAACTGGTTTTATACATTCCCTTCCCCCGCTTCCACTCCCCATGTTCTGTAATAGATTTACAAACAGTGTAAGGGGAGGGGGGGGAATCTTCCCTTATAAGAATAGCATCAAAATTCTCCTCAGCTTTCCAGCTGCTGAGTGTTTCTGAAGCCTTCAGTGAAATGCAATTAGTATCTTTTACCGCCTGCCTTCTGGGGATACTGACATTATTATCTTATTGCAGTTTCACCTTGACATGCAGATCACAAGGCAGCGAGCTGGATTCTGTCTGGAGACGCCTTGAATTGTGGCATTGCCCCAGCTGGCTCAGTGAGTCGAGAGAGGAGAAGGAGGAAAAAAAGGATAGAAGAGCCATTTTCTCATCCTGTGGATCTCAGCTTTAAAAAAAAAAACAAAAACAAAAACAAGCCAAAAAAACCAACAAACCAGTGCTCAAACAAATACAGAGAAATGGGAGCTGTAGGGGGAAAAGTGTGTTCACCCTTAGCTCCAAGGAGAAAGCATGGCCAAGGGGGGATCTGTTCTGTGCCTGCCTGGAGCTGCCAGAGCAGGTCTGGGCTTCCAGCAGGACCCTCTCCCCACCCCTCCATCTCCCAGCAGGTTTCAATTCCATATGGACACAATCCCAGATCTCTGTATTTCATTGCACAAGGGAAAAGAAAAAAGAAGAAAAAAAAGAGAGGAGGAAACCCCTGCCATCAGAATGACTTTACATCTTCTCAGAAACGATCACAGGGGCACACGTGCCCCTCTGTGTCTGCACAGGTAAGTTTGGCCCCGTGCAGTGCTGAGCCATCCCATGGGGAACGGCTGCAGCCACACAGATCTCTCCTCTGAGGCCTTTTGTGACTGGCAAAACGCAACATTAACCTTCAGACTGCACAGCCTGAAAGAACAAGCTTTCCTCTTCCTTCTAGACAGCATCTCCCCAGCCCCCAGAGCAGTGTCGGGGAAGCCCTGAGCCTGTGTCTCCCCATCCCTACAGCATCTGGGGTGGGGAGTGGCAGCTTGAAACCTGCCTTGGAGACAGTGAGACGGGTGAAATGGAGGGCACTTTGGACCCCACTCCCATGTGCATGGTCTCCTCTTCAGCAACACAAAACTTGGAGCCAAAGTATTCCAGTGACTTCCAATATTCTTGAATTAAACCAGTCACCACGCTGTTAAGTTTCACTGAAGACTGATGTATCCATTATCACAGCTGGGAAGCAATATTTAGCTGGAATGCACAAAATGGATGGAAAGAACCTGGGTGGTTTCACCTCCCACAGGTCTGATGTGATGCGATGACCCTTGTGTTTGTCACAGGAGCCACAGCTGGAGCTGTGGTTCAGGTGCAAGGCCTACACTGAAGCTGCAGAAACTGTGTCATTACAAATGGAATCAGCAGAAAATCCAACCTGTCCTCTGCCTTCCTTCAGCCCATTCTTCTCTTTCATTACTCTTAATTAATACTAATTTTCTGCATTCAACTCTAATGGTCTCATACCCCAGAGAAACCATTATGTGATAATGTTCATGTATTCAGATCTCTCTACCCCTAAGAGGGATGAGGCCTGGAAGGATTCGCAGCCAGGGACATCCCTCCGGAATTGCCTTTCTCGTCTGAGAGTTCTGGTCTTTTTAATTCCAGTGGGAAGTGTTTAATTCCCATGTTCCATCTCTCTAATCATCCTGGTGGCCCCTCCTCTGGACTTGCAGGGAGGGTTGGAACCAGCTGAAGGTCCCTTCCAACCCAAACCATTCTGTGATTCAGTGAAATGGGAAGAGTACAATTTTCTGGTACTTGGTTACTTCCAGTTCCCTTCCCATCAAAACCCACCACACCCAGAGAGGTGGAAAAACAGGACTGACAAACATTCAGAACCCTTCCAACCTCCCACTGCCCCTCATGAACTTCCTCTGTTCCTGGCCCACCTGCTGATATTAGACGGGCACTGCAAAACCCAGCCCTCAGGTATGTCTGCTCAGCGCAGCAGCATCACATCCATCTCAAAATTGCACCTCTTCTCCAGGATATATTGTTAAAAAACATAAACCCCAAATCATACAAATCTCATCTGAACCAAAGTGTCACTGCCAGAGTCCACAGTGCCTCTCTGGAGAGGACCTGAGAGAACCCAGGTACCAGGCAGGATATCTGGTATCCTAATGCACCGTTTCAGAAACACTCTCAAGAGCAGGTTTGTAAGCACCCAAACACCAAACATGACCCCAGCTCCCTTTGCTTGTCTCATGATGGTTGCCGACAAAACCCCACAACAGCCCAACCTATAACGCTCTCATTTTTCCCTACAGGGGGATCTGGGATTGTAAAAGAAATGCCATGCAAGGAAATCTCACTATCTCTTGGAATGTTGTTTTTTTCATTTAAAAATATTTGGAAAGAAAGGACAGTCAAAGGAAGAAACAAATACTAAATAAACCTCCTTGTTTCTCTGATGCTAGACTGGCACAGGCAGCTTGTACGAATTAGTGATTCCAGAGAGCAACTGCCTAATTTCCAAGGGAATAGGGAGAGAAGGAAGAGAGGAACAGCAGTAATTTACAACTTAACCCGTTTGTATTTTCTCTTTACAGCTCTCATCTGGATTACAGAATGCAAATTATTTATTGTCTTTTATTGGCAAACCCTTTCCTTGCTCCGGTGCGTGAAATCCCTGATACCTTCCAAAATCCCAGTTTTGCAGCTGAGGGGCTGCACCCCTCATGGTCTTACTTCAAAAGGTGACTGCCCCTCCAAAACCAGACTGGGCACCCTCACCTTTACACCACCCCAGCACAGACCCCATCTCCCACAGGCACCGTCACACAGATCTCCTGAACTATTGTTTTCCCCTCTTGTTGAGATCATCATGTGAATGCAACACGAATGTAAAAGGACACAGCTGGTAGTTGAGACTGTTACTTTCAAGATTCCAGAAGAGGATCAAATGAAGGAGAAAATTAAATTAAAAAAGCAGCACTTAATTATGTAGGCTGCTTTTGTACTCACTCCTTCCTCTACGTAGCAGTTTCCACCTGAAAATCTTTAAGTGCTTTAGAACTGATAATTAAATCTCAGAACTACTGCAGAGAAGGATGCAAGGGAAAGCATATGCAGTTCACTTGATCTTGTCTATTTGATTATACGTTAACTTTGCATCTCTCCAGACCTCTGCTCTGCCAGGACACTCCTTGCAAGTTAACCTAAGGTCTGTGCAAATGCTTGCAATGATGTTCCTCAGTGGGGGAGTCTGTTAAAAGGGGAATTGGACAGTGGATGAGGTGGGAGCAGGGATGTGTGGATGGGCGTCCTGGGCATCCAGCTCCATGTGCTGGAGCTGGGGAAAGTGTCGTAGGGCAACCAGAGTGCCAGGAACCTCCCTTCTCTGGGCAACCTATCTGCACCAGCAGAAAAGTGCAACTGCCCCAGCATTTGCTGTGTTCCATGGAGACTGAACCTTTGTGGCTGCAAAACCTGACAAGGCAATTTGAGCTTGGAAAACCATATCACCTCCCTTACTCCATTTGGGATGCTGGAAACCAGCAGCTGGATCAGAGTACCAAACGTGGACCGCCAAGAGCCAAGTTCATCCCACATCAAAGCAATCCATGTGGGATGACACTTAGAAACGCCCATAATCACACAAACACAGGACTTGGTAGCACCCCTGTTCCAGCACCCAAGCTGCTCACACCTGAGCCTCTCACCCTGGAGCTGAGCACCTCATGGTGCCAAGCACTTCACCTCAGGGAGGACTCCTCTATCAGGGCGGATCTCACCCCTGTCAGCAGCCCTGGAGCTGGGATCCACCCTGCCAGGACAGCCCTTCTGGCACAACAGCAGCAGCACCCAGGCTCGAAGTCATCACCACTTTGCTTCAGAGCAGACTGGCTCTGTGGCACTGGAGAAGCTGTTTAAGAGCAGCTTCAGCATAATGTGGTTTAAGATGTTATTTTCTGAGAGCAGTGAAAAGCACAGGGCGATGCTCATCTGGCAATCAGAGGCATTAGCAGGAGTTCTGGCAGTGGATCCCAGAGATGACGAAAATGAAAATGTCCTTGAAAGCATAATCAGAAATTTGGTTGGCGCAGATGCTATTGCAACACCCAGACAGCTGTAGAAGAGGGGGATTTTCTGGGAAAGTGCAGTTTCATGGCATGAGAAAGCCCAGCTCATGTTTTCAGCTTCCTGATATGAAATCATGATTGTTTCTCCTGGGTTGCTGCTCATGCAGGAGCCTCCTGGGAGGCTGAGATGGAGAGAACACCAAGGTACCTGCCCCTCCTCCTGTGCTGGGTCAGGTGGGGCTCTGCAGCTCCCTGAGAGCTGGGGAATCAGCAGGGCTGGTGCCTGAGCTCACAGAGGACATGCCACAAAGTGGAGAGGAGGGAGAAAGACACCAGTAAGTGACCCACTGCACAGTGTGGGTGTGATAACAGCCCTGGCTGCAGGATCCCTGCCCACACGATTCAGCAGCTGAAAGGATCCACTGCAGTAGCCCCAGTGTTCTCTAACAGCAAGGAAATACTTCAGGAATCAACAGATACTTGACATTTTTAATAGCCCAGGAAGGTTCTGTGGTTTTACATTTTTTTTTGGATACCGAACGCCTGATATTTTTTTCCCTATTTATTCCAAGTAAAGCAGGAATAACCCAGCAGCATCAGCTGAGCTGGTCAGGAAGGTGCTTCTCTGTGCCAGAAAAATGCTCATATTGAGGCAAAAGCCAACGCTGCAATTTTGTATGTAAAACAAAATGTAGAAAACAAACTATAGAACTGGAGGCGAGAGAAAAGAGCAATTAGTATTGCTAATGAGAGCCTTTGTAAGCTTTTTAAACATGACTATAATATATTTAAAATCTGACTGTAGAGAAAAAAATCTGGAGTGGGCTAAGAATGTCAGAACAGATGTTGTTCCTCCTCCCTTCAGAGAAAAGTTTTGCCAACCGTTTTGAAATAAATTTTGCTGAGCTCGGTGTAATTCTATAAAAAAACTCCAGGTGAATTGAAACAACCTTTTCCCCTGGAAGCTGCTCTAACAGCTGAGCTCCCTGAAGGAGCCCTGGCCCAGGGACACAGCCCAGGAGCACTGGGGATGTGGGGCAGAGGGACAGCAGCTTCTCTGCTCAGAGCACCTGGGGCAGTCCTTACAGGACTACGGGAATATTTTTCCCAGACCCACCTTGACGACTTCAGGATTTGGGATTTTTGGGTTTTTGTTTGGTTGGGTTTTTTTTCCCCTGCCCTCAAACACAACTTTTCTGTTCAGGGTCAGTCTCCTGGATGCTTTACAGTCAGAGGAACACTGTCCATGCCTGGGGAGCAAGATCAGGACACTAAGCCTGGTGTCCAGCAGCCCTGCAGGGATCATGCCTGTTGTGCTGTGTCCTTCTCCTCCACCCAGCCCCATGGATGCAGTTCAGCTCCTTCCCACACCCTGCTGGGACTGGGCTGCCATGGAGAGCAGCAGCAGAAGAGGCAACTCAGCCTTGCCAGTGCCAGTAAGGTGGGTCTCAAAAAGCAAGAGCCCATCAGGATAAAACTTTACAGCATTTGGCTTGGAACAGAGAGGAAGGGGATTAAGGGTGTGTGTAACACAGAGAATTTAACTCCGAAATGGAGACTCAGCTCAGTTGCACCTTTACCCTGGCAGTGAGGTACAAAATCCCTCCTGCAGCCGCATCCTTCAACCACATTCACCTCACTGATGGATGGAGGAGGAGGGGACCTGCAGACCTGCCGGGCTCACGTGAGAAATCACAGCCCTGGGTGGCTGGTCTCCACTCTCAGGGTCATTTGTATTTCCACTAACGTGACCACTCGGCAAAATCCAGGGCACTTCCACCAGGCAAGCTGGGAATCAAACCTCAGGCTCCTTCACCCCAGGCGGGAAAGCTGCCCACAAACTGGTTACAGAGATGGCCCTGGCTGAATCCTTTCAAACACAGGCTATCTATCCTCCTTCCCAGGAGGGGTTTCTGCTGGAGGGTCTGGAGCTGGTGCAGGCTTTGTCCCGCAGCCCAGCCAGATGTGACTCAAGAGAAAGCAGATTTCAGTGTGCCCAGGGGGGTCCTGCTACACGGGTGACTCCCTGAACGGGGTGTCCCAGATTCATTCGTGGTGCAGGCAGCTCCAGCAGGTCTCCTGTGTCTCGGTGATAATATTTGCACCATTTGGGTTTAAGCTGATAAGACAATCCATGATTTTAAGCACTCATGACTGCCGGCAAATATAGGAAATAGGTAGGGCTTATTTGCCAGAGCATTCAGCATTTGCTACAGAGGGTTCACTCCTTCTCCACCCAAGATACCCCAGGAAGAAAAACACAGATAGCGAAGATTTAATCATTCCCATGCTTAAAGACAATATGCCTTTTAATGCCCAGCAGTACCACCTTGGGAGGCATTTTAATGCCAATTACAGCTTCCATTCCACAGCGAACCCCCAACGCCCCTTTTCCCATCACAGCTCTGATGCAAAGAGCCAAGGAGCCCATCTGAGCAGGGCCAGCCCTGGAATTTCCACTTCTCCAATGAGACCAGCCCCTATTGTGCTCCCAGACTCTCTTGTGATGTTAAGAGCGATAGATAAAAATAACTCCGACTCCATTGTTCTGCTATTTATACACTGAAAAGTCAACAGCATAAAGGCGACCGGCCCTGGGGCTGAGCGGGAGTTGATGACCCTGTTCCGCCTGCTTGTCCTTGTGGGTGCCATGGGGGGAGGACCGTGGGGCAGAGGAAATCAGGCTGTTTGAAGATAAAGAGGCTTTTCAAAAGCCCAAAGGGCAGTTCAGCAGTAGCTCGCAGGGTAAAGAGCCCCATTTGGGCCATTGTGTTCCCAATGCCAAGCAAGTCCATAACAAAGGCTGGAGCCAGCCCTTGGTGGGGGGCAGTGTTTGAGAAGGACCCGAGCTATCAGCTCCAGAGCACGGGTCTTCGGGGGGACAATGAACAGAAAATCTCCATCCGAAGAGACAGATGGGTCTGAATACAGATGCAAAGCGACCCTCACCGCAAGGCCATCAAAGAAAACAGTCTTTCCAGACCTAAAGTCTGTAAGATAATGGGGCTTTTCAGGGACACAAAAACAGAATTTCCTCCTTGTCATGCATTAACCACAGGAAACAAAACTTATCTGCCAAATCTAGCTTTGTAAAATGCCTCTGATTTACTAAGCAACAATTTTATATGATCGTTTTGGCAGGGAAACCGCCTTATTCGCTGGATTTAGTGCGGGAAAAGGCACGTGAAGCTGGTAAAGCATCAGCATTTGGGCAAACTGAACATCCTCTTAGCCTGGCTGGGAGTTACCCGGTGCTTGGTTCTGCAAAACAACCCTACAGAGCATCATCCTGAGAGACAGAGTGACCAGCCAGGTGTGTCTGCGGGATACACTGGGAAGAACACATCTCTGAAGTGAGAATTAGGCAGGAAAATTCGTTTTCAGAAAGTGAAAATATGTTCAGCTGATACAAATACCCTTCAGAATGAAGGGATGAGCTCTGCTCATTTACTTTCAAATTCTCCATTAACTACTGCACGCTAATTATCCACCTTTCTGGTTTGGGGCTTTTTTTTTTTTTTCCCCCACTGAAAATTTTTGTTCATCATAAAGCCAAATAAACGCCAAGAAAATCCTGCCACCCACTACATTTATGATCAAAATAACAATTTCTTTTGATAAGTTCCAGCAGTTACAATGGGCCAGAGAAAATGTATTCAGTGAAGATCACTCACTGCTGAATACTTTCCCCACTTCTTCCCTTAAATCGGTGATGTCTTTTTTTTTTTTTTTTAAACTTGTATAAGCAGGGTACTTTTTAATAGGGTAATTTGTACTACAAACTCACGAAAACACGTTTTGATTTTATTTTATTTTTTGTGATTCCAAAAGCCCCAGTTTTGAAACACATACAGATAAAAGTGCTTTGAGGATTTTGTTTCTGTGCTTCCAAATTGCTCACTAGAGAGCCAAAAGTCACTCTTTGCCTCTCAATCAAGGTCTGAGTAAAATTTACACCCTGGCACAGATAATCAGAGTTGTCAAGTTATTCCATAAAAGGCATGAAGACCTGTGATAATATTTTTCAAACTACTGACATTACATGCTCTAGATTCTGCAAGGCTTTATGGAGGATTTAAGCACAAATTTATCTGTAGAAGAGGAAAGTTTTACTCTATTTCTAAGCAAAGTGGACTGGAATAGAGGAGCATCTGTTGCTCTGAGAAGGTCCCAAACAAAATTGTGTGAAGCTGAGTTATTTGGGCTGGGGACAGAGCTCCATCCCCCTGCTCTCCCCCAGCATGGCCAGGCCAGTGGCTGGCTGCTCCTGCAAAACACTTTGTCACCCTGTTGTCACTTCACACCTCTCACCCTACCAGTCTTCATTTGTCTGCTTCACCCATCTGCTCCCTCCTGGCATAAAGCAGGATGGATGTCACAGGGAAGGGCTTTCTCTGTAGGTATTCCTTCACACCATTTATTGAAGGCACCTAATTTGGGATCCTTACCCCAGTGCAAACAGCCACAGGAAGCCACGTCGAGCTTCCAGAAGAGCAGGGCTAGGAGAAAACATTTGAGCTGCTGGATGGCTGAAGCATCAGGGTCCCAAGCACGTCCCTGGACCACCATTTCCAGAGCTAAACCCTCAGTTTTGACTTCCTCCATTCGGAGTCATCCCACGAGAAAAGGGGTTTGGGTTTTGGAGATGCAGAGCAACCTCCACACCGCTGGTGGGAGTATCCTGAGCTTCTGGAGCCCAGGCCACCAGTGTCCCAGCTGGAGAACCCTGTGCTGAACCCTGATCCTGCCCAGCAAGCAAAAGTGGGAACAGGTCTTGCTCTCACAGGGGGCACAGTGGAGGGGAGATGCCTCACTGAGGGAAATCAACCATTAGTGGCCCCAGACACCACAAAGTTCTTCCATCCTTGGCAGGTAACCTGAAAATAGAGTCCCAAACTGAACCTGAAGAAGCAGAAATATGGATTATGCATCTGAAATGTCACAAGCCCTGTCTTCCAACGTCATGTCAGCACCTCAGTTCTATCACCAAGCACATCAAATTTTGGCAAGATCATAACTTTGTTTCTTGTAGCCATTCTCTATAGGAATAACCAAATTGGATCAAAGAAAGTGCCTCGTTTAGTCTTCAAATGCATTCCCTTTCCGCTCCCACAGAGATCCCTTCAACTCTGTCATGCCCCAGCCCTAATCCCCTGCACGTGGCCTTTGGAAAAGTTACTCCCAAAACGTTATCAGCCCATTTGAAACACAAAATGCCGTATCTGAACCTGACCTCAACCTGACCTCCATCTTACCTGATACCTAATATTCATCATAGAAGATGATGATGGAGTTGGACCAAGGGCTCCTAACTGGAGGGTAGAGGAGAAGTTGCTGGGCAAGTAATTAAGTATAAGGTGGCAAAAGCCATCCCAACTGGTTCCAGCGCTTTTCAAAGACCAAAATGGGTCTTTCCCCCTTATTAGGCACCCATCTGTGTCACCCAGCTCTAATTAAGCATCTGCTCTCCAAGAGGCTAACAAGTTCTTTTGCTGATAATCCCAACCAGCTTGGCAGCATTATTTATAACACACAGCCCCTGCTCTGAGTCGCTTCATTGTTAGAATAAGATGTAACTATATCATTATTTTAGGAGACATATAAAATATAATCCAATTATATGCTGGATACGTGGAATTCCCAATGATTTCAGAGCATGCTGCTTTATTCAGGAGGGGGGAAAAGATTTAAAGAGACAGGTTGTCACTGGGCATCAAAGGATTTGGGATGATATTTAGGATAACAGTTTATAGACATGGAGCAAATCCTATTATAATGCCACATGGCCATCAGGCTGTCACAGTGGCAGGTACAGTCTGAGCAAAGATGCCAGCCAGGAGGGTGGTCATCTGAGAGATGCTCCACGTTACAGTCTGTGTGTCCTGTGTCTGATGGGGAATTGGCAGATTTGGTGTGTATCAGCAGCAGAAGCATCTCCACAGCCCCTGTGTTACCCTCTGCTCTGTGGTGTCCTCACTGCCAGCTGGAACCAGGGTTATGGAGCACCCTGATCCTAAAGGGGGTGAGTTTGTGTTTAACCTGCAATCCCTCAAGGACAGGGCAGGGAAAGAATACAACCAGAGGAGTGAAAATGGGCCTTTACCAAAGCATTTGCTCCGGGTCCCTGACCTGTCAGGCAACTTCAGTCTGGTCCAGAGCTCTCTTTGCAAAAGGGCCAAGTCAAATACTGTGACAAGGAGCCTCTCCACGGGCTTCACCCAGCTTTGGTTTGGGCCCAGCAGCCCCAGAAGAAATGGAGAGGAGGGCTGGGATGGCAGTGCCCGAGGAGCCAGCTGTGCTCAGAAACCACTCAGAGCATGTTTGGGACTATTTTGCAAGCAACTCATGATCAACACAACTCCAAGGCTTGTGAAAGTGCAAAAACTGATCCCTTGCCCAGATACCAGGGGAACTCTGAAGTGCCAGAAGATACGGGCTCAGAAAATAGAGTGGATGGGTGGACGTGCCCCACCACGGTGCCAGCCTGGGCCAGGAGATGCTGGGGGAACTGCAGCATTCGCCAGAGCTGCTGTGGCTGAGCAGGGACTCAGAACCCCAGTGCTGCTGCACCCACGGTGTTGTGGGGGAACATGAACCATCTCCACCACCTCCCTCAGCCTCCAGCCGAACAACGTGTTCAGCAAAGAAAAGCCATTTCTGCCTCCCTTTGCTTTTTTTCCTCTTTTTCGTGCTCTTTCTCCTCAGCAGCACTCACAAGTTTACACTGTTGCCTGCTGACAGGTTGCCCCCCAGAGCAGCAGCCATTTCTGCTCTCCATCCACCTCACTCCACCTGACACCTGTGTTTTGGGTCCTTGACAGCATGTGGGACCCTGCCTTGGTGACACCTGTGTCCCCAGCGAGGTGACAAACACTGAGATGCCACCCCATCGTGGAGGAGAAGGATTAAAGGAATTAAAAAAAATAAATCTGCTGAACAGGAGATACTTTCTTTGTGTGCAGAACCTGGGGAGCTGAGAGGACTAGCAGCAGGAATACAAAAAAAACCTGGATAGTTTATAAAACAAAGGAGATTTCATTGAAGTCTCAAAAATGCAGCCCAGTAGCCTTGAAATTAAACCCAGCCTTGCTGCTGCCAGCTTGTAAGCAGAGTGAGGATGCCTGCAAGTTACCAGCAGTGACAGGATTTCTTTTTTTTCCTGTTCTGTTTTTTAAATACATGTTAATCCAACCAGAGCAATGGCAGTAACACCCACAGCATCCTCCCTTGGGGAAGTCCCGGGAGTAAGACTTACAGACCCTGTAAGTCTGCCTCCCACTACGAGCTCCACAAAGGGAGACAAAGACCCAATGCCCAGGTCACGCAGCCCCCAAGCTTCAGAGGCTTTTGGGGCCCTGCAGGGCCATCCAGAGTAAATGAGGTGCAGCCAAGTGCCAGCAAGGTCCAGCTCGAGCCTCAGCCACATGAACATTCCTGCAGCAGCCAGATGGGCGCAATAAAAGGCTCATTAATGGGGATCGTTGGACCTCAATTTCAGATGGCTGGATGAAACCTCCTCTCTAAGTATCATTATTATGGTACTCTCAATCAAGTCAAGCAGCTTTATGACAAAATCAAAACTTGTGATCCAAGCAGGAGAGGGATGGGATAAGCAGACTGTTTATTTTGCTTTGGGTTCACGGCGAGGACCCAGCGGGCTGCCAGGACAGAAGAGTGATGGTCACATCCCTTGAGCAGCTGGGGGCAGCTTTAAATGTCATCACAGCCTCCTGCCCTCTCAACCCCAAACCTCTCTGGGTCCACAGTGGGATTACAGAGATACCAGTATGCTGGTCTGGGGCTCAGAAACAGGAGGGGAAAAAAAAAATCTCATAAAATCATTAAGGTCAGAAAGAACCTCTAAGATCACTGAGTCCAAGCATTAACCCAACACTGACAAGTCCACCACCATGTCTCTAAGAATCACATCTACATGTCTTTTAAAATCTCCCTGGGAATGGTGATTGCACCACTGCCCTGGGCAGCCTGTTCCAGTGCCCGACCACCGTGTTGATAAAGAAAGGGTTCCTACTCTCCAATCTAAACCTCCCCTAGTGGTTTCCTCTTGCCCTGTCCCTTTTCCATGGGAGATGATACAGACTTCTATCTGTCTACAAACTCCTTTCAGGGCCCTGTAGAGAGTGAGAAGGTCCCTCCTGAGCCTCCTTTTCTCCAGGCTGAGGCCCCTCCAGCCCCTTCAGCTGCTCCTCATCAGACGTGTGCTCCTGGAGATGGGATCCCTTTGCCCATATCCAAAACACTGCTCACTGACCAGGCAGAACAGGGTTTACCTGCCAGGGTCATCTGCACTTGTGATGAGCTCCACACAGAGACGTCATTTGGAAGGTGTTACATGTTCAGTAGGGCCGCCTGTACCATTTTCCTCATTAGATACAAGTAAAGGCCCTTCAGAGTCAGAGCTTGACCTGCACAAGACAAGAGATGGGAAGACATGGAAGGGGCTGGCCACTGGCCAAAGCCAGCCAGTCTCCATCCAGGGATATGAATGGCAACACCCCAGCCATCTGCTGTGATCTTCCTACAGAGCACTCCATGCTGCATTTGCTCACTAAAACTTCTTCCAGATACCTTTTTCCATCAAAATCCTTTTCACTGAGTTGCCCTCCCCTACCTCCACAGTATCTGCAATTTTCCCATTCCATGTGTGGCAGTTTTGCTCCACTGAGCTCCACAGAGCTCAGATGCCACCAGAGAGAGCTGGTGCACGCAGGAGGAACTCCCAGCTCTCACCTGTAATCCCAGTCACTCATTCCTTGGCCGAAGACCTGACCCGCCTGCTTGTCCCTGATATGTAAGGCACCTCCAAAAATGGAGGAGCGGGATGGTTGACCACCAGGCTGGTGGAGGAGGGTAACTCAGCCAGGCTGGTGTCCTGCTGGGATGGCAAAGTCCACCATCCACCCCCTCTGACTCACAACTGCGGGTCAGCAACACCACGTGGCACTCAAGGACCTTCGGATTTGGGGACACGACTTTCATTTCTGATGTGCATCTCAAACCATGGATTTCTGGGCTCCCCTGCCAGCACATCTCTGCTGTCATCTCCTCTCCAAGGTGGAAAGCTGAGCTGTGGGACTGCAGAGCTGCTGCTGACTGGCAGGGAGGGAAAGAGATCAGAAGATCATTCTCTGAAGAATTAAGATCCTAATCTGCCTTAAGCTTCTCAGCGCTGCCACGGGCCCTCCTGAGGCAGCATCTCATCCCATCGGCAAGGACAAGCAGATGAGGCAGAGCGAGGCGTAGCCTGGCATGGGGTTCACAGCCACAAAACACAGTCTGGTAACGTAAAGATCAAGCCTCGATTAGACTTTGTCCTTCATTATGTAGTTTGCTGTCGCCTCGGCTCATTAAAAGCCAGCTGCAGGTAGGAGGAAGCATCAGAGGGATTATCCAAACCTCAGCTGTGTGAGGAGATTTGATATCTCAGCAGCATCAGGCACAAGAGCCAAAGTCTCTTCCTCCTCCTTGCAAAAGCTCCCCAGCCCCTGGAGCCCTGCGAGGACATGAGGATCCTGCTTCCACTGCAGCTCCTCCTGGGAGCAGGAGCAGCCAGAGCCTCTTCCCAAACCCAGGTCTTTTCTCTTTTGATGGCATTTATTGCTTCAAGGAGATACCACAGCCCGCAGCAAGGCTGAGCCCTGGGGCTTTTGAAAATCCCAAATCACGTGCAGACAAGGAGAAAATGGGCCTGATCACGAGCCTCTGGCTAAGCACCCTGATGCTGACAAAGACATTCCGCTGAGGAACAGGGGTGGTAATTCTATGCTGGCCCCAAGAAATAAAGAAGCCTTGTAGGGAATCACTGATGCTGCAGGAAGGCACACTGGACATCCTTGCCCCACGGACACTGATGCTGTGTTTGTGCTTCCTTCAGGGCAGTTTCATCCCAAGCAGATTCTTTGGCTGTCACTGAAGAAATTTACTCCTGGTACAGGCAGGAAGGGAATATCTATAAACTGGGCTGTTCTGCAAGTCTGCCACGTGCTCCCCTTGCAGCAAGTGGAGGCTCAAAGCTTTAAAACTCCATGATATTCCCCTTCATTACTTCTTCCACCTGGGAGCCATATCCTACCACTGCAGCCTGGCTGCTCTGGGGGACCTTTCCAGCCGACTGCAGCTGTTCCTCCTCCAGCACTTCTCTTTTAGTTCCATGCAATAGAGCAGTTTGACTGCTCACAACCTCTCGGCTTTGGGATGCTGCTGCAGGGTGCCAGTGGGAAAGGCACGTTCCCAAAATACACTGAAATCAAAACCACACAATCCCTGCTGTGCAGAGAAGAGGAAGAAGGGAGTCAGTGGACAAATATTTGTCTGGCTACCCTGCTTTCTAGCACAGAGAGTCTGAAGAAGCAGAACCCCTGCTTTCCAGTAAAACTAAGCCCACTGATGCTGCCCACACGCTGGGATTGCAGCTTGGTGCCTTCCCAGTGTTTGGTCTAGTTTTCTTTTGAAGAAGCCAACAGAACAAGGGGAAGGAGGTGGTTTCAAAGCATACAAAGCCAAACTGCTGAGCAGTAAATCAGCCAACACCTTCCTTGCTGCTCCAGGATACCGAAAGTTGTGCCAACTGCTTTTTCTCTCAGCACTGTTGGTTTTACACCCCGTCCAGAAGTCACAGGACTGTCTCACCATGTGTGTTGGGTCACATCTGGATCACAGGACAGAGGGCTGTGCTTGAAGACTGGCCAAGATGGCTCCCAAGGTGGTGGTCACCTGCTGAACATACATTATCCCACTGGCACAGGAAAGTAATTCCTCCAGGAGGAGGACTAATGAAGCCTGATTTCCTATGCGTCATGTCTCATTGCCTGCCATTTTATCCAAGGCAGACTGTGGGTTCAACCCCTCAGCAGACACTAAAGAATCCAGAAGGGAGACAGATGTGAATGTCCTGACCACAGCAGAAGCTTCTGAGACCATCCTTTTCCAGACATCAGTCACTGCACTTAGAGAAACCTTAGTCAGGAATAGATTCTCTGGTGCCTAATATTTCATAACATGACTATATTTTCTGCTTGGGTTTAAGATCTCCTTCCCCAGCTGGGTCCTCTGGTGTTTCACATCACCAGAACCCACCCTGCAGCCCTGCTCTTCTACTATTCAGGTCCCTTTCCTCTAACTGCTCACCAACTTTTATGAAATGTAGTTAAAGTCACGGAGATCCAGCTCCTTCAGTCACATCCCAGTGGAGCAAAACCCTGAGCTGAGCAGAGAACAGGTCAGGCTTGACAACCAGTCTTAGCTGAGCACAAGGAGTGAATCACCTGAGCCCCACTTCTTTAGGAACCTGTCTAAAAATAACACAGAAAAGCTATAGAAATAGGATCTCTAGGATTTTTTAGGGTAAAACAAGTGTAAATTCTGATGTGAATCCTTGGTCATGCTCTCATGATGTGCTGACCATCATTCCCCACCATCCCTCATCCCTCCCAGCCATGACCAATCTGCTTGGCCAGGTGCTGGCACCAGCCAAGGAAATTGCATTGTCTGTGGCAAGCTCCAGCTCAAGGAGCAGCTTGTTCTCCACTGCCCAGAGCCTTCAGATTTAAATATGACCTGAAGTTTGAAAACAGAGCCCTTGTTTTTCATGGAAAGCCTCATCCATCTCAACAAATACCGCTCCATCCAGGCTGTGCCACAGCGTGGTGCTTCCTACAACCTGCCCTGTGCTGGCCAGGTGCTAAATAAAAATGAGAAAAGGAGCATTGTAAAGGGGAGGCAGCATCACTGGGCTTTTCCTTCACTTGTTTCATGTCCAAGGCAGGGAGATGGAAATATACCCAAGATTGTGACTTGCCCCAGCCCTAAGAAACATGAGGCTATCTACAAAAGCACTTACTCAGTCTGCCAAGACAGCAGTGGATGATCCCTGCCCAGAGCAGCACTCCCAGACACCTCTGGAAGGATCTGCTCACAGTCACCAGCCTCACCTGGGCTGAGGGAGAGGGGAGGAGACCTGCACAGAGCAGGTCTGGAGGCATTCTGTGCACTGTGCCATGGTAAAAAGGGGAAAAAGGATAAACAGGGAAAGCCTTGCAGAGCTTCCCTCCTGTAGCAAAGCCCTTGCAGCAGCAATTGCCTCTGCCCTCCTCTCACAGCACAGCTGCTGGGAGAGCAAAAGATGCAGCGTGAGTGTGAATGATGAGGGCACATCACACACATCCCGAGCAAACTCTGGGCATCCACACTGCCACTCCAGGAGCTGGCAGAAGGGCACTGCAACCCCAGGCACCGCTGCAGGAGAGAACCCAGCGCTCCTCCTGGCAGCAGAAGGAGCCACGGCTGCATCAGCCAAGCAGCAGAGATGCTAATTGGGTCTAAGCGAAGGGGGGAGGGAGAGAAGGGAAGAAAGGGAGGGGGAAAAAAGGAAAAAAAAAACTAACCCCCTGACTCAATGGGAAAACACTACAATCCAACGCAGGCAGGATGAAACCAGCCCAGTACAACATTGTCCGGTTAAACTCGCTGCCCCATATTATTCCCAGCTCGCATTAAGTAGCTCTGTAGTGTTAGTGCTGTTCTTGAAAGATAACTTCACCTTTCACCCCTTAAGCTCCGAGACACTCCTAAAAGTACCACCATGTTATTACGAACAGAAGAGCAGTGTTAATGCTGAAATGCTCTATCCCCTTCTCCTCCCTCCTTGTCACCGCTGGATTTTAAAGCACAACGTTATTAAAAAAGAAAATATATGCTGGGGATGCAACATCCCCTTTCAGCAGCAATCCCTGCGTGTGGAGAGACCCCCCTGGGTTTGCACATCCAGTGCCGAGAGGCTGCTTTTCCAGCCTCATCTGGTGTTTCTCCTGGGCATTTTCTGCCCTCTGTTTTTCCAAGCCATCAGGCTTCTGTTCTATCCTTGTCCCCTCTGCAGGGCAGGAAAGGATGCTGGTGTGTCCCTTGGAGGGCAAGGACCAAAGAAAGCCGAATCATCTTCACACGGTTGAAAATATCCTAACAAACAATTAAAAATGCCTCAAAACCAAAGTGCTTTAAAGCTGTCGAGGCACAAGCTGGGGTGAGGAGCTGGTGCTGAGGGAGCCGGTGTTGCTCACCCTGCGCAGACCGGGCTGGCAGATCTACACATGGTCTCCATCCCGGCATTTCCCAAACTTCAGGAGGAACCTCTCCTCTCCCTTCCCACCCTCCCTCCTTCAGGCGCATCATCATCAGCTGCCTCAGCTCTTCCTCCAGGAATCTGCTGGTTTATGTTTGTGTTGCCTTCCTCAGACTGTAAAGTCTTTGGGGGCAGGAATGCGCTGTAATCTGTGTTTGTCAAGTGCCATGTAAACGGCTGGCTAAATGTGTTTGTTTTCAACCGCTTATTTGTTTTTCAAAGGGGGAGTTACAGGAAAGTACACAGCGGAATAAGTAATTGGTGTGTGGAGCAGAGCTGGGAGAGGATGGGAGAAGCTGCTGTGTCCCTGTGGAGAGAGGCAGATGGCACCAGTATGGTTTCCCTCCCCCTTTCTCCCCAATTTCGCACCCAGGGAGGGCTGGGTACAACTCCAAAGATACAAAAGATATCCCAAAGGACAAGCCAAGCTCTGCCTCGGCCAAGTGCTGAGGGTGCCAGGGCAGGTCACCAAGGCGTGTCCCACACCAGCCTCCCACCGGGTTTTATCCCTGCAGGCTCAACCCTGCATGGTTCTGAATCGATGTGGATTTACACGTTGAAGGCACAAATTTTTCTGCCTTCTCCTTGACAGCCATGAGCTGTGCCCTTCTTTCCCGGGCTGAATCCAGCCCCTCCCGCCTGGCTCCTACAGCTAATGAACCTGTAATCGCTTCCACCGCAGCATCTGCGGGGCTTTGAGCGTGGAACTGAGACGAGACCATCAGAAAACAGCCTGATTAAAAAATACTTTGGGGAGGGGGCACTTTGCCTGAGGGTGACAACGTCTCTTACACTTGAAATGAAATGTATATCTATGTTGAAGAGTGGGAAAGAAAAGAGAAAAACTTTGGCCCCTGCGGAGGTTTAAAAGCCCTTAGGCTGCTGGCCAGTGGATTCATGTACACTGAGCTTCAGTGCTTTAAAAAGTGCCTAAAAAAGCAAGATACCACTACCCGGTGGACTGTAAAATACCCTATCACCAGCCAGCCATACACAGCGAGGATGTCATGCCATGGGGTTAGCAGCAGTATCATATGCAAGGTAAAGATGCTTCATTGCATATATTAAAGGCAGCCCGAGCCCTAAATGCACCCTAAAGAAGATGGATCTCCTCGGGAGCCTGAGATCTATTCATCACAATCTGATTCCTAAGTGTCAATTAATCTTACAGCTTGTGTGTTGTTCCCCAGCCCTGACACATCTCTCACTGTCCCTGACTTGGAAGAGTAATGGGAGACAGTGTTTGAGTATATAAAAGATAATTAATAGAAAACATCCTCCCTTTAAAAAACAACCACCAAACCAACCTTTTAGGATAATATGCCTTTCCACCAGCATCCATTTCCACAGATCCAAGTCTCAGCTACTGTCATTTAGGGAATGTTAATTGCTCCACAGGAAACTTAGTGTTTTAAAAGGGTGAGAAGGACCCCGTTAAAGTATTCGGTTAATACAAAAGAAATGGTGATTTATTTTTTTTTTAAATGCCCATTGTTCACCTTTCAGCACAGAGCTCTTCCTTGGCTCCTGCTCTGACATTCCATAAAGCCACAGAGCCCCTGGCACGGTGAGATGTAATGCAATGAGATAACGCTATTTTACTTCTGACATAACTTGGAGGAACATAAAGCACGTGGATTGGGCTCGGCAGAGCCTGTTGCTCGCAGGGAGCCATCCCAGGATACTGATACAGCAGGAGGGTGAGGGGTTGCAGCTGGGTTTGGATTGGAAGGCACTGATGGGGGTAATGCAGGAAGGGGACCCCCAGGGCAAGATTGGAGCATGGCAAGAAAAAGGCCAGGGAATGGGGAAAAAACCATTCCCTTCCTGTGTTTGAGGGTGGAGAGGCTCCCCAGGGTGAAGGGGTTTAATGAAAGGTATTTCCTTGTGAATAGTGAGGTCTGGGTGGAGCTGGGGTGACTGGGATTCCTGCATGGATTTTTCAAAAGCACCCAACATGGGAGTTGGACAGGATCCTTCTTGCTTCAGGAAAAACTGCTGGGAAAGCCAGAGAGGGGTCACCTGGATGCATCAGTGCCCAACTGAACATAGAAGTGGCTTTGCAGGAACCAATTTCTTGGGAAGAAGAGTGGAGGAGCTGCACTGCCACTCTAGGCACTAACCACAAACCTAAATGTCTCTGCTCTGCCTCTCGTGGGAGCTGCAAAATATCCCGATTTGGCAGTGTCAGCCCAGGATGTATTCTGTCCCTTTATCCCAGATGGATCAGTTTGGGCTGGAATGCTGTGGCCGCCTCACGGCTGGGCCAGGAGCACAGCTCGGGTGCTGGAGGCTGCAGGGATGGAGCTCCAGCTCTCAGCTGCATCCTGACATCTGGAAGTCTTCAAACACCAAATCTAGTCAAAATCTGGGCAGAGAGCCCTGGTAGCTGCAGCTTGGTGCAGGCCATGGAGAATGGGGTTAGCAGAAAAAAGCAGCTTTGCTTTTAGTTGCTTTTATAACAGTGCTGTAATTCCTGCCTGGAGGGGGGTCAGGGAGAGTTCCCAGGGGTTTGTCCTTCCCTCCTGGTCTCCTGAGACAGTAAAACCTTAAAGGCTTAAAAACACCTGAAACAAAACCCAAGAGGCACTTTCCTGAGTGCATCCATCAAGTGTTCTGGGATCCTTTGACCTCTTTTGGCTTCGGCTGGTTTTGCTGAGTGTTTCTGGGGTGCTGATTCCCAAAAACCCACTGGGGTTATGGAAATGACACGCATAATCAGGGAGAGATCAGAGCACTGTACTCACTGAGCCTGCCAGAACACCTTCCCCGGCTGGAACAGCTTCCCAGATAACACATACAAAGGAGAGCAAGTGGATCACCCCAGTCACTGGGACAGTAAAGGCACATGGGGCCCTTACCCACCTTCACCAACAGGGAAAAGTGCTTACAGGGTTTGTCTTGCACAGAAAACCACTACAGCATCGCCCTGCTATGAACAACAGATAAAACTCCCCGTGTTCCAAGGGTGGGAGATGCAGTCATAAGTTTGGAAGTGAAGGCAGTAGCTGTCAAATCTATTCAGGTTTCATCAGCCTGCATAAACAGGCTGTGAATCTTGTAATTACAGGTTCCCCCTTAGGATTTTGGCACATCTACTCCTAGCCCAACCTTGGAAAGTGGAGAAGGTATAGAAATGAAACCTAATAAAACCTAAATATTATCTCCCATATTCTGAGGCTCAGGAAAGGTTTGATTTACATTTCTAGCAAAGATTCTTGCATCTGAAGCAATGGCTTGTATATTGTATTTGTCTAAGATTATAGGTACTTTATGGCATTTACTAGATCTTGTAAATATTCTGTAAAGTGCTATCGACAGAACAATTATGGTAGAGGAATAACAGTTTTGAGTCTACTCCTCTTGGAAAGAAAAAAATGGATTTTGCCCTTTGCTACTGCAAATGATCTGCAACTCAGTGATGCTTAACAGCACATATTAGAAGAATAGTGTCAAATTAAGCTCCCCCTGGCTAGTATTTCCAAAATCTGGCCTCCAAGTTATGCTCCTGGGGAAGGGGACAGGGTCTTGGAGACTCCAGGTTATGGCAGCATGTTGGAAAAACTGGCTCTCTTGCAGATGAGAGCAGCAAACCTCACCCTACTCGTTCATAACCAAATATGCTCGCTGACACCACAGATAAGACCTCTGGCTACACCCCTGGAAATGATCTCACTCTTCACTTTCCCTTGCAGCCTTTCCCTGCTGCTTTATCCAACACAAGCAGCCGGGGCAGAGTTCTGGGGGGGGCGGGCAGCAGCAAAATGAGAAACTCTTGTTTTCTCCCAGGAGAACCATCCCCCTGTGCGGCGTGTCCGGGGCTGTGGGCAGCCTGGGAGCCCAGGGAAGAGGCAGCTGTGGGCAGCGGGCTCTTGTCCCCGCGCTGTGCCACTGATTGGTGGCGGTGAGGGATGATGTTCACATCCTATTTTTAGTACAGCCTGCAGCAGGCTTGCGAGGCTCAGCCGGGCTGCGGGAACAATGCCACGCTGGACGCTCATGCTCAGAGACGGTAAAATCCCACACTCAACAACCTCGCCGAAGTAAACAGCACCTCCTCCGGAAAAAAGAAAAAAAGACCTCCCTGCCTTTGAGGAGCCTCCTCAAGTCTCTGCAGGCGAACACAAAGGGTGTGAGAGCTCACAGAGGTTTAGGTGCTTGCCCATCCCCGGCTTCTCCCCTTGCAAATCCGGGAAGCAGCACACAAATCCCGCAGCCTCCATCCCAGCTCGCCCTGCGAGCTGACAGCCGTCTCCCTGAGGACCGGCCTCAGCGTGGCGTCAAAGCAGTGCAGAGAGCACGGAGGCACAGCAGACATGACACCAGCTGCTCTGCTCCCTCCCCGGGACAAGCAGTCGGGGTGCACTGCCGTGCCCAAAGCATCCCTGGCCGGCTGAGGCATCCCCGGGAGCAGCTCCTGCTGCGGCTGCTGTGTGTGAGTCTGTGCAGGCAGAAATCCAGCACCCAGGGTGGCAATTGCCATGTGGGTGCAGCTCTAGCAGCTGTGCCCCCACAGCCCCTGGCTGCCAGCCTGACCCCAAATCGGTGCTGCGTAGGGGTTGAGGTGTCTCATCCCCCACGCACCAGTCCCACAGGCAGCAGGAACCTCCATTGTGCATCACCTCTCTCTTGGGATTACATTGCCCATCCCTGCAGCACTGCACCCTGCTTTGCAGGCAGAACGATCAGAAACCACAGCCACCTCTGGCCTCAGCCCAGTGACACTGGAACTCCCACCTTCCTCACCCTGGACACTGTGGAGGTCTCAGCAGACCCCTGCTGAAGCCCAGACACTGGTGCTGTGCAAAGCATCTGCCCTCCGTGGTCACCAGTGACTCAGGGGATGATCCCACTGCCAGGGGGGTCTCTGCCCCAGCCCTGACCCTTGCCCCATCTGGCTTGAGGCATTGAACCCACACGATATTTCCTTCCTGGGGAAAGCAGCAGAGACACACATGAATGAAGCAAAATGCAATCACAGAAAACAGGAGAAAAAGCTCTTTCCAGGCAACTGCCGACAGACACAAATCATTTGGAAATGGCTGCACGGGTGTCGGTGGTGTTGGTGCTGCCACAATGTGCCTGAGACAGAAGCAAGGCTGAGGAGGGTGGCTTCTAGGGCATCACCAGGCTAGAAATGCACCCTCTGAAGACCTTTCCCACCATCAGAATCACAATACATGGGAACCCCCAACAGCTGCAGTGCTACAGCCCCACTGGGAATGGCTGGAGCCAGCAGAGGACATCTGCCCATGGCCTGAAGCTGGAGAGGAGCTGGTTCACCATCACTCCCAGCCAAACCAAATCCCAAGTGAGCCCTTCTAACAATCTGAAGTTGGGAAATGTTGCTCCTTTGTTTTACTGGATTGTATTTTGCTTTGTGTTTCTCCATCTCCTCAATTTGTCTCCAGGCTCCCTGGTTTCAGGCCAGGTCTGTCCACAGTTTTCCAAGGCACACAGAAATTGGAGGGTGAGCTGGAGCCAAGCGAGAGCTAATTAATAATTTTCTGCCTGGTTTGTGCAACATGAAGGGCCAAGCAGTGATGTGGTTGGGGTCAGCACATGGAGCTGGCCCAGCCTGCTGTCCCTCACCCAGCATCCCCACCAGTGGCACCCCATGGGCACGTGCTGCAGTGTCCAGAGGCAGGACATCCTGTTTACAAGGGACTGAGCAGAAAGAACCAGCTGTGGGGTATCATGCAGAGCTCTGCTCAGCTGTGTCCTTCACGAGTACCAAAGGAAACACTTCTCCCTCAATACCAGCAGCAGGGATGCTGATCTCACTCCAGAGGATTGGTGAGCTCAGTGGTATCATGGGCTGGCCACATAAAGCCTCACAAAGCGCTGGGGGAAGCAGAACACTCTGGTTCACTCCCATGACACTACACACCCCAGTCCACGTCCTCCCAGTGCAGAACAGATCAGAAAGTGGGGAACAGATCCTGGGGCTGAGCTCCTACAGGGGTAGTAGTGTCTAGGCTGATGAACTCAGTGCTGTTTCCTCCCTTGATCCCTTCCAGACAGCAGCCAGGACATTAGTTAAGAGCAGCCTGGGGTTTAGAAATAGAAACTGCTGTGAAAACACCCTCAAAACGCCCCAAGGATTATTTAATTATCCAATTGCACTGCAGCATCTTGCTGGCTGGAGGTCTCCCCTCTAGCACAGAGGATCCCCAAGATTTGAGGATGCACCTGGAGAAGCATTTCTGATGCAGCAGAGAAGCTCTGCTGAGGGCTGGAGATCAGGAGGGTTGTGTTCAACCCCCCTATCCTGTTGTGGCTGAGTTTCCTTCAACCTTCCCCTGAGATCCACCCATGGAAAAAAAGGCTCCACTTCTGCACTGGGAAGCTCAGCCCTTCCAGAATATCATACCCAGATGAGTCACATTCACAGACGCAGGGCAAGCAATAATATTTTACCACCTAATCCCACTTAGCCCTTGGCTCACCTTTTGTTCTGCCCTTCTCACACGGTAGGAAATTCTGCATATTCTATGAGTAGTTTGGGCAATCAGTCATTCCTTGTGATGCTGATTTGCTGGGAGCATGGAGATATGAGCACCTGGTAAGTTCTATGACATTTAAACCAGTGTAAATAGCAAACACCTCCACTTAAGTCAGGGATTAACTCCAGATTCCTCTGCTTTAATGATAAATATTTTGATTTAATGAGAACAAACTAATGCACTTTTTTGAGTCAGCCCTTCTACCTTAGGGACACGATGCCTGCATTTGGCACTGGCCAGAGAAGAAAGCTTAGAGACATGAATCTGTCTGCCTGTTCCTCTTAATAATTCAATATAAATGGATAAAAAAAAAGAAACCCCAATAGTTTGGACCAGAACAAAGATGCATATTAATATAAAGACCCAAAAGCCTCATTAAGCTTGGGGTGGTATAGGGTCAGGAGTTGGACTCAATGATCCTTGTGGGTCCCTTCCAACTCAAGGTGTTCTTTGAGTCTGTGAAAATCAATTTGTGACATATAGTAGATGATCAGGTGTTTGCAGCCTGGATGTTTCTAAGAGCTTTTGTAACTTGAGCAGAAGCTGTGAGCTTGGCAGATACTTGGGGGTAAGTACTGAATCAGCGCAGGTGAGTCCAGACCACACAACAAGCTATATGGATGGGCAGGGCCTGTACACTCATTTACTGCAGCCAGGATTTGGGCAGAAATACCTGAAGGTGAGCAGCAACTGAGCTCATCTCCCACTGCATTGCATGGCACAAAACTCCTCAGTGACAAGGCTCTGCTCTACAGCAGCAGGGGCATAAGAGGGAGGTTTTGCATTAAAACAGAAATTAAAGCAGCAGGATTAAAAAAAAAAAAAAAGAAAGAAAGAAAAGGAAAACACAGGAGAAGTGAAAATCCAGAGGGTTGGGTCACCCACTGCTGGTGACATTTCAGAGTGAGGGTAAAACCAGGGGAAAACACCAATGGAAGGAGAACTCAACCTCTCCTGGGAAGCCCCACAAAACACAGCACTGAAGTGGAAATGGAGCCAAGGCACAAAACACTCACTGAATTCCCAGTTTATCAGGCTTCCAGTATCTCCCCTTTAAAACATATTAGAAAATACCACAGTTTTTGGAAGAAAACCAAACCAAATCAAACCAAACCAAAACCAGAAAAAGACTCTCAAATTTAAAAAAAAAAAAAAAAAAAGCCAAATTTGAAATCCATTGGACCTTTCTCCCCTCTCTGGCACAGCCAGGTTTGTCACAGCATTTGGGACATCGGCACCACCAGAATTTCCACAGGAGCCCCCCTGTCCAAATTGCCCCAGACCTGCTGTGCGTCCCAGGATATTTATGCAAACCAGGAGGCATGGCAGGATTTCACAGCAGGAGGACAAATTCATTTTGTAAAAGGTATTTATATAGTTCAATAGGTGTGTGCAGTGCTTTAGAGGTATAAAACATGAGATCCCTGCCCTAAGGGGCTTATAATCTAATAACATATACTAGGTAAATTAAAACATACATCACGATGGCGATGAATGCCCAGCCCAGCCGAGACGGGAGGGCATTTGAGCCATATGACAAGGCAGAACTCAATTTTCATTTTAGATTTGTAGTTTGCCTTTAAACAGCCGGCGTCCCCTAACCCCCAAGCGAGGGAGAAATTTATCAGCATTACATCTGGGGGGAGGGAGCGCTCCAACACAGGATCATTTATTAATTGTTATTTATTATCTGTTAAACAAGGACAGTGTGTGCAGCAATAGCATTCGTTTTTCTGGATTAATTGTTGCTGTGTGATTCCTAGGTTTCATATTTTTAGCAGCCCTGTTCGAGCCTAACCCACTGAAAAGGGGGGAAAATGGAACAGGCACTCACACAATTAACGTAATGAGAGTAATTAATTTGAAAATAATACCCAGGGGGTGGGAGGGTTAAGGCTTTCTTTTTAAAGAAATAAAAGTCGAACCAAAGCTCCCACGTCCCTCAGGACTCGGTGCTACACTGACTGCACTCGTTATGTTCGCATTTGAATACTCATTCGAGCACATTTCTCATGCTGTTATTTCACCACTTCCTCAGCCTTGCATAATAGATGCAGTCATTGCCACTAAAGAGCCGGCGTTTACCCACAGAGGTGAGGAAGGAGACCAGAAAGCAGGCAGGAGACAGAAATACAGCTCTGCACACCGGGTCACTCCTTGGGGCTTGCTCACTCCCCGCAAAATAAAAATAAATGAAATCAGAACCAAAGAGACAAAATATGTGGGAGAGTCTCTGGGGCCCCCCTTCCTTTGCACTAGGCAGGTAGATGGAGCTCGGCATGATCCTCCCTCCTCTTCCTCCTGCACATCACCCCACCGGCCCTGCAGCTGCCCAGAACCCGCCTAACTCGCTCAGGGACGTGTTTAATTTCATTTTACGTGGCCATTTCTTCCTCTGAAGTCAGGGAAACACTCTCCAGAGGTGACTGTGGACCTGGTATGGACAATGTCCAAGTAGCAGTGGAGGCTACACGGTCCCAGCACCAGCCCAGGGGTGGTGGGAGGGTGCTTACCCTGATAGCTCAGGGGGTGTCTGAGGAAAGGAGGTGTCTCATGGTGGTAAAACACAAAGGAAACCCCACAATGCACCTTCCCAGCACCACAGAGACTTGTTGGTAACCTGAGTCCATCCTAAGGAAGCTTGAGAGAGTCTTTTGATTCTTGTGCATCTGCGACAAGTAGCAGATAGACGGGAAAGGCTGGAAATACGGCTTGGGTGACGGGGACAAGAAATTGCACAGTGCTGGTGGCACCATCTCTGGCTGCTTCTCAGGGCCCAGAGGGCACAACACTCATCACCACCAACGCCAGGTTAGCTCTGAGGTGCTGCCTTTCACCAGCAGCCTGCCAAATGAACCCTCAGCTGGCTGCTGGTAGTGGGCAAGAAACCCTACAAAAAGGCTCAGAGTTTTGTGTTGCCATGCATTTGCAAAAGGAAATTCAGGGCTGAAACTCTTTACTTGGCATTTCTGACAGGTTTTCAGAAGGGAAGAGGGACAGGTGTGGTGCCTGTCTCTGAGGCTAAATTTCTGTGCCCACCACAGACCAAGTACCACAAACAGGAAAGGACAAAACCCCACATGGAATTCAGTGACTCACCAGAGACCAGAGATTCAAACTTCTCAGAGGTCATCTGAACCTCCAAGTAATTTGAGTTTTTCTTAAAGTTTGAAATTTGGCAGAGGTACAGATCTCGGTCCCAGTTGTAGCACAGCACAGTCTCACCAAAACCAGACCTGATTGCAACTAATATTTGAAAACCTTATTTTGTGAGTGTGCACTGACTTATGTCAAATAATAAAGCAAAAGTCCCTGAAGGTTTTGCTGCATGTGAGCACATCCACGGCAAAAGAAATACATTTTCATGGAACCTACAGTAATTGCATTGGTCACGCAGGCTTGATAGAACCAAGAAGGATTTCTATCTTCATTTGGGGCAGCTTTTGAAGGACAGCCTGGGATGTGTGTGGAGCTGGAAGTGTCTCCAGGGAGCTGGGGTCTCCTTCAGTTTGATATCTTGATGACAAGAGCAAAGAACTGTGGCAGCACAAAAGATGTTCCAAAATCGAAATTTTAGTTTTCTCACCAGCTCCAGCATGGATTTCTTGTGGGATTTCCAACAAGCTGCTGGATCACATTGTATCTGATTTTCCAATTAGTAGAATATTGGCATTTCCCTAAATAAGAAGGGAAGGGAATGAAGAGAACATGATGGGGAATTAAAGTTTCCAAACAGAAGCAGAAGGAACACCACAGGAATTTATGAACTCGGCAGCAAAGTCTTAACTCCTACACCACACAGAAACCCGCACGTGGCAAGATCAGAACCACAGTGGCTTGGTCAACGGGTGTTTGCTTTTGGTAAACTTAATTCCACTGTAAGAGCTGCCACAGCCCATGTCCTCACCACCACTCTGGGGACTGGTGGTGAGGGCGACCGTCTATTTTTTAATAACAAACCTCTTCAAGTGAATTTAAAATCACAGCAGGGCGGCAGAAGGGAGGCAGCAAACAGCTGGGGAGGCTGCTGGTCCCCCTGCAGTGCCTGCCCTGGGTGGAATGCACACTGCAGGGGGGCAGCTGGGCCTTTGACATCTCCATTTGGGGGTCCAGAAACCTCCCGAGCACCTCTCTGCCTTTCCCCTTGGCTGGGGGTAGCCCGTGGTCGGTGGGATGACCCCTCATCCCAACGTTTTGTAGGGGTAAAAGTGGGCCAGTAAAAGGATGCTGAGCCCTGTGTGTATCCCCATCAGGGTGGGGACGCACCACCTTCGCACAGGGAGGTGAGGTGGGAGGCTGTTCCTCCATCCCCATTCCTTAGCAGCTCGGTGCTGCGTTTTGTTCGGGGTTTTAACTTTTTTTTTTTTTTTTTTTTTTTTTTTTTTAATTTGTTTCCCCGGCGGTGTTGGTTAGCAGAAGTGACATTTCTGCGGACGGGCATGCGATGACGGCAGCTAATGGCTCCCGGGCCCTCTCTCCGGTTTCCTTAGCAACTGCGGGAAGGGAAAACAGAACCTGTCAGATGGAAAATGTCAATTATAGCGGATGCGGAGGGGAGAGATGCTGCGAGCAGAGGAGGCGTGCGGCGGCGGGGAGGCTGGGGAAGGGGGGGTTTGCGGCGCGGGGCTGAGCGATGTTGGGCAGGGTGGGGGTGCCCGGCAGCGCCGTCCCGGCATCAGCGCCGGGATGACAACATCCAGCAGCAGACGCGGGCTGTCGGGTGGAGGATCGCGCTGTTTCGCGGGCGATTTTGTCACACAGAGCCCGTTCTCATGGCCCGCTGGATGAGTGACCACCCCCTCTCCCACCTCCCCCAGCCGGACCAGACTGCCCTGCGGTAGATGAAAGCAGCGGGAAAGATATAAATCAGATTAACTACTAAATAAATAAGAGGGAGGAATAAATAAAAGGCGCAGGCGAGCTGTGCCCGGCGTTTTGCCCGTGGATCCTCACCCCCGTGGTGGATGCGGGGCGGATCAGTGCCAAAGGAGAAGTGCTCTGCTAAAACGACGGGGAAGGAGCCGCTGACGCAGTGTTAATATTAATCAAAGCCGGTCGTCCCCTCACGCTGCCAGTGAGACAAAAGCAGGCGGTGCCGGCAACACGGGGTGGGCAGCACTGCCCGGGCCCGGATGCCCTGGATGGGGAAGGGGCTGCAAGCGGAATGTGGGTGCCCAGGGCTGTACACCCACCCTGCTGCTGGGGGATTGCCCAGCCAGAGTCGCCAGCCCAGCTGGCACCAGGCACGGGGATGTGACATGGTGCTGCACTGCCAGTCAAAACGGCAGTGGGAGGCTACAAGGAGACTGAAATCAGGGCTCCCCTCTGCAGCAAAACCCGGGGTGGCACAGTCAGCCCATCCCTACCCTTGCAGCAGTATTGGGGCCGTGAGCCTTGTGGCACATCCGTCTGCCTCAGGCACCTTTCACGTCCTTTTTCTTAATGCAACTTCCCATCTCCACCTTACTGACAACTCCAAAATACACTTAGTTTTAAAACTGAAAGGGAAAAAGCCAAAGCAGCAGCGACCCCAGCCCCTGCACACAAACCAAATCCGTGGTTTGCCCGCCGCTTCCAGCCAGCCCTTTGCACACAAACAGCTCTTGCTGCAGCGGGAAGTGCACACTAAGGACGCCGGGGTTGTTGTTCGGTCACCTTGCTCTGACACCTACTTGCCCGTTCAAAGTCTTCTTAACAGGCAGAGTGCTAAATCAGCCTTTACTCTCTTCACTTAACCACCATCCAGGCCTCCTTGTCATGCTGTGACATGGGGGATTCGGACTTTCCTTGTCTTGACTGACATTGATATCCTGCGGGGAGGGAGCCAGCCGGCTGCTCCTGCACCATGAATGCTAAAGCAAGTGGAATAAAAGAGGGGAACAAGTACCTTGAGAGAGTGGTCACCTGCAGTTAGCTGAAAGAATGAGTTGTATTCTGCTTTATTCTATTTTTTTTGTTGTTGTTGACCTGCATGGATCAGGGAGCCTGGGGCTCAGGAGCACTGGTTTTCTCTTTCCTTAGGAAACAAAAGCCTCACCTTGCTGGTCACTTAACCCGCTCAGTTTCTGAGCTCTCCCTTTGTCAGATAGTACTTACCGATCTCTGCAAAGCCCTACAACATCCCAAGGAAATACCAGACCCTGCTTCATTTTCCTCATCCTTTCCCTCTATAAACAGCAAAAGCAGCAAATGTGAGGCACAGACTGGAGGTACCTGAGCTGGTGCTCCAGCGAGGCATCCTAACACTGAAACCCAAAAACTTGTCTGGACCCCAGATTGCAGAACTGTCCCTCTTATCCTCCAAAGACCCAGCTCCAAGCAAAGTCCATCATCTCCCTCCTCTGTCTTGTCTTCTGGGTCCAATTCAGAGCAGATAATTTTTTAATACTCAGCATGGCAAGGCTGTTTCACTTCTCTATTCACTCTGTTTCCATCTGTTTTCTGCTCTCTCTAAGTGTTTAATTGCAACAACAGGCTCTTGTAAGGCTGAAATAATCACCCCACAAGAGGGGTCCAACCAAGGAGTGGGAGCATCTTTGCTGGAGCCAGGGCAGCTCAGGGAACTGTCACACAGGTTCACTTCTCTTGTGCTTTCCCTTCTCACGCTCATGGGTTATTTTTACATTTTCTCTTATGTAACCAGGTCAGGGTCTGCTCTGGTTTCCACTTCTGTCTGAAGCCAAAGGGAAAAAACCCACTATGAATTCAAGTAATGGATTTCCAAGTGATTGCTTTTCCAAGTGTCACCCCAGGACTTTGTCATGGCACCTGGGTGGGAAAACCTCCAGCTTCTGGGGAGCCCTGGGGACTCCACCCGTGGGGAATAGACTGCATGGTATGAGCAGTGCAGCACGACAACTCCAAACTGGCTTTGACCAGTCTCTAGTTACACCACTCCTGTGTACACCGAGTTTCTGACCCTTTTCTCTGCCTTCCCCAAAAGCATCCATGAATCAGAGCTCCTTGGCTGTTTTACAGTCCCAGCCCTGCCAAAACCCTGGTTAGGCAGGGCATGGGTGGCGTTCAGCGGGAACTGGTCCCTGCCACGCACACACCCAGCACCTCTCCCACTCATCCCAGCCTGTGATGTACATGGAGGTGCCATCCCACGCATTCTGGGTGGGAGCAGGACGCAGAGCCGAGGCAGAGGGCACGTTTACCCTTCAGGGAGATTTTCCAGCCTGGCAAACCTTGCACTCGGCTTCCCACAACGGCTTTTCCAAATGACTCTGTTTAAAAACTCGGTGCTGTCGATAAAGCAGCAACACTCAACCCCATCCACCCCATCTGTCAACCTTCTGCCCCTCATTTCACCTCCCTTCAGGAACAGAGCTAAACACCTTCCCCAGCTGGTGTGGGACCCCTGGTCCTGCCAGCCCTCACGTGGGGCTGCAGGGCTGTAAATATCAATTGTTCTAACCCCGTTAGGGCCTAATAGGCTCAGCAATATCTACTGAGGAAAGGGCCTGACCCCGCTCGTCAGCAGTCATGACATGGAACAGCTATAGCATGTTCAGGGTATGCAAAAGGCTTAAATGCACATTTAATGGTTGTCAGGCAGCAGTTCCTATTAATATAAAGACAGTCACATCCCAGGGCTATGGAAAAAGAGCTGAAAAGCACGGAAGAAAAATGAATTTATTTCAATGGATGTTTGCATGATCAAGAAACGACTCAAATAGCTAAAGCTGCTCTGTTCCTGACATGCTGCGAGATTGAGACTTGGATAATTAGTACAAAAGTTTCCCTGCCCATGTGACTCAGATTTTCAATTATTGACATTTGAGTTCATTATCATTTATGCACTTTCTTTATTTGTGTTTTGCCCAGGAAAAAGCAGCTCAACTCAGGCAGATAATTTGTTGTTGCTTTGCATATCTGTTTTCCAGCATTAAATTTTTATATCTTCTCCATCAAAACCAACTGAACTCACAGTCCTCTCAGCACCCTAATACAAATAACTGCAACCTCTTCTCACAAAACATTAACCCCTCAGTATGCCTATAATTCCCCCTTCTCACAAATTTAAAATGAATTATCTGAAAATATTTACCATTATTTCAAGACTTTGGTAGAAATCTCCCTCATTCCACTGTGTAACACATAAATTTTAGGCAATACCGAAGATGACATTATCATCTTTTAGCACTGAACTGCTTTGTGCGGGAGTGGCAGTTCATCCTCTCTCCTATCATGGTTAGGACAGACCTTTTGTAAAGCTTTGTAATGCACCAATTTGCCTCTCCTTGCAGACTGTACAATTTTACTAATCTCTAAATTGATAAATTATGTACATGAAGGCAGAGTAAAACCCTTCGCATGGACACGAGAAATTATTTCCCTGTCATATGGAGTTTCCTTTTCCCCTGTGTTTTTTTTTTTCCTTTTTCTTTTTCCCTTCCTTTTGTGTTGTCATCCTCATTTGAACAACCTTCCCAAGACTTGAAAAGGTCAGTGCCCTCGTATTTGGGCTGTAGGATTAGAGGTGACGAGCTGTGTTGAAAGACATAATTGAGCCCGGGCAGCTCGAGAGATTTCAGCCTGCCCGGGGTATGGGCAGCCCTGGCCCTTTGAAGGATCTAAAAGGTGTTCGTGGTGGGAATGATGCTGGAATTTCAAAAAGCTGCAGGCGAGCTCAAAAGGTAATTAATATAGACTAATTGGTCTCAAGGCCCTGGGTAGTGGCTCTGTGTGCAGTCCTCCTTTTCTTTGTCCTTCTGAGGATCCTGCTCAGCTGCTCGGGTGGTTGCAGGCAGAGAGCAGGCAGGGACAGGCAGGTGCCGTCACTGCAGCCGGTGCTGGAGACAAAAGGCTGCAAATCTGCCTGGCTGCCTAGTGGGGAGCCCTGCTATAAGCCAAAATGAAGTGCTGATGCAAAAAAAGCCCCAGCTCAACCTGATCGGGAGTATCAAATCCCTCCACCAACCTCAGGATGACTTGGTGGCCCCCGCTGGGGTTCCCCCAGTACCTGCCCCTGTCAGCAGAAGATACGGCCTCTCTTTGCTCTTCTGAATGTAGAAACAGTTTTTAAAGTCAGTTAGGAATAAACTTGGCTGATTTCTATTTTAATTACACATTTCTGTCACTAGAAATATTCAAGGCCAAGTTGGAGGGAGTTTGGAACAACCTGGTCTAGCGGAAGGTGTCCCTGCCCATGGCAGGAGGGGTTGGAACCAGATGGTCTACAAAATCCCTTCCATCCCAAACCATTCTATGATTATAATGCTGCAAACTGGACATGTTATATTCCCTACACCGACACTGCTCTTTTTCCTGAATTTTTGCTGCATTAACATCCCTTTCAGGCATGAGTAGGCACGGGCCATGCCTGGAGCAGCATCTCCCAGCTGGGGTCTGCAAGCCCTCAGAAAGCAACCCAAGATGTAACTGCAAGGAACAAACAGCCATTTAAAACCCAGGTGTGGGCTTTCTCATGCTCAAGGCTCAGGAGCAAATAAAATGAGGGGAAACCACAACGACAAACCAGTATTGTGGTTTAGCCTGATATTCACTTAAGCAGAGGAAAATCCTTGCAGCAGCACAGCTCAAACGGTCTGACAGCAGGGTTTCGGTGGGTGGGCATTAGGTGAAGGAGAATGGGAAGCACCAACCCCCAAAATTCAGTTTTTAATGTCTCTGGGAGCAAAGCAGCAGCTGACTTTAGTGGAAGAAGACAACAAAAGAAGGTCCATTGTTTCTGTTTACACCATCACAATGAGCAGGTCCTGCTCAGCAGCCATATGTGGGAAGAGAGAGTGGGAGAAAAGAAGTTTTCCAACTCTTCGGCTGAGGCTTCCCTCACTCAACCCATCAGCAGAGAAGACCCCGAGATATCGAGCACAGCCTGAGGAATGCAACCCCTGAAAACAGCCCATACAATTGGGCAGATTCCCGTTCATTTTTTTAATTATCCCCTTTTCCGCATCAGCCAGCCCTCCCTCCTTTCTCATCACACTCTTCACTACACACTGTCTACTTAGCAAAATAAATGGCTGCACTCCCAGCACAGAGGGATGTAACGGCTGCTCGCCTTGCTAATGGCCTCTCCTGGCAATGCAGCAGCCACGGGGTTAAATACAGCTTGGCAGCTCCAGAAGCTGAGCCCAAGCAAAGGTAGATAGATAGATAGATAGATGAAGTACAGTCATGGCAGTAAGGATGGCTCCAACCTGGAAAGCTTTCATGGCAGTGACCTCTTAGTGCTCTGGGCCACCCACAAGGTACTCAGAGGGCCAAAGCATGTCATGGTGGTGTTTGCCCTTTTAATTCTCATCCTTGGAATAAAAGCAGGACCACAAATACTCCTGGAATATCTTAAATCTCTTAGTGCTGTTTCAAACACTAAGTTGAGCAGCTCTTGAAACCATGGCCACTGCCATAGCTGCCCTGGCTCCAAGTGATGGGGAAAAGACACTCCTGTGAGCTGGAAAACCAGGGTGAAAGCAGTGGGTTGGAGCAGCTGTGAGTGGGACACAGCCACGTGCAAGTGGGGTGCAGGGCAAACCCCCAGACTCTGCCCTGGGGCTTTGGTACCTGCAGGCTCTGCACCCAGGCTGTGGGAGAAGGGAACCCTCGGCAGCCTCTGGGCACACACATCTGTCCAGCCTGGCCGAGGGAGCTGCGACAGCTGGGAAAACTAAAACATAAAATCTGTGCAGAGTTGTACTGGGTTATGTTTATAATGATGACAAGGTGCCCTCCTCAACTGAGCACTAACTCCCTGTCCATTCTAAGGGTTAGGCTTTCCTACCTATCCCCGTGTCACCATATTTCCTTACAAAGTGCAGTTGCTTGTTGTTACACTTTCATTTTATTTTTATTTTTTTTTGACTGCAACCTGCCCTACATAGATTTTCTGGAAGCCAGACTACAGTCAAGCAAACTGGAGTTTGCTCCCTTAATTTGTCTGAGCGACAGCTTTGGGAAGCGGTGTCTGATAGCAAGGATGCTGTTGGAGGGTTGGGTGTCCTGGACCTCTCCCCAGCCCTGGCACTGGATGACCCTGGGCTGAGCCCTAAGACCTCCCACTCACCCTACAAGGTAAGAGTGATAAACTCTGAGTGTGTAGTGAGGCTTAATTAAAGCAGAAAAGCACTTCAACCTTCCCAGCACAAGCCATTTTAAATAAAACCCATGATAATAACAAGCTGGTTACAGCACAAAGGAGCCTGGAGGAGGGACAGTGACACACAGCAGTGGCAGGATGGCTAAGAGAGCTCACTGGGACCACCCACATCTAAGCCTGGCTTCATCACTGATCCAGCTTCAGGTGAGACCTGAGCTCCTCAAGTTACTGGGGAAAACCATCCCTTCACTTCCTAACGAGGACTGCCCAAGCTTACCACACAGCCCAGAAAAAGTTTTCCCAAGCAGCAACACAGGAGGAAAAAAGACTTGAAGGCAGCTGAAAACATTTCCTTGCTGCTCCTGCGGCCTGTGAGGTCTCCTGTCCTTTGTTTTGAAGATAAAAGTATCTTTCAGGGGCATGGGGAGTGACATTGCTCCTGCACAGGCGGCTGCCCCAGCCAAGCTGTTGCTCTGGCACCTCTCACATCTGGTGTGATCTCCAGTGACTGCAACCACGGAGGGGAAGGGATGCCACCCCATGCCATGCCTCAGGGTGCCCCAGCCCTCAGGGCTCCTTAGTCCCAAAGACCCCAGTTCTGCCTGAGTCTCCCGGCAGCTCTGTTATCCCAAGGTTCCCAGTTACAGATGTTTCATATCTGTGTTCTTCTCCTGTATCCTTAAGATAAACATGTCCTTCACTGTAGTCATCTACTCCATCATACACTCCTATCAAATGAGCCTTGCTAGCTCGTAAATTACTGTGCAAACCATTCCAAACAATAAAGGCAATTTTACTTACTGAACCATTAAATTTACATACTTAAATTAGACTCAACCAGACGTTGAGAGGGGACGTCTCGCGGCCAGACAAACAATGAATTTAGGGAAAGAGCTGCCGTGTACTTCCCCACCTCTCACATGAAATTAATGAGGTGCTTCAATTTAATCATCATTAAAATTACATCTTTATTTAGTTACTTAGCAGAGTTTGACTCACTGCGTGGCATGGAACATGAGGTAATGCCTCCGACATCAACCCTTCCCCAGAGGGAAGGCAGGGAGGAAGTCCATCTCCCCAAAAAGGCTTTTACACCCCTATGCAGCCAGAGTGAGCATGCCTGCCAAGATCCCAGGTTGTTCTCCAGGGCTTATTTTTAAGGTAAAACAGTGAGGGAAGAGAAACAGAGTAAATTGAGAAAATAATATCTGGTGTTAGTGTAGGATGGGTTCGAGACAGGCAGACAGAAACTCACATTATTCTTTAGGTGGCACCGACAAATGGGAAGCTCTCTCAGCATCAAAGTTCAGTGCACATGGTAGGGAGACTCTTATCAGAAAAGCAAGAGTTTGAAACAAAAGCACAGTGAAATGGAGACAAAGAGACAAGAAACACGCCTGCCCTCGTGTGCATGTGCAATTTGCTTTGCATTTGCTCCCCCCACACACACATAATTGACTCATCTCAGGATTCTCCCGGGCAGTCGCAGGGGCAGGATGGAGTAGAGGACTCTGGGCACAAGGTGGGCGGTGCTGGGGGGCAGTCACAGGGTGTTACAGACCAAGCCTGGTTGTCATCTTTCCCAGTTTCCCCCCAGGGGTGCAGCACACAGCTGTACCCAAGACCCTGCACATCCCGAGACAAAGGTCAGAGCTCACAGCCCATAAACCCCACTGAGAGAGGGCTACTACAGGCACCAGCACTCACTTTGCCACCAGAAAGTTATCAACAACCACGGGGATTTCTGGGGAAAGGCAGCAAAGCCTGTGAGGGTCTGTGGGGACAGAAGGAGGGATCAAACTGGGGGGACAGGCTGCTCGTTTAGGAAGGTCCAATGCCCTGTAATATTGAAGAGTCATCTAAGAGAGCAGAATAAAGAGACTACAGAGCCCTGTGGAAGAGGTGTAAAGGAAATCAGTCCCTACTGTACTGGGCATAACATATGCATAGATTAAAAGATGAAAATTTTCCAATGCAGAGAGCTCTGCATAACAGTAGGAGGAAGGGAGAAATGCTCCAGCCCAGAGACATAGGTACCTGTGGTTCACCCAAGGGCACTCAGGATGTCAAATGCCTAGTGAGGTCTTCCTCAAAATCAGCAATGGGCTACAAAAACACAGACCTTTTTGTTACTCAAAAATATTTCCATTCCAACAGATTAATTCTCTGCTCCCCCACTTCAGCCTTGTAGCTCAGTGATCTCAGTGACCTCCTCTGGTTTGATGCTGATGAGAACGAGCAAGATTAGACCTTACTGAGTTACATCTGAAGACACAAAACACTGGGAATCCCTCTCCCCTCATGGATACCCACAGCTCTGCGTGGATGGAGCACATCCACATTATTTCCATCAGAAAGTCTTTGCCTCTCTTTGACTCCTGCAGCAAAGGGAGGTGAGCTCCCAGCAAGCCCATGCCATGGATAATGCTAACTGGGGGAATGGCAGAAACAGGGCTGATTTGTTAAGGCTGCAAATATTGACTGTGTATTCTGCTATTACCTGCAGGCTCTTTTTTCCCCTCTGATCCCTGCACAAGTCCTGTACCGGCAGGTGTCATGTGCCACCCTGCACCTTGGTGAGCAGTTAGACCTCACCTCAGCCAGTGACCCCAAAACCATAGTTCAATCAGGATGTAAGGGCTTTTGTTTGGCATCCCTTTTGGTAGCACCTTTCTTCAGAAAGGGAGGATAATATTAGTTATGTATAGCAGGAAGCAGCACTTGCTCCTGAAAGCTCACTGCATTAAAAAAATAATAATAATAAAAAAATAAGCCCACAAAAGAGTAAACATCAAACTGCCAACTGCTTTTTACCTTCTGTAAATCAAAATACACTCTGGAAGTAAAAACTCTCCAATTACACCAGGCGAGATGAAACATTAACCCACGAAGAGTGGGGATGGCAGTAGCAGGGATGCACAGGCTAGTGCCAAAGCTACAGTTTGTCTACATTAAAAATGCAACATCAGCAGAGGTGTCTGAAAGAGTCATTTATCAACTCCTGGATTAGAGAGACATCTTAAAGTAAGTGCACCATTTATACGCACATATGCACAAATTGTCTGCTGAGGAGGGCGAGAAGAGCTGCAGTCTTTGTGCCTTGGAAGGTTCTCTCCAGTCCTCTGGGTAAATGTAGGGCCAGAATGACATTAGGCATGGAAAATAGGAACCTTGCTCATGGTAACAGGGGGTACAATTCATGTGAGCAGCCAGGATGGAAAGTAATCTAATGCTGCAATTTCAGAGAAACAATATAGAGTCGCTCACATACATCATGATTAATGGCTGGATACCATGGTGTGAAAACCATTTAAAAAATGGCATTTTTGTCACTGACAATGTTACACATATAGTAAAGGTCATACATGATAAGAGCATTATCCATATTTCTTCTGCAAACATGCTTAACCTTGTAGAGCACAATTCCCTGGAAGATTGGTGATCCATCTCCAGCTGCAAACTGCGCTCTTCAGAACCTGAGAAGGCCAATTTCACATTTATATCCTTCACATCCACACACACACACACACAGAGGCTCTGGGAGGCCTGCATGCCTTCCCAAGCAGAAAAGGGTGGGAGTGTTTTTCATCAGGACCCTCTCAGCGCTCTCCTCTCTCCACCTTGTCTCTGCCTGTCACCTCACGCTGGAGCTGTTGCTGGTTTCCTTGCTGTAGCTGTGCTGGGACCACAGTTGCCTGTAAATCCCCTCTCTAAAGTCTCCTTGAGGAGCCCCTTTGGCACTCTCTGGCCACAGGGAGGTCCCAGCAGTGGGTTTACACACACCAGTGGGGCTTGTCTCTGCTACTTGCAGGAAGGGGGTAGTTTCTCGACCAGCTGCTTTGTGCACAGAAATCTCATCCCATTCAAGGATGACCACCTTGGAGAAAATGTGAGATGAGTCCACAGGCTAGACCTTTATCTTCTTGAGAGCTGCACTTAAAACACACAGATCCCTGTCAAAGGGTTGGCTCAGCCTTTAGAAGAGAGCAAGGCTCACCAGGTGAGTCATTTGAGATCAAATCCAGTCTGACCACAGCCACCAACTCAGGCCCCACACACCTTCCAGAGTCCCTATGTCTTGCCAGAATTGTTATAGTTGCATCTACAACTTGCCTTGTCCTCCAAACTCTACAAAACCCATAAGCACAGATGCCTATGGACCACACAGCAACCCTGCCTTGCTGATGTGGAAGCTTAGGTTAGGCTGAAATTTGGAGGGGCAACAAGGTTCACAATATATTTTGCGACACATTGTATGACCCTCTGGAAAGCCCCCAGAAAGTGGCACTAAGTTGATTAGATATCATTGTCTGATGGCTGACACACAGTGGCAAGGAGAACTTTTTCAACATGCAGTCACATACCCAGAATCATGGAATCACAGAACAGTTTGGGTTGGAAGGGACCTTAAAGATCATCTTGTTCCAACCCTACCACAGACAGAGACACCTCCCACTAGACCAGGCGGCTCCAAGCCCCATCCAACCTGGCCTTGTTTACCTGAGCATTTCTACCTACCCAGGTTTGTGTGAGCATTCTCTGCTCAATCACGCGCCATGCTCTGTTCACCTGCCTCTCAGGGTCCTTTTCCCGCTGGTACTGAGCTCTCCTGATTAACCTCAGTTCTACCTGCAGTTCAGAGCTGTATTCTGCACTAACAAGCCCAGCACAAGATCTTAAAGGCATTGTATGAAGATTTCATTATTTCTACAGCAAATAGACCCCTGCATGAAACAAACATTCGTGTAATGAGATCCAGTGTAGAGCTTGCTCCATCAGGTTAGACACTACTTTAAGCATCTCTGGGATGCCTCACCTGGGACAGGGACTGGGTACCACGACAGGGGGACAGGGGCTGTGCTCACTGATGCTACTACCCTTAAGAAGGGAACAAACATGAAAATAAGCCAAAGCAACTGCTGAGACAGGCTAAGCATCCATGCAGTGCCTCTGCATGCTGGATCTCTGCTAGCAGATAATTCTCACTAGAAGAAGTACAGGGACACTATTAAACCTTGCTGGAGCAGGGTGAGTGGGAGTTTAGAAGCTGCAGACAGGATCTCCCCCCATCACCAGCTCCCTGCTCCCCAGCAGATCTGCCCTCCCTTGGAGAGGAGAGGAGAGCATGATCTCACTCCAGAGGAATTTCCTCTGTGGGAGACACTGGAAAACGCTTTAGGAGGAGATGGGAGCTCAGTGCCTTGTGACCACCTCCCGGAGCAGGGAGCCTTACCCCCCAGCCGGCTGCCAGATGGGGCTGGAGCACCTCAACACTGAGCACAGGGCCCCACATTCAGAGGGTAACCACATCAGAGGGAGCAAATTCCAGCCTGTGATTTGTGCCTTGCTCAGAACAGTGTGAGCCCAGATCCCCCTACCAGTCTCACATGTCCCCAGCAGCTAGTGGGGGGTGAGCCCCTCACGTTGCTGTCGACATGAGCAGCCCAGGGAAATGGCTCTGGGCAGGGAGGATGCCTGTGAGGAGGGATGGAGGGGACATTTCCATGCTGGCATTTGCAGCTTGTCAGATCAGCTTGTGCTTTCTTATGCGAACAGCACAGCGAAGGCTTCCCACTGCGCTCAGGGTGGGAAAGCTTTTCCCCAGAGTGGTTTGCAAAGACTGGCTGGACCAAATTATTCTTCTCATCATGAATGCCTCTCTCTGAGCCACCTTACCCATGCAGATACTCAAATGTTATTAATATGAATGAATGCATCTTGTCTCGGGGTGTCTCATGGTAGAAGCCATTTCAGAAACACTGAGAGGGTGGAGGGAAGGAGGGAATACAATTGAGCAGCCCCAGTTGCAGCTGTCCTATTCCTCAGATGACAATTTCTCTCTCCCAAGAGCACCACAGACTAGAGGCACTCACAGATTATACATCATTCAGTCTTTTGCTTTGCAAAATTAGCTTTCTTAGCAAGGAAACAAAGGATTTGCTGTACTGGATCAGGCTACCGACATGTCTGCTGTTGCTGCATCCAAGCTCTGGCACTTAAGAAACACGGCAGCTCTCCTTCCTCTGCTGTGCTGGCCAAGTCCCTGCCTGGGGAGCTGCATGCACAGTCAGAGATTGCTTCCAGATTGCCACAGAAATTCATCTGATGCTCAGTAGCAGGTAGTTTAACTTCTCTCCTAATTTCGTCTTCTTACAGACCCACAAATGGCCAACATTATTTAGTCCTTTTAAAAACTCAGCCAGAACGTTTATCTCAATAAGTGCCTTCGGCACTGCCCTCCATAAAGCCAACTGCGTACCACATAAAAGGAGGGTTTCTTTTTACTCGTTCAAAATTTACTGCCCTGGATGGTTTCACTTTACAGCTGTTAATACAATGAAAGCTTTTGTGAGGAGGGGACGGTGTTGGGGAATGGGGCAGGAGAGAGCAGAAGACAAAGATAACAGTTTGTGGCTAATGCACAGGCTTCACATGCCCAGCCCAACAGGGAGACCATAACTCATAACACATTTAATGGCACAGGCGAGGAGAGGGAGCGCTGAGCATTCCCCAGAGGTCACACACAGCCCGTCCCCACTGGCTCTCGCAGCGGGTGATGGAGCACGGCGGGTACCGGGGGGCTGTGTAGTGACAGGCAAGGCAGCAGCAGCTTTTAATCCTTCCCCTCTTATGCAAAAGAGGGATGAAGGGGGTTGATGCCCGGGCAGAGCCTGCCCTGTTCCCCATGGAGCCACAGAGAAGGGTTCATAGCCGGGGAGAAATATTAAAGGCGATGCAGAGCCCTGTGTCTGCAAACACAGGCTGAGCAACCTGGGAAATGCCAGTGTCTGACACACGCCAGCAACAGCCTCTTTTCTTTTGACCTTTAACTCCTCCTGGCCCAAACCAGAGGACACAAGTCACGTCGCTGTGTTTTACAAAGCCTCGGATCAAACGTGTAGCCAAAGGCACGGAGAAGAGGTTTCTGTCGGGATGAGCCCTGCACACGCTGCCGCCGGGATGAGCAGACGTGGGCTGTGCAGCAGCAGCTCTGCCTTCTCGTGGATGCTGGCACTGAGGTGGCATGGAGAAACCTCCCTCCTCCTCCGCACACCCGCTTCGGGGGGTCCCTGTCTGCAACATTTGCAACAGGAGAAGGAAACCATCGCAGCTGCATGCAGATGGGAAAACTCAGCAGCTCAAAGGTGCACAAATGCGGTCGCTACAGGAAAAGCAGTGGCCTGGCTCGGCACAGTTGCTGCCCATCCCTATCCAAAAGGCAGGGCAGCTGTTTAGGACTGGATGAGAGCACATGTGCACACACAGCACTGTGTCATACAACTCCACATGGACATACACACAAAAACCCATGAAGGGAAACCTCCCTGAGCCCTTGGACTGCATCTGTGCCCGGGTGTGTGGTGACACACACACTCTGTAACCATGTCTGGGTCTCCAGGCACACGGGGTCACATGTATTTTCCATCAGCTCCATCCTCACTACAAGCCTGGAGTTAACTGCTGAGAGTGCTCTCTGCCATCTTTTGTGAGCTGAGAACCAGGAACGCTGCATAAATCATTATTCTTGCTAATTACCAGGAAACATCAAACAAGACAAGCATTTTACTCCTCATCACTGAATTTTGTTATGCTAATTAGAGTTGTATAAGCTGTTGCTATTAAACCTGGAGAGTCAGAAAAACATTCGCATTAATACCCACAAAGCTGCATCAAAACCTAGTTATTAGTATTTCAATGAGATTCAGGTTACAGGGAAGCTGCTGCCATTTCAGGGGCTGGTTTGTTGTTTTTAAATCCTGCTGTGAGAGAAAATATAAATAAATGCAGGGTGAGGCCTCACGCAGACAATACTTCTTTTATATAAGGAATTAAAAAAATAAGGAAACTTTGATCAGAAGCAGATATAGAAGGGAGGGGAGGCACAGTAGTGGAGAGATTTTGGTGCACTGTACACAGGGCTGCTCAGCCAGGGGCTGCACTAACTGTGCATGCCAGGCTGGGAATTAACTCTTTGGATTTCTGAGTCCCTGCTGCTCTCAGACACTTTGCTTGATCTGGGTGGTTTGCGTTTGACTCTGAAATGCAGCTGGAAGAGGAGCTGTGTTGTATGCTGGCTCCTGCCTGTCTGTGGGAGAATTGCTGCCTCCCTGAAAATCACCCACTCGGGGTCTTCCTTCTCTGACACCTTGTGCATCACACTGAAAGCCCGAGGGGTTCACAGGAGGGATGGGGGACAGGATTTTTGGTTCCCAAAATGCACACACCAAGCCACATGTCTAAAACCTTCGTAGGGAACTGAGTCTGTAGCAAGAACTGGCAATTCCTTCTTTTTAGTGCCAATCACGGCAGCCGAGGGTTTCATCTGAAGATCTCACAGCGATTCAGAAAGGCAAATTATTCCCCCACGTGCCCCTTTAGTACAAAAGTTATCACCACTGGATGCATCAAATACGTCTGAAAAATTTTAGGGGAGCCCAAACAGGTGGCTCATGAGCGAGGGAAGGGGTAACTTCAACCCCTGAGCTCCGAGTGCTGGAGTATCATTTGGGTGAGCTATTCACAAAGGCACACTCATGGATGATTTCCATCCTGTGGGGTGCTGGTATCGAGCCCACACAAACTGGTGAGACAGCAAACTTTGTCCTGCACGGGGAGGCCGTGGGCTTCACCCATCAGCAGGTTCTCCAGCCCCTTGGCTCAAACCACAAAACTCCCTTTCCCTGGCATTCATTCCTCAGTAAAGAGCAAATCCTATTGACAGCTGGGTGCAGCTTAAAGAACACATCTGAGTTGTCTCTATAACCCATAGTGCTGTTCTATCGACGGGGCTACAAGTTATCTGTTTTTAGCAGACCATTTGTCAGATTCCTGGAGAGGGAGAGCCATTCACACTCTCACTGTATATTTCTATCAAAGAAATAAAAAAAAAAAAAAGGAAAGAAAAGTATGTCTTCCATTTCCTCTTGCTGGTGGAAAATGCAGGTGAATTGAGCAGTGCTGTGAAGGAAGCAGCGTTCCAGTACTGATGAATTATGGTGGCAGTGCTGTGTGCTCCATCATTTCGCTGATGGAACATGAATGCACAGCACATGTCATCCAACATCGCCCTGCACCAGCCCAGAGCTGTGGGATGCCCTGGGTGAGGTACCCAGCCTGGGGCCACATCCTCTCCCCCCCAGCACCACACCCCATTGCATGCATCAGCCTTTCCAACTTCGGGGAGCACTGGGTGCTTCTCTCCAGCCTCAACTCCCTCTGCATGCATGCAGGAAAATAAAACACAGCACTTCAAGCCTCCAGAAGATGATGCTAAGGTCTCAATCCCTCTATCTCAATCAGGATCAGCGTTAGAAGAAGAGCCAAACACAAGCCAGGTGCCCCCATCCCACAGCCCTGCTCCAACGCTGCATCCTCACTAATCACAGGCAGATTAAAAAAAAATCCACGTCAGCCACGCTACGGTAAAGAGAACTCTAAGAAGGATGAGGAAAATGAAGACTGTGAAATGCAATAGATGTCAACTTCTACTTATTTTTTAATTTCATCTCTTACAAGCTTTTTGGAAGCTAACATGATTAAGTTCTTCACACAATTTATTAGCATCGTGTTGGAAATCCAGCAGTATATTACACTGTCTGAGTAATCCAATTAGTAAAATGTATTTATTTAACCAGAATATTAGCTGCACACAATCCCAAATGAAGTAGAGTCCCTGATCCTGGGGTTCCTCTCACTTCTTGGAATTCATTTACCAGCTACAGGAAGGCTTACTCTAATGAAATAAATATCAGCCCTATGTTTTTGGAGTAATACAAGAAAACCAATCTTGCTGCTCAGCTAACTGCTGCCTTTTTTTTTCCTTTTTTTTTTTTTTTTCCATTTGAAACTGATGGCACACAGTTTTCACAGCAGCATGAAGGTTTTTCTGGCTCTTCCACCTTCCTCTCACCTTAAACCCAAGAACATCTCCAAACCCCACAAGCCCACCTGGATTCCCGTTCTTTACAACTACCAAATCATTCCCCAAATTCAGAACATATATATATATATATTATTTTTTTCCATTCAGCAACCCACGTGCAAAAGTGAACCTCTTACCCTCTTTACCCTGATTTGAAAGAGCTTTGAAATAAAACCACTGTGGGAAGCGAAGGCTCTCCCGCACTTTTTTCCCTCCTAATGAAGGAGCTGAGTGACAGCCCCCGAGGCAGGAGGTCTGACACCACCTCAGCAGCATCCCTGCCGTGCTCATGTGCTGGCCTGACTCAGTGTGAGCTACAGGGACTGTGCTGGGAGTGCTGACTGATGGGTGACAGTTTTGGGGTATTTTAGTGATTATTTCAAGGTTTTTTTTTCCCCTCCCTTTAATTTTGTTATTACCTTGAATGCTCCCCACCTAGAATTGCTGGCCACAACCTGGCTGTCACCACTGGGGTGGCTCTCCCAGCCTGTGGCATCTCTCCAGGAAAGGTAAGTGGTGCCACTCAGCTGCCAGCAGCAGGAGGAGAAGGGCTCAGTCCTGCTGGGACTCGCTGCCTCCGCAGCTTCCCCCAGGGAATGGCTTGCTGTTGACCGATGGTATTTTTCCAAAGCTGCTACTCCAATTTATCTTCATTAATTGGCTTAATTAATTATTTTCCCCTGTGAGCAGCAGCGGGAGATTCAGTCACGAGCAGCAGCAAGGAGGTGGTGCAGTGAGCCGAGTCCTCTGCCCTGCCCTGGGCACTGCCCTGACCCAGGTGCTGCGGGCAGCTTTTGGCACTTTCCCTGGCTTGGGATTTGGGCCCTAGGGGAGCTGCAGACACCCTCATCTTCTCCCATCCAGACAGGGTGTGGAAATAAAAATTCTGGGGTAACGCAGCATCCCTGGATGTGCATCCCAGGAACCCAAAACCTGGGATTTTGGGAGTCTGTACATGCCACATGCCTGAAGGAAAGGCACAGAGAGGATGGATTTGCTTTGCTTGCTCGTAACCTGTTTTTCTCACACCTCATGAAGCATGACCACATTCCCCGTCTCCCTGTGCTGCTGCTGCAGCAGCACCTGTGAGATAACTCTGAAAGCCACAGTGGCAAAGTCGGATGGAGAAGGAAGGGACTAACGGCCAGAGTTAATAATAGACATCATTTGCAACGTGCCTCCAAAAAAATTAACGTCCTGAGGCAAAAGAGCTAATTTTGTGTTTCCTTTCAGATGCTCTGCTGAGCGCTGGAGGAGGGGAGGTGTCTGCGCCAGAGACTCGCTCGGGCTCAGTGTGAGAGCCCGTGTGATGCTCATTCACATGCAGAGAATTTGAGAGAGATCCTCCCATTAATGCAAACAGGAATTACCCATGTAATCTTGGGATTAATGGAGCCCAAGGAATTATTTACATTTCTTAAATGAGGGAAACTGTATCAAGTGGGTAAGGCAGAGACGGGGAGCTGAGGAGAGGAGAGCGACTTGATACCTGTGTCTGCAGGATCCAGCATCCCTGGCTTTCATGAGAATGGGTTCATCTGGGGTTGCACAAAATATCTGGTGTCTTTGGACCAAAGCTGCTGCTGAGGTACAAAGCAGACAGACTGATGTCATGCTCAGGCTCAGACCCCAAATCTGTGCCTGCTGATCTTCCCTGCATCACAGAGTGCAGCTCCTCATTCTCCACCAGTGATGACAGCAGCAGTAGGAATAATTAGGGCCAGTTTCTTACTTTCTTATTTAATCTCTCTTGCAGCGTATCATCTCTCACACAACAATGCAGTGCCCACTGTAGCTGCTGGGTGAGGACATGGACCTGCTCCCTCCCGGGTCACACAGAGCATCCCTTTCACTGGCTCCACCATCAAGATCTGAAATCGCTCTAAAATCACTCTCAAATCACCCAGAGCATTCACCACAATGTGCTTTTCAGTCTTTATACCTCAAAAGCCACAGTGAGAGGCAGCAGAACCCTCAGAGCCCCATCTTCTCCCAAATGCTATAATACTCATAATCACAGCAACAACAACAACAGTTACAATAACCCTCCATCCTTCACACACCAGACGATGAGGAGTCAGACTCCATTTCCAAACTAAGACATCTCGTGTGCTATTCTCCCTCCCCTCCAGACTAATAGCTGACAATGTATGCCTTCCACATTAATGATAAGGGTTCAAGGGGAAAGAGACTGCTCTCCTGTTTCGCTGACATTACACTCTCCTATGTACCCACCAACATACCCTAAGGCAACAGAACTAGTAATAGGTTCCTCTAACTGCCTCCTGCATCAAATTTGACATCGGGTGCTTTCTTCTCCTTTCCCATCGCTCACCTTATAACTCTGTCATCATCATTGATTTTGACTTAAGGAGAAAAAAACCCCACCACCCAACCCTCTCCCCCTGCTCGTACAGCACCAGGGTGGTGAAGCACAGCTGCTGCAGGGACCTGGAGCAGGGAAGAGGCAGCCAAGGGGACTGTTTCTCCCCAGTCTCAGTTGTAGAGGGACTGATGCAGTATGCCAGGAGAGTTTGCTACACCAAGCAGAATAGGCCTGCAGCCCCAGGACACCATCACTGCCTGCAGGGATGTTTCCCAGGCTGCAGGGCAGCACTGTTCAGGTGCTCAGGGCTCATCTTTCCATCGAGATCAGATTAGTTAATTTTTAGGCAGCACTCCTTTCTTCCAAAGAAAAAGGCAGCTAGGGTGATCTCTATCTACCGCTGGACTGTGTCACTCCACACAGTAACCCCCCCTCCTCTATTACCTTCCCAAATCCTCTGCATCTCCACCTGCAGTAGAGGTGATGCCTGGACCCAGCAAGCCCTTGGGACTGGCAGTGGAAGTGGTGGATTCACCGAGGGGAGAAGTGGTAATCCCAGGAAAAAAGTGTGTCCCATGGGGCAACAGACAAGACTTTCAGCTCAGTTCAGCTCTCAGACAACCAAGGATCTCAGAGAAGATGGCCAGGCTCCTGTGCCAGCACTGGCTGCTTCCCCTCACGATGCTGCCAGGAGAGACCTCGGACCAACTGCCAGTGCTCGTCTTTTGGAGCCGCATCCCAAGATCTGCCTTCCAGGGGCTATAACAGTGCTGCAAGGGGAAGGAACCTGTCAAAATCCCCCAGCATGGGGCAATCCTTCTTTCTGCAGCCCTTCCCGGGAGATCAGGCGAGCAGCCGTCTCCTCTGTCTGGTTTCTTCACAGATACGCAGAAGTGAATCCCCAGAGTGCGGCTGACCCACAGCTGGTGTTTTCTTTGATTTATGTCAGAGCCTATTTACGTCCTCTGCTTAAAACAATCCAGTTCGTGTCAGGAGTAAATGAAACTGTGTACCATCCAGCAGCTGTTTGGCTACTACCTGAAATGAGTTTCACTCCAGTTCTTATCATGGAGAAATGCTTTTAATCATCAAAACTGCCACAGCTGCCTTGGAGCTGTGATGGTGCAGTGATTGTAACAGGGGAAGGCACATTGCAACCCAGGGCCATGGAAAGAGCCCTGGAATTGCTAGTGATTTTCTCTTTCTGGGTGGCAGCCACTTTGGACACAGCAACACCTGCAAATGAGGGTCTTGGGCTGCAGAGACCAGTTTGCTGCAGACCTGGGCACTGGTGAGGTTTAACTGGGGCTGAAAGGGCCAGGCTGGGTGGACCCAGGTGCCAGATGGCCTTTGGGGTTCTCACTGTGTCTCACTGGGGGTCCAAGCAGGCTCCTTACAGCAAAAACTCCAGCAGTCACTAAAACATGCTTATTTTAAAGATTCTGCTACTGATATTGTCAATAGAGCCAACAGGGAAAAAATCCAGATGAGATGGACTCTGAATATGTGCTGCAACCATTACACCCTGACAAGTCTCCTAACGAAGGATTTAACTAACGAGGCTGTTAGCAATGAGCAGGGATGCTGCACCAGAAGAGAGGAATATCTGCCCAAAGCTATTCTGAATTCATTAAGGGGGACGGCAAGAGCTGGGCTGCTCCACTCGGGGACACAGCGTGAGGCGACACAACCCACTTGTCCCACCAAAAACTAATGATCACAGCTTGACTAGTGAGTACCAGACACTCACAACATGCTGCTTGCAAACAAGCTGCAGACCAAAAGCAATTCGAAGGAATTATTTGGGAAATAATTGTAAATAATGAATGAATGGAGAAAACTGCAAGCTGTTTACAGATAAGTCGCCCGCAGAAAAGAGCTGAATTTGCCGAGTAGATGATTCACTATTGATTATTTCCCCAGCTCTAGCTGTAACCTTATAAAGCATTAATTAAGACAAGTCTTCATAGTTCAGCATATTCTAATCTGTTACAGCTCAGCAGTGCCCTCCTGGAAGGAAACCTGGAGATTCACACCCTGCTACTGACTCCTGCCTGAGTGGTGAGGAGGTGGGGGACCCTGAGCAGAGCCCAGTGCCACTCCAGAACCCAGTGGTCGATGCAAATATTTCAGCAGGCTGTGGGTTGGGACTGATGAGCACCTGGGTACGGCAGGGAAAGGCTGGATCTTACCTGGATGCTGGCTGGATTTCAAATGGGACAGCTGCCTCTTGGGATAAACCCTTTAAAGACAGCCAAGGCAATCTGGCTAACCCCATGGCTGGCTGCCCTCAAATGACCTGTGGCCAAGTCTGCCCCTGTGGCAACACAGAAACATGCCCCAAAGTGGCACTGTGCAAGTGCCCCCAATGCCATCCAGCCCTTCAGGGGGGTCTGCACTGCTCCCCCAACTTCAGCTCAGGCCGCCCAAGCACAGAACTCCTGGGGTTACAATCCAGAAAAAGGAACTTGCATGTCCTTGCATTTTTACCAAGTGACTACAGCTGCACCCAGCCCTAAATCCACTAGGAAATGGCATGCACATGGAAATGCAAACACGCTGGCAGGGACTGGCACCCGTGGGCACGTCCTGCTGACACGAGCACAGCTTCAGCCCATGCTGACGGAGTGTTATGAACCAGCCTCCAGCTAATGAAACACAGGATTGTGTCTGGGTAATGCACAGACATGAAAATCCAGCAGGGCAATCTAATCCAGCACAGCAAGGTTTCTGATTGAAATCCCAGAGGAATATGGCTCGGGAAGCTGAGGGAAAGGGGCAAGCTGTGGCTCTACAGCTGTGCTCCCCAAGGTGGACCTGCAGCCTCATCTTCTTGATGGAGCCTCTGAGCCCCCTCCCCACCCCCTAACCCTCCGGGGCTGCTGGCCCAGCCCTTGGCAGGCAGACATGTGCTTGCTTTCCCCACATCTCAGAGAAACAAGGGTGTGATAACGTGGCACCTAACTGAAGTTAAAATACTCTATCTTTCAACCAGCCGATTAGCTCAGCATTGCCCAAAGCATGTTTGCATCATTTCTAGATGTCTTGGAATACAGGGAGAGCACGTCAGCATCAGCATTAAGCAAGCCCAGTACGTGACCAAACTTTATTCTCATAACTTTGTTTCAGAAAGAAAAGTTCAGGTAGTAAAGTTCTAAACAGCAATGAAATCCAGGCGATCAGTGACTGATCTTTCTATCCCATTTCCATGCCCACTGTGAACTACCATAAATTTTCCCGAGAGTTTTCCTCAGTTCCCACAGGAACAGAGCCACCAGACCCTTTCTCACCACTCAGCACTATTTGGTGTGGTGCTCACTTGGCTCACATCATGGCCAAGCCACGACCAGCTCCATGGGCCACACAGCCTTAATTTGTCCTAATTTATGCACAAAGACTAAAAGCGAGACTCCAGTAAAAGCCCATTTGTCCCCCATCAGATGCAATCAGCCACAAGCTGTGTCTCACAGGGCTGAGCTTCGAGGTAAAGTTACACTTGACCACTAACCAAGGAAAGATAGCAGGAGAGGAATTAAATATTCCAACAAAATACAGCATAATCAGCTGAACTTTAGCAGCATGTCTAGATTTTTAATGATTTCAATGTTTCTGCAGACTGTTTTGGGCATGTAACAAAAATTATTTCATATCATCTATGCAAGAAAGACTTGTCAAGATTGCAAACATTCGAAATAACCATTTGAAGGACACATGGCACAACACCCGATTTCTCCTAATCCACATGTTCAAGCTTAACCCTTCAATGTGACCACAAAGAAACAGTGGGGTGGGCTAAGGGGTCTGCTCTGGTTTTGGCTGAGCCATGACCATGCCAGACCTGCTCATCTCCCCCCAGACCAGGACCCAAATGACTGCACAGCTCATCATCAGACACACAAGCAAATATTTCTCATGGATATTGTCTGAAGCAAAATCCCTACCTGGTCTTGACTCCTTCAAGGGCAGTCTTCTGGTTAAGGCTTAGCTGATGGTTTATCCTTTGCTGAAAGACATAAAAAACAAAGAACAAATGCTTGTCAAACAGAAGTTCAGTAAGAAAGGACAAGAGATGCTCCTATATGTGGAGAAAACACATTTTGTGCTTGATTTCATTGCTCTTTCATTCATTGCATGCCATACACACTTAAAGACTTGCAAAATTCTCCCCGCCCAGTTTATTTTATTTTTCCACTCATCAAACTCTTCTCCCTCCATGAGCAAATGTATTGCTAATTAGGACATAGGAACAGATTAAGTTCAAATGAGTAGGTCTCCTTGTTGGTGCTGTTGCTTTCCCTGCCTCTCTCCAACCCAAAAATCAATGCAAATCTTTCTGGGAATTGAAGCACATTTTCATTAACATGGATATAATGCACTCCTGAAAAAAGATATATCAGAATTAGAAGCTGTGTGAGGAAAGGGGATTGAGATGATGAGGGACACAGAACAGCTTTGGCAAAACGGGAGGTGCTAAAAACACGGGCACATTATCCAACCTCTGTTTTGTGGCCAAGCCTGGTTTGGCTGGGGAAGGGCAGAAACACTGGAAGCTTACAGAGACTTCCAGTGAATGTCCATGTAGTGCAGACGGGCTTAGGAGTGTTTATGGTGATGTAAAATGACCCTGCATCTAGCTGTCTTTATTTAAAAGAGTTTCAAGGGAACCTGCAGAATAAAACTCACAAAAGCTTCACTGAGATCACACTCTGCTTTATTTGCCCCACTTCTAAAACTGAGTACTGCAGCCAGATTTGATGCCAGTAACCGGGAGGAACTCTGTGGGAAGAAGTCACTGTGCACATGTCCCAGGTGTGGGACATGTCCAGGAAAACCACTCCTGCTTCTGGCTGAGGACCCTCAACACGCTGAGGAACATGTCAGTGGTTAGTACAACCAACCCTAGTGCCAAAGGGAGATGTCTAGTACGTAACCCCTCCATGAAACAAGTACTTTGGCGTGGGATAGAGCTTTTTGCACCAGATGGACCCCCTGGTCTCTTGGTAAATCCGGTTCTTAGGCTTTGCCACAAAGAGGCTTAAAATTAATTAGCAGACTTTTTTTTTTTTTTTTTAAACAGTTCTGTGTACAAGAAACGTGTAAGAAAGGGCATTCATTAGGAGCTTTTCAGTGCTTATGGACCAAGATGAGGATTTGTAAGAGAGTTCCTATTATAACTGGCAATTCCAAACAGTTAAAGGCCTGGAGATAAAAACACTCCCCACCTTTCCAGTGAGACAGTCAAGAAGGGGAAGCTTTTCTGATTTTCTAAAGGTGATCATTTTTACCAAAAGCATCTCTCCCCTCTCCAGAGAGCTGACACCCAGCAGGCACCAGGGAGGCATGACACGAGCTGATGTAAGGTGTGCCATGGAGGAGGAGCTTCCAAGAAGCAAATCACCACAACCTTCAGCTCCTGGGAGCTGAAACATCTGCTGCTGACCCTGGACAACTCCTGAGATTGTTCTGCAACAGCACCCACCATAATTGCTTTAAAAACACAGGTAGATGGCGAGAAATCTGCCTAGTTAAGCAAACCACTCAAAAATATTATTCAGATGCTTGCTCCCATATTGATTAGTTCCTTGATCTTGACAGAGTTGTTTTCAAAAGAGAAAGGGTTGGTGAGGTTTTGGTCAAAGTGGGATTTTAAACAGGGACCTGCGGTTGCCTTCCCCCACAGCATCATTTCCAGGAACTGTACTTTTTCCACCCAAGAATAATCCCACACAGGGTGTATGCAGGTCCCCAAAACTCTGCCAGCACTGCTCACCTTCCAGAGCATTCGCCCTTACCCCAACCTCATCAGGAGCCAACCAGAACCACAAACAACCCACAAGGTTAATTCACATTAATTTTGTAATTAGTGTCTCACAATTCACATCTATTTGCTAATGACTTTGAAACAAAGCAGTTAAAGCACTTAGAAGGACACATCCACAAGTTAAGGTTGCTTATCGACTTCACAGGGTAAGAGAAGACCTGCCAGTGCTGCAAGTGAAGCACCACAACACCCTTTGAAGTTATTTATTGTCTCAGCCCTGTGCTGCCTCCCAGGTGTTTATACTGCCCACCAACATGTGGAAGAGGAGGAGATGCATTAAAAACCATGAACAAGCCATCCTGTCTGGTGCATTGTGGCCCTCCTTGGTCTTCTCCACTGTAAGAGTTTCCACGAGAAGGCTGGTGCTGCCAGGCTGCCGCACTGCAGCGACAGCAGCGTTTCTCCAGGAATTAAAATACAACGTTGTGCTACATTAGCAGTATTGTCCCCAGCTTCTTTAGTATTTAATAACTTCTACAAGTATTCATTGATTTACAAGCCCCTGGTGATCAAACCCAAAAACTAAATTAAAGAAGTTTTCCTTTGTCCTAAACCCACCCTGCGTGTACGTGGCAATAAGCACGATCCCTGATTTTCCAAGAAAACATTCTAAACTCAGTCTTGCCTTTATTGTGTGCTTTTCTACTCTGTTTTACTACTCGATATTTCTGGGGAAATTTCCTTTGGAAAGAGGCTCTTGTCAGTGTTTTGCTGATGGTGTTTTGGATCAGCTCCGAGCAGTGTTGAGCGGCACCGCGTTTAAAGCTCTGTCAGTCTGCCCACTCAGCCATGCTCTCTCCTGTCTAGCTGCTCATGCAGTACCAAAAATGAGAAATTTAAGGAGAGTTAGACTAGTTTAGAATTTGAAATGTGATTTCGAGGACTCAAAGGGCTGAAAGTACAGGAAAACCTAAGCCAAAAAGGACATAATTTGTAAAAGAAGAAATCACCTGAGGTTGGTAAAGTGGTTTGCAAACCTCCTCTTGCTATCCCAGGTTAGGTCTGAGATGACAGAGAAATTTAAATCGTATCCTTTAAAACATTAGAAAGGGAAACCATGTCTTTACAGGACTTGAGACTGCACTGAGATTTGTAAAGAGATGTTCACATGAAAAAGCTAGGCTCCCAGGACAGAAATCATTCCCCATTCCTGCTGCCAAGCCCCTTGGAAAAATATTGGGGAATGCCTACAGCAACCTGCATAATCAATATTACTCCAGTGACCCAGCTCTTACTTTCAATTTTCTATTCTGTCCTAATAAAAGTGGATTTCCTGTACAATAATCTGAGAATAGCAGAGGTGAGGGTATTTGCTGTAAGGAAAGCATAAAGAAGATAATATTACCAGGCTAGGCTACATTCAACTCCTAACTGTTTAAGTATTAAATCCATTTTTCACCATCAAGAGTGTTATCCGACAGCATGAGAAATACAAGAAGGAGAAAATATTCTCCAGCGAAGGAATTGATGGCCAAAGCCTTAAAGTTTGGTAAAATGCTTTTCCACTTCATGTCCTACAAGCTGTCAGCACTAGGATGGAAAACCACAAAGCAGTAATTGCAAAGGACACTTCTTTCTTACACTGTCTCTGTCTGTAAGGCAAGAGGATGGCAAGTTAATTAATTATCTCCAGCATCAGTTTACTTGAAGATCTTTTTTTTTTCCAGCAGCGCATCAAAGGAGACTGATAGAAGCCTTGATTAGAGGGATAATGAAGGAAATCTCTAATAAATTATATCATTTCTTGCCCGTCTGCAGCCATTCTCAAACTGGCTGCTTCACAAGGCTGGGATTCGCGTCTGGAAAATATCACAAGCATGTAAATCCACCTCCGATGCAAAATTTATGGAAAAATTCGAGTAATTGCATGTTTACCATATTTCTGTCAAAGGTCTGGAAAAAAAGATATCAGAACATCTGATTTGCTACAGAGCAGAGATTTTCCATGTGTCCTGTTAGGGTCTCTGACTCCATGGGGATAAATCTGTATTTTGAAGTCACATCAGACATGGATAGAGAAAATTTATTAGATTATACAGAGCAGGAGGAGAGCAGAGATGCAGGAGGAAAGAATACACTGATGTGTGGGTAAGACAGACAGTTTGATGTCTACCTTGTTATCTGTCCTCAGAAGCCTTTTACTAACAGTGGCCATTAGCAGGGGTCATTGGTGAGGTGATTTATGAGGTTTTTTTCCTCTTTCTAATCTTGCCTGCTTTCACCTGTAACACAACATCTCCCCCAGTCCTTGCTTCAGACCAACAGGAGCCTTGGGAGGGCAAAGTGGGTTCCCACTGCAGAGGAGGAAACTTCCGTACTGCCGAGTCCCAGTTCTCCATGCCTGTCACACCAGTGCCTCACAGTTTGCCTCTGCATTTGAATTCCCTTGGGGATTTCGGTGCCATTTCCCTCTTACCCAGCCTGTGCACACACTGCCAAATCTAATAGTGAGGAGAAATGAAGTGTCAGGTTCTGATGCACTGTCACACTGTGCTGATTTCTATCTCACACAGATAAACCCCAAGCCATTCCCAAGGAGTCCCAGTGGCACATTTAAGCAATCTGTTTCTCTTGAGATGAGACTGAAGATTCTCCCTGGTTGCTGTTTGACGCTTAATAAACTATTGGTGGCACTAGCTGCACTGACCTTTGGATGCTCAGGCACCCCAGCACCAACATCTCCAGTGAGAGTTTGGGCAAACCACTGTGCTAACAAACGGGTTATGAGTTTCAGCAAAGAACCACAGAGGAAGACCATCATCACCATGTCACCCACCAACCCCATCCTGCTCCCTCACATGCATCTCCCAGCTCTTGTCCTGGCCAACAGGTGTCACAGAGAGATGCTCCAGCCCTTGCCCTGGGTCTCTCCTGTCTCCCGCAGCCATCAAGGGCAAAAAGTAAATGGTGCCATGCAAGTGAGCAGAAGTAACAGCAGAGAGGGAGCAGAAAGTGTTTTATGGGGTTAAACATCCCAGTCTGAAGTAAAGCAATTTCTTTCGGTCTCCTGCCATTTCCTTGTGGGGGCTTATCATCTCCAGCTGGGACAATATAAAGGCCCATTTAATCGAGATCCATTTAACACTGAATCACGCTAACAAGATTACTTAGCCAGGGCTAATTCTGCATTTGCTGAAGTGCAGTATCCAGGGTGAGTAATCTCCGTGTGCTGGTGGCAGGTTCAGAGACAGGTTAGCCACTGGCTTAGCATCACAGACAAAACATGGAAAGTACATGGGGGACCATGACAATGAAATTGCAGCCTGTTTAGCCCATTGGGCTCTTTCCCTTCCCCTACTCAGTGTTATTTGTGATCAGGGCAGCAAGGGTTTCCTCATTACCCCATAGGGTCCTAAAAGGGGAATTATTTTCTTTGTCCTCACAAGCAGCTGAGCAGGCAATACAGCAAAATCCTCTTCAGTCATTATCTGTTAAGTGCATGGCATCCTTTTGTGAGTTAAATGACACAGTATTTCTTGCATGGGGCTGAATTCAAAAGGTTTTGCCTTCCATCAGGAGATAACTCAAATCTTGAGTGCTAATTGAATACATTTATATGCACACAAGTGATAGACATTCATACAATTTCTTAAAGTAGATTCTCACCATTCAGTCATTTAAAAATATAGCACTAAGGGCTCTATTATTTATGATTATTAAATCACAAATCTGAGTAGCAAAATACTTCACTCAGGGAAAGTGTGAAGAGGCTGTTTCAGAGGAAAAATCTCCTTTCCAGAACTTACAGAACATCATCACAGGAGGATGCTGATAACTAATATTGTTTTACAGCTAAGGCTCTCCAAGTGACTTACTCAGGTAAATGGATTAATCCTAATCACCCCTTCAAATGTTCCCAAATCCCCCAAGGAGTCAGAGCTAAGGTTGATGTGTTCTGGTGAACTATTCAGTTTTTCGTACAGACTGACTCATTCTGCTGTCAGTGTAGGGTCTGGGACATCCCCACAGTCATTCCACCCCTTGCTTTGAGAAGATGAGTCTTGTTGTCACTTCTGGGGGATTCATCTCACCTGGTGTCAGAGGTCCACAAGGCAAGTGTCTTTACTTGAGTTAGTCCCTTAAATGCGTAAGTGGAGAGAAATTGCAGTGATTTGTCTGACCTATTTTAGGCAACCACCTCAAGATGAGAGCAATTGCCTGCTGGAGGTGCCCATTTCTCTCCACTGATGGTAAATGAGGTCTGAGTGCTCAGTGAGACCTGGGTACCATCAGGTGAGATGGATCCTATCCACAGTAATTGCAGCCTTTCAAAAAGAGACTCACTGTTTCTTTCTTTTTTTTTTTTTTTCCTTTTTCTCCTTAGGGAGTTTATTTTAACCATGTGAGGAGTTTTCATTTCTGTCTAGTGTCTTTTGGTCTTTCTCCCCGCTTTGGCAGGCAGTCCTCAAGCTATGGCAACCAGGCTGCTAAAGGGAAGAGACGGTAGTGGGAGAGCCCTGTGCCTTTCCTTCTACAGAACAGAGCAGGGCTCATGGTTTTATTTTGCAACCCAGCCCAGAGCATCTTTTGGTGCTCCAAGGGCTCAGAGATCCAACTCAAGGGTGAGACAAACCCATCTCCATAGGCTGGGTGCAAGTTATTCTGGAGTGGGCACTAGTGTGAAGGACACAAGTTATGGTGGATCAGAAGGACAAGACCAGAGGTGACAAGAACACCTCCAAAGGTCCCCTCCAACTCCATGAAACAACACCAGTTGTTTCATGATTCTGTGAAAAAGGAAAAGCTCTCCAGGGCAATATCTTCACACCGGGTCTGGAGATCCCCATGCTCAGGGTGCTGGTAGGGACAACCAGGACCTTTGCTCCTGGAAACACCCAGCCCCTCAGCACTGCAGGGCAGGCACCTCCAGGAAGTTGTAGGATATAAAAAAGAGTCATCTGTGCAGCTGGAGGCCTTCAGGGTACAGCGGGACCTTGGCAAAATCTTCAGTATAATAATTTATACTCAGATTTCTAAGCTCCCTTGAATCCAGCCCACACCCCACTCTCTAAAAGGGACTTGGACACTCAGAAAACTAAACACCCCTTGGACAGGGGCTCTCAGCCCCCCCCATATGCACGAGCATGGAGGTGTGTGATGCTGCTTCATGTGCCTGACACAGACCAGTTCCAGGAGGAGATGAAATGCTGACATCAGAGCTGGAACCAAGCCCTACGCAATTCTGGCCAAGTGCTGAGGTCACTGGTGAAACTGGGATTTCTGCTGAGATTTTTCACTCTGTTTTTTATTGCAGTCCAGAGCTCAGACCAGACATCTGCACCCCCTTCCTTCCTCCCTCCCACTATACACAGGTACTAAACCCCGCCCATGGTATCTGCACACCAGGAAGGCAGTTTGCTGGTCAGATCCATGCAGGGAATTCATATATTTGCCATCCACCACCTCAGCAACTGGAAAATTACCAACAGATTTTGAAGTTTTGCTAGAGAAACGGGCAGGTGTGAGGAGAAACATGACTGTCTAAGGCTTGTTTCCTTGAGAAACAAAGTTCTCCGCCAAAACACTCGGAAAACTTTCCAGCTGCCCTCATGACTTCATCCTCAACATCTGAAAGCACCAAAATCTTAAAAAAGGGAATTAAGATGTACCTCAAAACTATGTTCAAGTCATACTGGAAATTCAAGGGACTCCCTCTACCAAGTGCTCAAGGTGTCTCCCAGTATACAAAACCAAAATGCATCCTACTCGTATTCCTTCGAAGAACAGTCAACTAGCCAAGGGGTTGGATTGCACACAGACAGCCCTGTGACTTGGACACTATGGAAGGAGCTGAGAATCCAGAATTTAATTTCCAAGAAAAAAAATTTCCAAGCACTCTCCAATTTTAATGTTGCCTAAAACAAATTTACACGTATATCTCTGCTAAAGGCACGGACTGTCACGGGGCAAATTTAAGCCCAAAGCTCCCTTTCCTCAGTTGCCTTTTCTGAACCTCTCAAAAACAATCTGCTGGCTGCAGGTTGCTCCATTGCTTGTCTTCTTGTTTTGATATCATCTCTTAATTGCTGGGGTACAAGGGTTTGAAAGACAGGAGGTCCTGCCTGCGCGTGTGCTGAGAGGTTTCCACAGTGTGATAACCATCTCTCCACGTCTCCCTGCTGGCTGGGCAGCAGTGCCTGACCACATTTATGGCAACCACAGAGGCAAAGCGACTCACTCCCAGCCACAGGACCAACTAGACTCCCCGGGAATCATTATTAACTTGGCTTTAATTACAAACTAATTTCCTCCCGCGTAGCCAGCAATTTCAAGCTCTGTGGAAAGTACAAGGAAACAACAACATGCCATTTGCCAGCAAAAGAAGCATAAACAAACAGGCAAAATCCAGAGCTTCTATGGAGAGGGGTGTATTTAAATACTCCAAATGCAACTATCTGAGAAATTTTCCTCCATCTAAGCAGAAAGTTGTTTGGTTTTGTGTTTGTTTGGTTGGTTTTTTTACTTTCCAACTAAATATTTCATTTTCGAGGCCATCCAATTTTACTCAGTTACAGGGAATACCTAGTAGTTCTTTGTAATAGGAACTGCCTGCACCTAAAATATGCACGGGCTACCACCCCTCTGTAATAAGCTGCTGCTGTAGGTTGCTCTTCAGCTCCAGCACTGCTGAAACTGTACTTAGCAGCTGACAGACAGCAACTGAGAGCTGGAGGAGCATGAAGGCTTGTTAGCAGCGAGGTTTTCCCAGCTGAGGCTCAGACACGCACTGATTGGCAATTCAGATCATGGAGTTTGTCCCGGTGGAGCCTCCATATGTTTCTTCCCCTGGAGGAACGATGAATGTCAATTCACCCCTTGGGGTGCGTCAGGCGAAAATCCTCCCGAGGGTGAAACCAGAGCTGACAGCAACCAGCCACAGGTGCCCGGGCCAACTTTCACGCACTGGCCAATTTTGCAGAGAGTCAGGCAAAAACGAAGCTGTGTTTGGTGCATCTCCATGCGCAGCACTGGGGTGTACATTCTGCTCTCAAAATGAGCTATATGGAAATGTAAATAAAGGTATCACACACACTTATAAACCAGGAAAAATCAGTGTTTGTGCTGGTGACTCATCAGCACGCCTGGGATTTCCCCAGAGTTCATGGCAATACCCTAGAAGTGCAGTCTGTGACAGTCCCGGTGAATTGACAGCTCCATCCTATTCTATTCCGTCCATCCAAACCCATCAGGATATATTTTGCTCCCTTATGTCCACTTCTCATATCAGCCACTTTCCCAGAGTGTTCTGCCAGCGGCTCTTGAGGGGCTTTCCAGAACTTAATTAAGCTTCAAGACACCTCAGTGAAGTTGACTAATGTAATTAAGTGAATCTTGCAGATGGGTAAGCTGAGGAGAGGTGAGATCAAACAGCTGTATGATGGAGGAACTGTTGCCCAGTGGCAAAATGAGTCACAGGGCCCAGAGAGCCCAACCCTGACTCCGCACAAAAATCACTGCCTTTCCCTTCTGATACCTGTAGTTGATTATGCCATGATTTTCTCCTGGAAAAAAAGAGCTTTTCCCAGGAAGTTCAGCATATTCTCAATGCCTAAAGAGCTCTCGCAAAGGACTTACTACTTCCATGCCCGTATCCAAAAGAGGTTATGTTGCAATGTCCTAAGCATTGTGGCCACTCAGCATGTAGGAGGCTCAGCCCTTAGAGGCAGAGGTTCCAACATCATGTCCCATCCCACAATGTGGAGAAGCACTCGAGAAGAAATCCCCCCTGTGACAGTTGCCAATTAGCTTTTGACACGTGCGGGGCTGTTGCTTGGCTCTGCCCTTGCCCTCCTCACACAGGCACTGGGACTGTCAGGGAGCACCCAGAGGCCACAGATTCTGGCAGTTCACACCACTGACTTCTCTTCCCACCCAGGTTCTGGTGACAGCATCACCTGACACCCTTCCTGAGTCTGCCAGAGGGGACAAAAACCACACAGCTGTGGGAAAATTCATGTGACACCAGTCCCCTTTAAAACTGTTGTTTCCCAGTGCTGGGACTCTATGGAAAACTATGAAGTGATGGCAGCTCTTGGGACCTAAGCCACGCTGATTTTTTTTCTGCTTTGCCTCATCTGTTTCTTTATACTTCTCCACGTCCCAAGTGACTCTGACACAGGAATCCCTGCTTTTCATTTTTCTGCTGTACAAGATGTCAGCAGATAACAATCCATGCTTCACTGGTGCCATTCCATAATTGAAAGAGCCAGCAATACATCAGGCTCGGAGTCTGCAAACCTCATCAATAAGTACTCTATTACTTGGACATAATTTTCCACCACCCCCTGGATGAGACTTAACAGGCAGTAGGGTGATATGGCTGAAACCACACTTCGCTGCAAACTGTTTAAGGTAATGTCTGCTAAACTATAGTCTATTGTCACAAATTAGTTTCTCAGACAACCAGTGTCTAGCGAAAAATATACTTAATATGCAAAGCTGTTGGTTTAGATCTATCTGTTTTGCAGTGAAGCTACCTCAGGGAAAAGAGAACTGCAGCCCAAAAAAGTGGCACAGGTTCCTTTCCAAGTCGACGTGAGTAGATCTACACCTTGCCATAGAAACAAATGTTTCCTGTATCACCAAGACGTGGTGGTTTTTTTTGGTTTTTTGTTTTGTTTTGGTTTTTTTTTGCTTGACTTATCCCTCATTTTCAGTGTGTAAGAGAGACCTTCACAGTTTCTGCAGCCTTACAGATTGTGTGAGGGCAGTGTGAAACTTGCTCGGCCTCTCTTTTTAGATTTAATTCTCTGAGCTTTTCCCTAGCATGTTGAGAATCAGCTTCCTGGGCCGTTTCAACAAAATCCTATCAAGTCCCAAGAGTTTCTCCTTTAAATAAATACCAGGGGCTTGAGTTTTAATTACTTTCTGCAGAATCCCCTTATCAGCAGTAGCTTTGACAGGCACAGGCTATACGTTATCTGGAAACACAACTGAGATCTCTAACTCCTTCCATGTCTTTAGCCCTTAAAGATTGTCTCATACCTATTACATATCATGCCCAGAAGCACTGCCAGAGTGCAGGCTCTGATACCTGGATAGGCAGCTCTTTGCCTCCATAGCTTCTTATCCCAGAGGGTCCTTACACCCTTCCCTTGTTGCTGGCACAGATAAATTGCTGCTGCTGAAGTTGTGCTGGTTATCTATCTGCACACCAGGCACCTCACAAATCTGTTATTTCTTGCACAGAACATCATTTTCATTCCATTTTGTTCCATAAGCTTTGGGGATCTGCAAACTTCCCTCAAGCTGGTGTCTAGAGCAGGAACTCACCTGTGCAGGTGGTGAACTCCCTACACCAAAGGTCTGTGGAAGGCAGAAACAGAGCAGCTGGGGAAGCAGAGCCTTTTTGAGGCTCAGTGCACCCATGACTCTTCTTTGTTTCCAAAAGTTATTGCAAGGACTGGTTTAAATTATTAAAAAGAAGAGCTAGTCGTTGTTTAAAGTTTGCATAAAGGTAATTTTGAGTTCTGAATGGAGGTTCAGGTCCTTTAATACATTTTCTCAACTGGATCAACCACCCAGCAGTCTAGGAAGAGCTTCATAAAACCCTGAGGGAGTGTCTTTCACCCCAATTCTTCCAAAATCTGTCTGCTGCACTGCAAGCTTAATGACATACTGAAGTACCTTCATTACAGATTTTGTGGAATGTCTTCTCATTTTTATCCCTGTAACCCCCAGTGGGAAGAAAAGCATTGCCCAGTGAGAACAACGTTTGGCTCTTCCACCTCCCACACTGTTCCCTCCATCCCTCACCTGCATAGCTGGTGTCTTGTCTGACTTTTCAGCCTCCAGAAATCACTGGAGATAAGAGCTGTAATCTAAAGCGCCTCTATATATGATCAGATATTTTCAAAGAGCTCCATTCCCGACCAGGACAATGCCTAAACTCTGACTGCAGCTCACACTTGCTGCTTTTATGCATGGCAGAGCTGTACCTGCCCCAGAGGGCACCCACCTACTGCCTTTTTACCATATGGATAGTCCTGCTCTCCTTCAATTCACCTTCCTGCCAGAAATGAGGGAGCCAAACTTCAGTGCACTGAGAACAAAAGCAGGCAGCAGACCAGCCTCAAAGCAGAAGTAAACATAAACCCCCATTAAACCTCATGGTTCAACACATAAACAGAGCAAAGGGAGGACCTCCCAGAGTTCTGTGCATGAATCCAATAACCATCCATAACTACCCCTAAGGATAGTTTCTAAAGAGGGGAGAGCAATAAACAGCACTTCCCCTCTTCATTACACAACTCCAGCAATAACTATGATGAATGGCAACGAACAACTGGGTTTCATTGCTGGATTTCCAGGCTGTGGTGTCCAACAATAGGAGCATAATAAAGACAGATGGCAGTGGATTAACTCTTCTTGCAATGCGGCCAGTGCTGGTTGTTCAACCGTGCTCATCCCCGACTCCAGTGCAGGCACAGCCTCACAACAGCCCCGTCCCTGTCCAGCAGCAGGGAAATATTCCTTGTTTTTGTGCAGTGTTAGGCATGATGGGGATCAGGCATGGTGCAAACCAGAGGGTTTGCTCAGACCAGAGAGCAGAGCTGAGCAACATACGCCAATTCTGGTGCCGTGCTTTGCTTTTAAGCACAGCTGTTAAATACACAGGAAATTCAAAAGAAATCCAAGTGGATTTTCCATAGAATATTTCTGCTATTTTTCAACTGATAGCATTAATTCCTTGACTTATTTTTAATTTGTAAAGCTCAAAAAACCCCAAAAAACAAACCAAACCAAAACCACACCATGAAATTTTTGCTGCTTTGATGCAAAAGAGACCAGTTTTTAAAAGTTGTTAAATTTTCCCCTCCAGTTTCACCCATTTAGAACCATAGAATCGTTTGGCTTGGAGATCTTGAAGATCATAGAGTCCAACCATTACTTAGCATAAATAAGAGAGAAACTAAATATATAATGAAATATGCATTTTATATATTGATTATATATTATAATAGATATATTTTCAATATGTACTAATTAAATTATAATAATATAATGGATAATAGTAAAATAGCATATTTTGCATTCTTTTTTGGTATGCTGAGTGTAGTCTAAATAGGAGTGCATTGGATATAATTTTAAGATTCCCAGGAAATTCTGAGTCAGTTCAAACAAGAGAGAAGAAATAGGGTCTAGGAGGGCTGAGGAAGGAGAGCTGCGTTGTGCCCACAGCTCTAGCACTGCTTTGCTGTGTGCAAATGTATGAAACTCACTCTAATATTCAGCATTAAATGGGCACATGCATTGCCAAAATTAGCAGGGGAGGGGTCTCACCACAGCTAATTAATTGAGTTTGCAAAGCGTTTGGAGACCCTCAGATGGAAGGTGCTAAACAAAGTGAAAATTATCATTATTTCTGCTTAAGTGAAACGGCCAAGCAATGCTCCTTCAATCATTCGCTGCAAATCCAGGTCCTTCTGCTGTTTGTAGGTCCACTGTAACCCAACTTAATTCCTGCAGATGTATTTGTTATTCAGGAGCATTCACTGGGTTGAATAATTTTCAGACGGAGTTTTTTGGGAAACATGTTTGATTTGCCTATTCATGATCTGTTACTCCGGATGTGTGATGGGCTACACAAAGCAGCATGTTGCTGTTTCCACTTGCTGCCTGAATGGCAGAAAGTTTATTAGATGGGAGAATAATGAATAACCAATAATGAGTACTCTTGTTTTCATGTGAAAACAGATGAGCCTCTGAAAAGCAGTGTCTCCCCCCACTTTCTTGCCAACAGATCCTCATTGACAATGATGTTTTCCAACAGAGAAAAGCAAGCAGACTCTTGATTCAGCCAAATATCCTGGTCATTCACAAACTCTAGTTTTACTGTCTTACCAGAATCACTTACACCTCTGCCTGAAACAGGGAGGTGGCTGCTCTGGGGTTGATCTGTTGCTTTTACAAAGACAAGACAATAAAAAAAGGAGCATGTTTGTTTTA
>JAYRBT010000043.1:8227894-8276328 GCA_036023395.1 Myiotriccus ornatus
CTGGGCACCACCAATTTCACCCTACGGTCCAGGATAACTCCTGCTCCAAGGGGGCTTCTCCAGAATATCTCACCTTGTCAAATCATTTTGGTCTGCAGGACTTCTGTGAGCCCATATGTGTCTCATCTCTGCTCTGGTACAAACCTCAAACGCCTGACAGTGAGTCATGCCAAAGTCTGATTGCACCAACCACCCCAAACCCACATCCCCCTGCAGCTCCCCTTCCTGCTGAAACATGGAAAGCTCAAATTTACACAGACCCACTTCCCCGTTTCACTTTTTGCTGACCGTGTGACTCCTGGTTGCATGTAATTATTTTGGTATGCTGGTGTTAATGATGTGTCCAGTTCACTTAGCCTGTTCATCAGTATTGCTGGTCATTTGCTGTTTCTTTGTTTCTTGCCTCCCAAAAGGTCACTACATCATCAGCAAAACCAAGCACAATTCATCCATTATTTATCAAGCCAGGTTTGCTGCTCACCTGTCCCTGATTTCAAGGCCATGCTCCATCCTACATCTCAAACCCACACTCACCTTCCAGCCCACACTTGTGCCACGGGGCACCTACTGGCATAAATCATCTCTTAAACAGAAATTGTGAACTGTAAAAGCAAAGCTTGTTGTGGTGCAGACAGGGATTTGGTATCAATTTAAACATCCTGCCTTTCTCAACCTCAGACCCCCGGTCTCACTCCTGCTTTGCCTCCTATTGACTGAAAAACGATTTATAAGTAAATCTATGCAATAAAGGACCTGCCTTTTGCTGTTTGGTCTGAGCTGTGGTTTGCTTTAACCCACTATCAGTGAGGGCTGCCTACATCTGTTACTTCCCCAGCCTAACCAGTTGCTGAGTGCTCCCCACGGCTTCCTGCAAGCAGCCCAGCCGTGCTATTGACATCTTCCTCTGGAGCAATATCATGGAACTGCATCCCTGAGGGAAACTTACGGATACTATGAGATGCCCTGTGAAAAATCAGGGATGCTCATCACAACTCTGCCCCAGAACCTTCCCAAAGTGAGTGCCCCCTGTGCCAGTGCTGCCCTTGTGTGAGGTACCTGCAGCCTCACAGGCTGCCAGAGAGGTTGGGGTACAAGCAATGCATAATGTTATCAAAGCTTCATCTGCCTCCGGGGAGTCTTTTAAATCTCAGCTCCTGAGAAGAGCAATAACCTTCAAAAAAACCACACGGGACTTATTACAAAGGGGAAATCCTTACCTACAAATAAAGGCAATAAAGAGGCAGACCTCTGCATCCCGATGGCATCTAACAGCCTCAGAACAAGGGGAGATGTCCTGATTAGCTGCCGAGGGGTAAAGGCGATGTCAGCATTCCCCGTGGCGGAGGAGGACTGTGGTTGTGCTGGGGAAGAGCCACTGAGCATCACCGAGGTCACCCCAGGGCAGCTCAGCTCTCCTCTAACCTGCCCCTGGGGTTTGGCTGATGGCATTTATCATATCTATTGCTCAGACTGAAAGCCCAGCCAGAAGAAGGAACTGTGCTCCGGCAGGAGGGAAAGCCGGGAGGAGAGCAATGCCACAGCCACTCTCTGCTCCCCCCTATTTGTCCTGGTTATCAGACTGGAAAAGATCACCAATTACCCTCTTCCCAACCACCACCACTCCTGCCAACAAAAGATGAAAAGCACATTTATTTCTCTTAAGTGAGATCTTTTTGTGACACATAAGGACCCTTGTATACATGACAATTACTTGTAAAAAATGTCTCTCTGTCTACAGCACATCTGTAAATGGATTTAAGCCCATATAAAGGATGTAAAAATGGCAATAACCGCCCCAGTGCAGCTCCCTGGAAGCTCTCAATGGTGTTTTTTTCACATATATAAAAGCCAACACAGAACAAAAAGGCCTGTCAGCAAAGACAGGTAGGCTCGCCTTTCCACACCTAACTAGGGAAGCTTAATTTTATTTATTTTTATTGACAATTTCAACAACTATTTCTCAATCATAAAAGTAAAAAGCACAGGCTCAGCTAGTCAGCCCATCATTTCTATTTAGCTTTTTATTTGTGCGAGGAACTCTTTGGAGATGCAATATCTTGTTTGCAGAGACACCCTAGTGGCAACACGACATTACTCAAACCACCAAATGAGGCTTGTGCAGACATCGGAGCCTTCTCCTCCGGCACCTCCAGCAGTTTATGGATCTCACCCTGCAACTTGGGGCTCCTCTGCTCCCCCTATCTCCCCAGCCTCCCCCCACCAGCTCCTGGCTTTGACGTTCAGGGAGGATGAGCAAAGCTTCATTTAAAAGCAAATGCTGTCATTGCCTAGCAGGTAATTATTGACTATTGCGTCTGATTATTATTTTTACTATGTATTTTTTTTACAGATGCCCCCTGGGGTTCTGCCTTGCTGACCCATCACAAACAACACCACAAGGCAATTTATCTGTGCCTGAATTACAGACAACGACACAACATCCTTCCCTGGCCCAGGGGTTTCTAAGGGCCAGGTTTGCACTAGTAGTAAGGAGTCAGAGGAGTCAAAGGAACCCCCTGGGATTTGCCAGCCGAGCAATCTGGCTCCCAGATCCCGGAGGAGTTCTTGGGAGCTGGGCACCTAATGCACAAATCTATTGGATAACTTTGGCTTTGGGCACCATGGTCTTCTTGCAAGGCCAGTGATGTGCTTGGTCCCTTGGACTATCTGCAAGGCCAGTGACGTGCGTGGGGTGCAGCAGTGACCCCACTGCACGTGGTCAAGGGCACAAGGGTCCCTTCTTAATCTACACACAAAGAGCAGAGCAGAGGGGCTCCCTGTCCCGGGCCAAGCAGATCAAATCCTTCGACTCAGCGTGTCAGGTGTGGCCAGCTACCATCTATAATTTAAGAACTGGGACACGCAGGCTCGCAGGGATACATTGCTTTTGGGCAAGGCTTGTATTAACTTCCCAGAGCGAGCCCCTTTGGCCCCAGTGGATAATGAAGTCCGTGTTATGCTACCTTGGCATCTGTGCTTTCACAGGGAAGCGAGACAGACTCAGCTCCTATTTGCACTCTTACCCCAACAACAGCACAGGGTGTCAGGTGTCTGCGAGCTAAAGGCTTCCCTCTCTGTGGCACGATATTAAAAGCATATGCAATGAGACTGCACCTTCTGTTCACACTCTGTCAGTAATCCTGCGCAGGCAGGTTCGCTGTTAACCTTCCTAATGGAAAGTCTGTTCAGTGGCTTGCTGGCTTTGCCTCAGTTCAGTATTATCTGCAAAGATGCAGGCTGTTGATTTGTGGGCATCTTCTAAAGTGAGAGCTGCAGAGGCTCAAAAGCAATGATGCAGCCTGGGGCTGCAGAAGGAAGGTGATTTTTTTGCCCAAACATAGGCCAAGTCAGTCACACATAATTCCTACAGAAGAAATAACCCGCTTTAGCTGGTTTGGGGAGAGGGGAGGGAAAAAAGAACTTGTCTCAGTGTAATTACAAATTTACTTCTTTCTCTTTCCTCTCTTGCCACTCCTGCCCCTCACCCCCTGATAAAATGAGGGTAAAAAGCCCTGCAAATGGCAATATCCAATATTCATTAGTGGCTTGTGAGAGAGACAGAGAGACACAACTCATTACTGGGTTCTTCACCTTTACCCTTGACAATGGTTATTTACATAATAACCTGACCCTTAGGTTACTCTTCATTAACAAACACATGTGCAAACATAGAAGCAGCTGGCTACAACTCATAAATATATATTGTTAACCCTGGCTTAGAAGACTTACTTTCACTTACTAAAGGAAAAAAAAAAAGGCGAAAAGGAGACACTATTTTGCATAGCTATTATGTTATAACCCCAGTAAATGGTACAATGAGCCAGAGGCTCAGCACAGAGCTGGTGTGCTTGAGCTTGCAGGACACGGCACCATGGCCAGTGCAGCTGCCCACACCTGCTCTCTGGTGGATTTGCAAACCAACCTTTGTGTTGTCCCTGTCTGGAACATCTTCCTCTGCCCTGTAGGGACTGTCCCAGCTGGGACCCAGTCAGGCGTACCCTGAGCCTCCTCTTCTCCAGGGTGAACAACCCCAGCTCCCTCAGAGTCAATTTGACTCTTCTACACCCCAAATAATCTGATGATACCACCAGAGCTAGATCACGGTGGGATAACATGCAAAGCTGGGATGAAGTAGGGCAGGACCTCTCCAGAGAGAGGCAGGTTTTCCAGCTAGGATGAACAGTGCCATTTAACCCTCTGAGCAAGAGTTTCCGACTCCACATGGAAACATTCCTGTGCAGGGTCTCGCAGACCAGGATTTAAAGCTTTCCTTCATGTTTCTGCAGGCATCTAAACCAGCTTCTGAGCCTTCCATTCCACCATACAGCACAGACAGACAAGCCCCCTACCTTAGGGGTCCCTTACCATATTCTCAAAACACAGACCCAGTGACTTTGGTTCAGCTGGACCTTGTGATTTTCCAATAAATACTTCAGTGGCCACACTTTAGCTCCTCTCAGCTATGATGGTTACTCTCCTTAAGCCTTGCCCTGTCCCAGCCTAGATGGCAGGAGGAGACATTTTGGAGGTTGTGAGTGAAGAAAACAGCAGCCACGGGTCTGACTCAAATTTGACATTTGGGAAACAAAGGAATTGCTGAATGAGAACTTAAATGAGGATAAGAAGCAATAGGAACAGAACTATATCCAGTGTTTACAGAGTACAAATGTTAATTGTGTTTACGTATCGAAAGCTGAAATTAACAACTCAACATTTGAAAAATCTCGCAAGAAAGCCAAACCCTGCTGTTCCAGGCAGTCTGTATTATCCAGCACAAATCACTCAGAAGCCTTTTTACCTATTCACTCAGTATTTCCAAACCAATTACTAGCTTACAGTTTGCAAAGCAGGCTGACACTTGGGGTTTCAGGCAGGGACTTCCTTCAGTCCCACTACCAATCCAACTATGTTTTAATTTAATGAAGAGGGAAAGCATATAATTTTTTAGCTCCAGGGAAGCCAGAGGCAATCACAAATATCCCTTGAGCTGAGTCAAATTCTTCAGTTTAAAGAAGCAGCCCATTCTATTGCAATAATTGGACTTTAGTGTCCCTTTCGTTTAAAGAAACAATAGCTGATCTGGAGAGCTGATGGCTTGGACACAGGGCACTTCACCTCTGGGACTCGAGTCACAGACCTGACTATAATTGGATGAACCCAGAATAGCAAGTGCTTCACTTGAACAATAATAATAATAATAATAATAAAGCAGATCAACACACCAGAGATGCCCCCACAGCTGGGTGTTTGTTAGCGTTCGGCATCTGGAGGGTGCCACACCAAGACAGATGTCAGAAAAATACAACTTCAGGTTGATGAAGAAGAGATGGATGAAGGTTTGGAGCTTTTGGGTAGGGCAAGAGCTGCCCTGAGCAAGTCTGGACACTTAAACCCATGCCCCTCTTAACCACTTAAACTCCTCTGCACCACTGCAGAGCCAAAAGGAAAACATCTCTAGCTGGAAGGATTGGCCAAGAGAGATATCCTTGGAGATTAAATGAGCAGATGGGAACTACTGTTCCAAGAAAAGGCTGAGAATACTTATTAGAGCGGAAACTGGAGAAATTAAGCTTCTCACAATATCAGGGTGATAGCTGAGCTTCAGAGTGAAAGATTCATTGCAGCATCCCACCAAGGAACGGTGAGATGAGCCCCTCAACACCACCACACCACACCTTCTGCAGAAGGGGCTTTAACTGCTCCACGAGCAGTGATTAGAGAGGGGAAGGGGGAGATGTAGCACTCTGGGAAGGGGATGGCAGCTCTCCCCAGTGTGCACCAACAAACCAGGCTTCCCCCTGCGCCCAGCAAATGTCAGCCCAGTATTAGATATGGCAGTGGCACTTATAAATCCAAGTTAGAAAATGCCATCATGTATTTTTAATCCAATCGCCTCGTCACCGCATAATAAAATGAAAGGATTGCCGAGTTTGACTGGCATTTGTAAGTAGCATGTGAAAGGGGCTAATAGAGGGAGAAAATTAGCTGCATTTATCATCTTAACTACATTCATATTACACTCACGATCCAATTGTTTAAAAATTGGGCTTTTAGAGCAGGTCCTTTTGAAAGTTTAAGCATTCCAAACAACCACGATTTATTCTCAGAACAAACATTACCTTGAAATAGATTTATTCTGTAGCCTTCGTGAATTGTAAAAGGGATGGACTTTGTTCCATGGCTTTCTGGTAAGTACAGTCAGCACCAAAGCCAGTCAAAACAGGATTTGTATTCTACACCGAGTGCTGATGTTTAGAAAAAAAAAGTGCAGTTGGGACCTATTTCGTGTTTGAAAAAACCTTACAAAATAGTCCCTCTGAAATAGCCCTTCATTTAACAAAATTTTCAAAACATTCAAATTTTGAGGTGAGATTTCTTTACAAATTTTGTTTTCTCACTTTTCTATTGTAATTTTACGTTGTTGCTTAGCATTCAAGTAGTTGCAGCAAGTGGTTATGTTTCAAGGACGTATTACAGTGTAAGACTTGAAACCCTGTAGGATTGTTGCTTTTGAATTGGTCAGGTCATCTGTTACTCAGCCCTGACTGAAATATATTATCTAATTCACAGCAATTCCTACTTGTGATGTAACCAAAACATAACTGAAAGAAAACAACAAGAAAATACAGGAGAATGAAAGTACTTGCCAAACGTGCCATAGCAGAGCTGAACAAACCTGAGCTAGAGGTGTAGATATTTTAAGTAGTACTCATCATCACTATCCTATAAACGACCAAACAATGAACAGAAATCAACAAAATTCCTAGTTTTAGGCCATACTGTGATAACTCAGAGGCTAATCAGTGCACTGTCATGACATAAATACATATTAAAAAATTCTGTGGCTCTGTGGAAGTAATCACAAAATGTCACCATTTTCTAAAAGAATGTTTTGTTTCACATTAATTTCACTGAACACTGAAGGTGATATTTCTGAAGAAAACCCCCATTTTTTAACTCTGATTATACCAAACCAATGCAAACTTAAAATTAAGGAAACAAAAGTTTCCCCGTGATTTATCACTGGTGTTTGTGCAATGATCCTCCAGCCTATGTCAGGCTCCATGTGCAGCTGTAGGACCTGCAGTCCTGCTGCAGCCCAGCCATAGCACAAACTTAGAGAATCTCCCACTTCCACATTAAATCTCCACTTCTGGAGTCATGCCTGCTGTTCTCCCACTGCCAGTCCCCAGGGCAGTTTCCTCCTCAATTAGTTTTTATCATTCCTTTTGATCCCAGGATGACCTGAGAATTTATTCTGCTGCTGAGTTGTCTCCTCTGCACACTGGCAGCAGGAGACGGTGTCAGGAACCAAAGTTTCCCTGCCTGCTCTGCTAATATGAACTCCAGGGAGGTGGGGGCTGATGTTCTCCAGGAGCAACCCTGGCAGATCTGCAATTTCAATCAGCTGACAGTCAGATGCACCTTGACACGGATCCAGATGCTTGAGGACAGGTTCACAGACCTTTCTGCAAAACCTGTGATCTCACACCACTGCAGTGACACCTGGGTGTCTGGAAACAAAAACCTCCAGGAGTTACGTCATGGCTGGGACAGGATCACCCACCCAGTCCTCTCCTTAGACACTGTGATGTCCACCTGCCTCCCCTCTGATGTTTACCTCCCCTGTGATGCTGAGTCTTCCACTCCCTCTAGGATCAGCACCCTCTTTGCTCACAGAGATGTGGAGCACAGGAATACACTAAAGGCTGTCAAGACAGCCTGGAGGAGGGTAAATCCTAAGAAACATTCAGGAAATGAGCCATTGGACTCAAGACCAAAGCTCTACAGACGCCATGAGATCTGCAGGTCCCTCGTCGGGCAGGGGCGGCCCTTCCTATTGGAGAAGGTGGCAAAGAGCCACTTCTTTCTCCTGCTCATTTGTGGTGGAAAACCAAATCCCAGAGGCAGACTGTTGCCTCTCTTTCCAACCTGACCACCTTATCTCACCCAGCTGCCAAGGGGGAAGGCTCCCCTTTGCCCCCGCCCCTGTCCCAAACGGTGATTTTGCAGCTTTTCATTCACACGTTGAGGGGTGGCTCTGTTTTCTAATTAAGCTCTCGGCGCACACCCGGGCGATAGTGGAAGTGTGCAATTAGCCCTGAGTCATCGCTCGCATTCCTCTCCCTCCCAGCCGCGCCGTCCTCCAGCGATAGAGATATCGCTGGCAAGGCAAAGCGTTTCAGACCGGCTTGCTGGGAGGAGTCACTGACCCACTCAGTAATTACTCATGCTAACAGCTTAACTAACATGCAAATTCCTCTGCTGACTGACAGGTAAACAGTGAGCTGGCCTGCCTGCGTTTGTGGGGGAGCGGAGGGGGCGGAGTGACATAGATGTAAAAGCTTGTGTCAAATTCCAGATCTAACGTGGCTTCAAAGTGCGACATGATTCATTAGCCTTATTTCATGCCCAGGATAACAAAGTTGTGGTTGCTGTGTTAATTGAGGAGGGAGGAGCAGGAGGGACTTGCTGGCACAGCAGCTCCTGGGCCACCCCGCTCCTGTCACAGGGACGTTTGGCACCTCAGCTGGCAGCTGGATGGAGGGTTCTCTGGCTTTGAAGGAAAGGGACCACTCCCATCTTCTGCCTTCATGGATCCAAGCTACATGCTGAAGAGGCTGGAAGATCCCTCCAGGGGCTAATTCTCCTCCAGCATCCTCCACCCCTCCCTGCAGCCAGGATCACTCCAGCTCCCATCAACAGCAACTACTACTCTGCTGCTCAAGCTAGCTGCTTGAAAGCAGGAAAAAAAGAAGGCTGGAGCAGGTTTTGAGCAAAAAAATCTCCAAATTTCATCATGTCAGTCCTTCCAGCTCAGCTCCCTGTGTCCATCAGTTCTCCCCTCACTCTCTCCTCTAACATCCCATACACTCTGACCAGCCCCACGCTTGTAAAATGAGCCCAGCTCTGGGTGAGATGAGGAGGCTGAGGCAGCACTAGGGCTTATGGTGGAGGAGGTGGAAGGGAGGAAATTGCAAACCTGAATTTAAGTCGTGCTTTGGAGTGATCTAACACAGCCACTAAGCCAAACAGCTCCCTCATTTCCTGCTCCTCGAAGAGTTTCTGCCCTGAGGTTTGTTGATGCTGGCTCGTGTCCAAGGACCTGAAGAAATTGTACAAATCCTCCTGTGCCACGATGCAACGCCATCTCTGAAGGCCAACAGGGTTGGGAAGCAGTCATGACAAGGGAGAGCACTCTGATCAGCATCCTTAAAAAACGTGGGGGGAACCCAGAGCACGACAAGACCTCACGCCAACACCCAGCACTGGTTCCTGGCTGCCCAGCACCAGCTCAGGTCGGAGGAGGAGGGTTTTATTATTTCTGACACTGTGCAGGGGATGGAGCCAGCAGGGACTGGCTGCTGTGGAGATGGGTGAGTGCAGTGACAGAGCCAAAGGCTGCTTTCCCCCAGGAGCCAACCTCAACCTTCCCACCCACACAGCGAGCTCAGGATTTGGCAGAGGAAAGAGAAGGGGCTTGCTCAGGGCTGCACAGCTCAGTGCCCCATTTCCCAGCCCAGCAAGATCCTGAGCTCTCTGACAAACTCTGCAAATTGTTCAAAGGAGTTAAAGAAGAAGAAAACATCCAAGAACAGGAGAGCACTAAAGCAATCCCAAACTTCACCTGCTGCCGGGGGGGAAAGGGGCACCCAAGCAGCAGCCACTGGGATGGAGCCAGACAAGGAGCGAGCATCCCCCCTCCAGGCCTTGAACGAGCTCTCCAGAGGGTGCTGTGGGCTTGGGGGCTACATGGCACTGCCACAACCTCCAGCCTCCTCTATCATCACTGGAGGGATTTAAAAGACGTGTGGATGTGGCACCTGGGAACTTGGGTTAGTGGTGGGTTTGGCAGTGCTGAGTTAACAGTTAGACTCGATCTTATGGGGCTTTTCCCACCTAAACTATGAATCCATGATCTGCCAGCCCAGTGCCAGGAGCAGCCATCGCTGAGCTAGATGATCATCCCTCCCTACATCTTTCTCCCCTTGTATTTATTTCTTTCAAGTGGCTGTCAGAAACCTCTGTCATATGTAGCAGTTCAAGGGGGATGGGGAGCGAGCTGCCCCACTCTCAAGGCTCCTTGCCTCAGCCACCACCTTCATTTTAATTTTATTTATTTATTTATTTAGGTTCAAACCTCCGGCGTCAGCGCTCTGCGCAGAGCCTGCTTACAGCTCCAAAAAGCACCTCTATTATTCTCAGGCCATTTGGTAGCAGTTGCCATGGAGATCAAAAGCAAAATGGCATGCAAATCAACACGGCCCCGGCGCTCGATAACAACGGGAAAAGGGCAGCAGGATTAAAAAAAACAAAACAAAACAAAAAAAAACACCAAACAAAAAAAAACCCACTTGAAATGCTTCAACCTGCATTGCTGGTTCTGATTAGGTCTAGAAGGCAGGAAAAATAACCTCATGAGTTACACCAAAGGACTCAAAATTACAACTCAGCTGTGGCCTGTGTGATCGTGCCAGTGTAAAGCCCCCCCCCCATCGCACACACACACACATTAAAGTGGAGCAAATGCTTCATGAGGATACATTTATGCAATAATTTCTCCCCTTTCCCCTGTTTTTTTCCCATACTATCTGCCAGGGATACACAGCCGCCAGGTTCCCGGTGTTTATCAGGAAGCTGCGGCACTGCTGGATTGCAACCGAATCTCTTCCCAGTTCCCAGCTCCCCTTTTCCCCCTCTCCTCTCCGGGGATGGGTGACACGCGCTGCGATTCCAAGCCATGCCACTGGGTGCTGGGCAGCCTGCAAAGACGAGCTGCCTCTGCAAGTTCACGTCTGCCCAGCTGGGAAGTTCACTTCCAGCAGTTTCCCACTGCTCGGGAGCCCGTGGAAAAACAAGCTCCGCGCAGCCCGAGCAAATGCACCAAATGTTAAAAACTAGCACCAACCGCCTGTTTTATTCACAACTTCTACCTTGCGGTGTTGCAAGCAGTAAGATAAATGCAGGGGTGTGAATGTCAGCGTTCAGAAACCAGATTTTTGGGTGCCCCGGGGCTGGCGACCCTCTGATGTGGGCTGTTGCATCACCAGCAGCCCCTCACTCTTCAAGACCCCAGCTCTGCTGCTGCACGGAGGAGGGGGGGGGGAGAGGATGCTCGTTTAGCAAGCAGCTCCTCAGTATTTAGTTTTCTCCTCATTGTTATGAGCAAACTCGTGCCTTCACACAAATCAACCCTGCTTTGAAGACAGAATTACTCATTTTTCACAGGCCTGCCCACAGCATTACAACTACTCTAGTTAGTGCCTCAGAAATATGAATGAATTTATTATGTGCCACAACAGGCAGTATTCACACCGCAGCCCTTATTTGTACAGAGAGAGAACAAAGACTTGGGAGAGAAAAACATCAGGGATTTGGGATAAGGATACTTTTTTTTTTTTCCTCCAGGTATGTAAGTAGCATTAGACAGCAGTGCATGTGCCCAAGGGACATGTCCTGCCAGCTTCATCCCCAGACCAGAGCCCAGAAATCCAAGCCAAAAAAAAAGGGAACACAAAATTCAGTGCCCAGCGAAGAGTTTGGCCATGGGACCTCAAAAGTGTCATATGAATTTTCGTTTTCCAAAGGCTTCAAACTTTGATTAGACAACACTTTTCCACAGAAGCCAACTCCTGCCATGTTCCAGGAGCCTTTTCTAAAGTTTTTTGGGGTTGTTCATGACAAAGGACCTCAAAGACTGCTGGATATGACTGAGCTGCAGCAAAGCAGCTTGCTAAGGAAGGGCTTGATTCCTCCTATTTATCTGTGAGTTTTGTTTTCTGAAAGAAAACAGTGCCAGGAAAGGGAAGGATTATGGTCACATTAGATCCTAGAACAGAGACTGAAACCAAAACAAGAGGACAGGAGGTGCCCTTAGCTCAAGGGAGAATTTCCACCTACAAAGGGCCACGGACACCCGTTGTCCAAAGGACACAATCACACAATTCCTACAAGTTGTCTAAACTTTCCCAAATACCGTAAATTCTTGTTTTGCATTAGCAAACTCTTTATCAAACCCACATGCTCCTCTGGGCTGTGGAAACTACACTGGGACAAGTCAAACATGGAAAACTTGCTGCCTTGAAGATTTGTTGTTTGCCTTTTTTTTTTAATTAATACTGTTTTTATTTAAAGTCAGACTCGCTCCTAGCAGGATTCAGACTCAGGCTCTTTCAAACTCTTCCTCCATCCTGCCTTTGGGCCACTCATTTTCAGGCTGTTAAAGCTTTTACAACAAGGCACAAGTTTTTTTCCAAGCAGCACCTTTAGCTAGGAACACCTGAACTGAGCAATTCAGTACTGCAAGTTTCTAATGCAAAAATCCCATTCCTCTTCCTTACAGGAGCCAGGTAACTTCTCTGTCCAGTGTTAAAAACTAAACATTTAACAGAATCACAGAAAGGTTTGGTTGGAAAGGACCTTCAAGGTCATCTTGTTCCAACCACCTGCCATGGGAAGGGACACCTTCCATTATCCCAGGTTGCTCCAAGCCCCATCCAACCTGGCCTTAAACACTTCCAGGGAAAGTATTTCTGGGGAAAAGCTTATAACCTTAGTCATGCTTTCCTCCACTTTGAAGCGCCCCAGTGCCACGAAGCTCCTCCACGTCCCAGGTCTGTGTACAGGTTTGCCTCCTTGCACCACCCACCCAAGACCCTTCCCACCTCCTCAAGGGCATTTTTAAATCCAGGCTAAGCCTCCACTTGCCACTGCCTTTGCATTACTGAAGGAGCTAATTGGGAACAATCTCCTTTGCCTTCCCAGCCCCTTGCTGAAGCGCAGCAGCGTGTGGAACGCACACCTTCCTAATTACGTTTATTCACAGAAATCAAAAGGAGAGGGAAGCAGTTGAGTAAAGGTCACATTAATAATACAGGCTGAAAGAAAGTCTGTGGATATATATTTTTCATTAGAGACACATTTGACTGAAGGGGATGGTTCATTTTTGGAGTGACAGTGTTTCTCTGGGAAGCCATCAATACCATCAGAGAAATTCAGCTATTTTTCTTGTCATAGCTTGCTGTCTGCTGGAAATTTGCTTCCTTACCAAGAAATATCAATATCACTGCATGCACTCAAGCTTCTTATGGGGCCAAGGTATCAGAGAAGAGGAATTTCTGCCTCCATCACAGCTATAAAATTCGTGCCAGCCTCCACTTCTGCATCCGATGGGGACTCCTTCAACATCCCGTGCCCAGGGCTGCTGTAGCTCCAGCAAGAGCCTTCAGTGGATAAAACTACCACTTTGCTGGATCACTGTCATCAAAATAATCACCTTTCAATATGCCAGATCCATGCCCAAACACTGGAACCTTCAACTTTGTTGACACCTTCGAGACCAACCAGCCCTGTAAACCAGCCTCACCACAATGTACCCAGGTGAACTGGGGCACAAAAGGGCCTTGCAGCTCCTTTCTTATGAGCACAAAAAGGCAAGAAGATGAGATTTAGGAACCTATTTATTGGATTTGGATGGCTGATAATGCCGACAGAAATGCGGTGACCAGTTCAGCAACATCCCATCCAAATCCCCTGTGCTACCCAGTGAGTTTTCCCAGGCATCTCAAACATGAAGTTCCCTCAACATCTTGTTTGTCTGTTTATTCCCATTTTTCCCAAAGCACCTTTTCTTTAAGCCCATTCTGCAGTACTCCTCAAGACCAGTTCAAAGCTGGGTGACCCTGAACTGGTGGGGAGGTGCCCAAGCATCACAAGAGGTGCCAAAAAGCTTCTGGGAGCTGCTTAACCCAGCGGCTCCTGCAGGCAGGCAGCTCTGTCACAGCTGTCTGAACAATACATTTGCCAATTAAGTTAATATACTCAAATCCCTCCTATCCACCAGAAAGGGCAGAGCAAATCCAGGTGAGAGAGAGAGTGGAGTCTTACAAGTCTCCTATGTATCACACGGTGGAAGAACAAAGGAATAGGAAAAAACCACATGAGAAAAAAGCTGTGAAATCCACTATTAATTATCACGAGGTATCGGGGGGCTCGTTTATACCTTGACCTGCTGCTCTGCAAGGAGCGCTGGGGCAGGTACATCTAGGAGTGGGTGCATGGTATGGCTCTCTGCAAGGAACTTTTGGGAAGTGCTCTGCAGTTATTCTGGATGAAGCACAGCTAAAATTCCCCCATGGACCCACCTGGCCCTGCTGGGGCCTGGGTGTACAAAGAGCTGAGCTCCCCATCTTGGGTACATGGTGGTGCTGTGGAGGGCTTTGGGTATGAAGCCAGTCTTTAGGGGTAAAAGGTGTTCCTGAAGCCTCACAAAAGGGAACTATTAGAGAGAAACTGGCGCCTAGAGTAAAGTATTTCAGAATGGAGGAGCAGCTGACGTAACTAAATCCTTTGCTTTTTCCAGCTACATCTGTTAGTCTGAAACCCCCAAAAAACCTCAACAAAACAAAACTGAAAAAGCATTTAAAAAAAAAAGGGGGGGGGGAGGGAATTGTGCCTGTTCTTATATACCATTATTCTTGTACTCTGTCATGGGCTGTGTTGGGTTTGGGTGATACCTCCAGACCCACACGGGAACCACTGAGGCAGATCCAAGAGCTTCTCATGAGTGTTCTCCATGCCCAGGGCTGTGTGGGGGTGGCTGGTTTCAGCACAGGGTGGTGATGTCCCTCCTGTCCCCCAGTGAAGGAGGCAGCATCTTTCTGGAGCTACTTGGTGGGAAGCCAACGAGGGTGAGCAGCTGCCTGGGGACACCTGGTGCCATTCAGTGCCCTGCAGGGACAGGGACCTCCCTTGGGTGGGCAAATAAGAGCTGTACAAACATGACCCACCTGCAGAGAAAGGCTGAATGAGCTGGGTTTTGGTCTGCGAAAGGCTGAGAGGGGATGGGATAATCCAGGCTCTGTAATGAAGCCAGCAGGCAATTGTTTCCTGTGTCCTTAGGGGCATCACAAAGCCATCAGCTTAATTCGCAGGAAGGACTTAAAGGAATTAAAATATATATATAGTACAGATTTTCACCTATATATTAAATATATATATGTACTTAGTGTCTTTTCACCTGTATATATTAACTGTATAATTAATAAACATAAAGTACTTTAATACCCCAGTATGAATAATAAATACACTTCATAAATGTATAATTAATGCACCTTCACGTGCACACACATGTACATATATAGAGAAAACCCCTTTCTGTCTGATGGCTCTGACTAAGTCCCAGAACCTGCTGTGGGTGGGAACTGTGGGATTTGCTGCTTTGAAGGTTTTTAAGAGCAGGTGGGACAAGAGCCTCTCTTGAGAAGCATCTCTGGAGGACCAGGATTCTGCTTATGCAGATTGCAGAGCTCTGCCGCATCCCAGCTTGCAGTCCAGATTTCCTTTTTGTAAATTTAAAAGTTGTTCTTAAATGGGAAAAAAACCCAAAACACCTCAGCAAAGGATAGCGGTGCCAAGTGCCATCTGCAACCAGGTCATCGGGGCTGTACTGGGCAGGACAAAGCTGTGTGGGGTGGACTGGGCAAACACCCACCTCGGGTATATGGGGAAAGAAACAGTGACCCAGAGAGAGCTCAGAGACCACATCATGGGGAAAAAGTTTCCCTGGAGAGGGCCTTTTGCCAAGGGCGTGTAGTGGTAAGATAATGGGTGATGGCTTCATACTGACAGGGGGAAGGTTTTTGCATGTTAGGAAGAAATTTTTCCCCGTGAGGGTGGTGGGGCCCTGGCACAGGGTGTCCAGAGAAGCTGTTGCTGCCCCATCCCTGGAAGTGTCCAAGGCCAGGTTGGACAGGGCTTGGAGCAACCTGGGATATGGGAAGGTGTCCCTGAAGGGGGATTGGAATGAGATGAGCTTTAAGGTCTCTCCCAACCTAAACCACCCACGATTCTATGATTGATGGCTGTGGAGCAGCACTGGACATATTCCCTTCCCCAGGCTTCTGTGCAGGGTGAGGAGGAGGAAAATAAGGATGCTGGGGAGATATAACTTGACATCCCTCCAAGGCAGGACCCAACCCAGCCAAGGCAGGACCCAACCCAGCCACAGGGCAGGGAAGAGGCCAATGACATGCACCAGCAGGGAAGGGATCACCAGCAGCCACTGAACCCCAAGCAGAGGATGCTTTGTGGGCAGGAGTGGGACCAGGTATAGGCTGGGAGCAGAAAAAGTGCTGCCCTGGACTGGAATGACCCTGTAGTCCCAGGAAGGGCAGAGGGAAGCGAGAGGCAGCAGCTCTGCTTCAGGGTAAAACTATTTTGCCTCCCTTCCTGAACCACGGGCAAAGGACCTAATAAAGACTGTCAGTGGCTGATGGGTGACTAAAATAGAGAACAAGATACAGTAAATAATGGCAGCAAAAGAATTCCACACAGGGAAGGGGTGGCGGCGGGGGGAGAGAGGAAATTTCAGTAAAATATCTCCAATCTATTGGAAAACTGAAGTGAAATGAATTAGGAGGATGGTTAAAGCATGGGACTCATATTTAACAGCAGAAGGTCTCATATTTATCAAGAGATGTGACCGATTTGCTGCACGAAGCAGGGACATCTGTCAACTCTATGAGCTGCAATTAGCTGCTACTCTGCTACCCAAAAGAGGTCACTGAAACCTACGGGTTCTCCCCTCCTAACAGAAAAACTCCTGGGCCCTGCATTTCCATTAAGAGCAATTGCAAGTTTGGTCCTCAACATGACTGAATGATCTGGAGGAGTGATGGTCTTTGTGGGTCCTGCAGTTTGTCTTGTGGAATACCAATTACAGCCATTTTAGAAACATGACACAGCCCCGGCAGCTCAAGGATGCCGGCCTCTGCCTGAGGGGTCTGTGCTGGGCACGGGGGGTTGTGCAGGGCTAGCAGTAGATTTTTTAAATTTACCTTTCATTAATTAGTCTTAAAGCTTACAGCACAACTGCAGAGAGCAGGTGCTGTGGGAGGCTTCGTGCACAGCCCTAACCCATCCCCTGTGCAGCCCATAGATCCTCCTGCCCCAGAGTGTCCCTGATCTCTGGGGATGTGCCCTGTCATGCCAGGTCTCATCCCTGGCTTTGCAACTGAAACAGCATCTGGAGCTTTATTTTCTGATCATACATTGAGGTCCCTTTTCCTCAGCAACTGAAGCAGCTTCTGAGAGCAAATCTCTGACAAATAATTCACAGGAGGGGTTTCACTTCTGCTTGGGAGCAGCCTGCAAGCTGCAGCTTTCTCAAGCTGAGCTAAATTTCCCCCCTAATAATTTATGCAAATATTTCACAGCCTGGCAGCAGTTCACAAACTACATGTTGCACCGTTCTGAGTGTACACAGGGGCCCTGAGATGTTTCCCTGCCTGACACTTGGGAGCTGCTTTCCTGTGCTGGTATTTGTGATCAGACTTTACCCCTCACTTCCTGCAGATGTTCTGAAGGAGCAGAGGACTTTTGCTGCCTTCCTGCACAAAACGGGTGGGGAGAATTGTCAGCAAGGGGATTTCAAAGGGACCCAAAAGCAGGGCAAAGGGAATTCTTTCCTGTTTTGAACTGCTAATTCAGAGAATCACAGAATGGTTTGGGTTGGAAAGGAACTTTAAAGGCCAGTCAAAGTCCCTGCCATGGGCAGAGACACCTTCCACTAGATCAGGTTGCTCCAAGCACTGTCCAACTTGGACACTTCCAAGGATGGGGCAGCCACAGCTTCTCTGGGAAACCTGCCAGGGCCTCACCACCCTCACAGGGAAGAATTCTTTTTCTCTGCTCCTTCCTTTCTTGCCTTGTTTTCCTGCCTTTTGCTCCTTGTGGCTGGACATCAGGTTCCTGCCCCACCAGCAGATGGGACTGCATCATCTCCTTCCCTCTCTCTTTTTCAGGTAACCCAAAAATCATCCTTGCTCTTTACCTGCCTTCATCAAGAGTCTCCTACTGCAGCATCAGGATGCTCCTAATTGCAGCGGGGGAGGAAGTGATGAGCAGACCACAGAGGGAGGGGAAGGAGATGGGAGATAAACAGGGCTCTCAGCTCCTGTGCTGCATCAGGTGATGCAAACAGATGTGCTGGGGCTGCTGCAGAGCCCGTCCCCCCCACCACTCACATCGGCCCAGCCTCTGTCTGCACCACCTTTTAAAAGCAGCTCTTGCTCACTCGCCACAAATCTTCACAGCACACATCAGTTATATCAAATTAATTCAATTGAATTAATAACAGTAATTAATTCATGCATATTAGCATAACACCATGCATCATAGATGGAGGCTAATAAATGCAATACTGATTTTCTTAATCGACTTCTTCAGCTGCCATGTGTCTTAGTCAAAGGGAAGCTGTGGGGTCTTCCCCTCTTTTCCGTATGCAGACAAGAGAAAAAAAAAAAACAAAACAACAAACAAACCACCTTAGAGACCCAAAAGTATTTCTGATTCAGACCGTACAACTGCAACAACAACAAAAGCAAGCACTGGGTTTGTGCTTTCAATTCCCTGCAACCCAGCCAGGTCACAGGCTGCAGTCTGGAGCTATTTAAAGGTCACCCTGCAAGTGTAAGGCTCTATAACAGACACTGCCCCAAAAGCAGGGAAAGGAGCAACAGTGGCCAATGGCCACTGTAATAATCATATATCTGGATATTATTTTCTCCCCTCACACATGGTTATTAAGAGACGATGCAGGTCTTAAAGCTAGAACCTTTTGCTCCGGGAAAATTATATGTGACACTTTACATACGGATTAGATAATTAATGTATGTCCTGATTTCTTCCACCATAACATAAAAAGGGCGAGAGCAGCGCTATAATTCCAGATAATTAAAGAGCTATGGAGTTACAGTGGCCTCCACGGCGGTGGGAGTGCTGCCCGCTGTCATTAGTGTGGGAGAAGCCCTCTCTATTCTTCACACCCCGCTGCAGGCTGTGCCCTCCTCCCCAGGGGCCACCCAGCCGTGGCCCCTGCCATCCCTGGCCACCAAACCCCGCCCCGTCCCTCTCCTGCCATCTGAGGGTGCCGGGAGGAGGCAGGACCCTGCACTCGCAGAAGCCAAGCTGCAAAAACACGCTCCAAGAAACCAAGAGCTGGTTTATGCTTCAGCAGATGAGCCCATCCCCGTGGAGTCTGGGCAGCTCCACGCAGCCGGGCACACGGGGCTCGGACTGAGGGCAGACGGTTGTGGCAGACACACCGAGCCACCTCGGCACTGCTTCCAAACCTCGGATGTGCCCAGCAAAGAGCTCCACAAGTTCGTCTCCTACAGAAGGAGGACAAGCACAAATCCGAGTTTGCTACACCAACGCTAAAACGAGGTGCAAGCTCCCCAGAATGGACTAACAGGCAGTCCTGTGGGAACCCTGGTCTGGCAGAGGTGGGTGTCACCCACATCCCTCAGTGGGGCTGCAGGACCCAGCACAGCTGCACTGGCACTGGGGTTCAAGTGTGTCACCAGGGGACAGAGGATTTAGAGCTGCAGCAAAACAGGGCAGATTCCTCCCAGCAGCAATACGTGTCTCATGCTTGCACCGAGCCAAATTTGCATTAAGCCCAAACTAGTTTTTTCCAGCGAGGTAGGCGAGACGCACTCATTTAATGTAAAGGAAATGCATGTCGGTGCATGGGGACAGAGTATCTTTTGAAATCCCTGCAGGACCTCCCTGCCTGCTGTGATCAAACATTAAAATCTAGAGCTGTCACTAAGCAAAACAAACACAAACTGTCTGCGCTTTCATCTACACAGCATCCTGCAATCCTGCCCCGCCGACTTGCTCTCGCTACCCCCGAGGGCTCCTGCACACAAGGACCACGCCAGGTTGGGGGGACAGCAACAGCACTCAAGGCCCTCCACAGTGTGACAGAAACATGCTCTGAACAACCAGGTGTTTCTCAGCTTGATCTTTTAGCAGGAAGCTGCTGGGCTGGTTTTAGCTTTGGTGTGTGTTCCTGCCCCAGGTGGGTGCAGCCCTTGTTGCCTGCTGTCCTCAAGGAGTGAGCAAATATAAGCAACCAAGGGAGCAAGACAGGCTGAGTGGTGTGGGCACACAGGGCAGTGTCCCCCTGCACTTGTCACATCCGTGTATGTCAAACCTCCCTCTTCCTGTGCAGCTGAGCTCTGTTCCCAGAATAAACCAAAAAAACTAGAGGGGAAAAAAAGAAACCAACCAAACAACACAAACACCCACCCCCAACTGCAGAGCTTTCAGACAGGCTCCTCTCATTAACTGGGGCTTGAGCACAAACGTGCTGAGGAGCGGAAAGCACGGGCTGCAGGTGAATAATTTCCTCTTTCGGGCTCCTCGCTCGATCTCTCCGCGTCTCCCGCTGCAGCCTTTGTTTACCCGCGCGGCTGCTCCTCCATCACATCACTCAGCGCTTCTCAAGTGCTCGCTGCTCTCCCTGCTCCCCAGCATCTTGGCGACCTCGTATTTTAAAACACTAATAATAATCAAGACGTGCTATTTTTCCCCCTCCTGCAGGATCTCCTAAGGCTGTGGAGGTCTCAAACGTTTGACCGCAAGCCCGATAAATGCTCGCCTTCAGCGATGCACTTTCTTGTACCACCTTTGAAATATGTATGCACATGTTATGCAGTGCGGATGCATATCAATGCCATATCTACCTTTGCATATTAAATCATCGCCACATCTTCTCTGGCAGTAAAATATGCAGAGCATATGCTAAAGACAGCATCTTCCCTGCCTGAGCACAGCAGCCCTCCCCCTGCGCACTCCCCCCCAGCACAGGTTGTGATCCCAGGTATTTCAGCCCTTCTCTTTTGTTCTTCTCTTAGGAGAGGTATTTATTTTTATTTCCTCCCCCCACGTTGCTTTCATGGTTTTAAGGACTTGTGTTACTGCCTACTTACAAATATATTCCAGCTAGAGCTGTACCCTAACTTCTCTCCCCCATCAGAGGGAAGACAAATAAGAGAGAATATGGAAAACTACCTGAAACAACAAGCCAGCAGGAGCATGGGATTGTCTTCCCTGTATTTACCCTCTCTCATTACACAATCCTGCAGAGGCAATCAGGGATTTCAGAGGAACCTGAAGCCCTGCCATTACTGCTGCCCCATCTCATATTTTTACACCTGAGCAGTCAAACCTGGCTGACATCAGATTTGAGTCACAAAAAAGGAAATGAGGTCTTTCTGAAGGAGGGTGAGAATATTCACTTTGATGATCACTGGGATAAAAGCCAGAAATAAGAGCGATCTTTTGTGGGACATAAGCCAGCTGCTGGGTCCTTGAGTTAGGAAGAAACCTCTTGTCAAGATCTGGAGCCTTGGTCCACCTCTTGGCAGCTGTGGATTTGTGCTACACGGAGACTCCAGAGCCTCTCCCAGTATGGGGCTTCCCATTCTGCTGGTTTAATAAAAATGCTAAACTTTACAATAGGGTTACCTAAATTCATACACAAAACATGTGCTCACCTTCTCTTTGGAGTAACAGAGGTGGTTTGCCCAAAATAATCCCTTGGGCATCTTGATAATTGTACATAAGAATGTCAGACCTGGAAGCAGGAAATATGCACACACCATGGAGGTAAATGGGACGAGTGGCTGCTGTAATGTTACAGGTGTAGTAAAGCAAATTATTGTTATTATTAACAACAATAATAGCCCAGACACCCAAACCAACAAATCCTCCAGCCCATGCCCTGCCAGTCCCTGGGGCCAGGCAGGCAGCCAGCTGTCATCACCGTTCACACCAAAGCTCTCTGGGGTCATGAAGCAGTGATAGAGAGACCAGCTGCCTGGCACCACACACATCTCTGCAAATCCTCCTCTACTTCCCTCTCTCAGCAAAATAGGCCAAGGATTCACATTCTCTTGTCACACTAGTGATGCTGTGCCATCCCACAGCAGGGCTGATTGATTTTCAACCCTCCTGCTTTCTCACCTGCTAATTCTTCTCTCCTACCTGTGGGTTTTGTGCTTCTCAGGCATTCCTCTTCCAGACTAACTTGTCTCTCTCCTCCTCCCCCCACCTTTCACTCACCCTAATTTTGCAGATTTCAGAAAAGAAGTGAGGAAAGCTGTCACTGTTAAAGGGAGCTCTAATAGAGCAGAACAGCACGAGCCCTTTTGTTTCTCTACAAGATGTCAAAAGGAGAAGGATTAGCAAGAACCATTTTCTCCTCATCTCTCGGGTGACTGCTTTCTTCTGCAGGTACTGATCAGCTCACCTTTCCCTGCTCTCCAGCAAAAGCCCCTGGACCACACCTGCAGGGACATCCTGAACCTGCTCCATCACCCCAGAAAGGAGAGGAGGCGTCGTGCTCTGTGGCCCCACCTCGCATCCCCATCACAACGCTGGAGTGATGAGCTGTGCAAGGCATCAGCCTCTCAAACAGCTGCTGGATCAATCCTCATCCCATACTACTAATATTCTCCCTAAATCAAAAGCAGGATGTGATACATGGGCCAAGAGGGGCTATTTGGTATAAGGGCTCCCTTCTGCCTATCACCACTGTAATTTTCCAGGAAGAGAGGGACCAGGCTGGTTATGTCACTGTGTCACCAGGTATTTCTACCCACGGCCACCTTCTTTTCAATTACCATCTGCCCCAGGTCAAAAAGAGCTTGACCCCTTTCACCCAGAGAGAACATACTCTGCTTTGGCCTGTGACAGATGAACAAATCCTTCAGCACAGATTAACAGCATAGGAAGCACCTTCTCTCCTGCTCCTCTCTAAAAAGCAAAGTCCTGTTAAAGTCTTTCAAGACATCAAGTAAAACCCAGAAGGGCTCAAGCCTGAAGCCCCCAAGTTCTCCAATGGCACTATGTGTCCTACAGAAACCACAACACGAAATAAAAATCTCCCTGACATCCACCTGGAGCCTCAGCCCTCAGCTCTGGCACAAGTCAGATCAACCAGAGCAGGATGTGGAGCTTCTGGAGTGAGTCCAGAGGAGTCCATGAAGATAGTCTGAGACCTTAGAGCCTAAAGGGGATCTGAGAGAGCTGAAGAGGGACTCGGGACAAGTGGGGATGGATTTAACTGAAAGAAGGCAGAGTTAGATTAGATATTAGGAAGAATTTCTTCCCTGTGAGGGTGGGGAGGCCCTGGCACAAGTCGCTCAGAGAAGCTGTGGCTGCCCCATCCCTGGAAATGTCCAAGGCCAGGTTGGACAGGGCTTGGAGCAACCTGGGCTAGTGGAAGATGTCCCTGCCTGTGGCAGGTTGGAATGAGATGAGCTTTAAGGCCCTTTCCAACCCAACCCATCCTGTGATTCCATGACCCTCAGTGCTGCCCACCAGGCCGGGTGTCCCCGAGCTGTGGGGTCATTTCCAGGCTCATGGCAGATGATGGTGATGTCAAGCTGAACCAAGGCCAGGAAAAATACAATTAGGTACATTTCAAAGCCAAGGCGTGATGCCACCTTTTCGTTTGCTGAAACTTCACCACACACAGCTGACTGGGGTGCCCTGGTGTGCTTGAGAGCAGCAACAGCCTACTGACAGCTAACTTTTGGCTCCATCAAGGACAGGGCAACCATCAGCTAAATCCGTACTGCTGGCACAGAGCTTCAGAAAATCAAGTCTAGGGACTAACAGAGATGAGAAACAGACTCTTCACAGCACTGCTGCTAAAAATTTGGGAGGAGATGAGCCAACTGCATACATCTGTGCCTCTTTAGAGGGGAATAAATTAAGAATAATTATAGAAGAAAACACAAGTAATTGAAAGTGGAAAAATCTCTGCCAGCGTGGCCGGTGATCTTCACCTCCTGTGACACTACGAGGAGAGTGATCACACAGAGGGCTGTCCCTTGGCACAGGCTCGGCCATGAGAGCAGCAGTTTCACCTGCACAGCCAGGACAGTCCTGCTGCAGCAGTTCACGACCTGTGGCATTTGAGGATGCTGTGTGCAAACCCACAGTGGGCTCCATCCCTCTCCTGCCTGTTGCTGTAGCTCTCTGCAGCCAGGTCTGCCTGCCCTCACTCCCCAGCCACCCTGCCAGGTCTGTGCATCGGATTTGTGCCCGTTTCATGGGGAGAGAGATTTTTCATTAGCTCTGGTGTTCCTCTCCATCTTTCAGGATGAATCATGGCTGGTTTAAGCACACAGCAAAGATTTATGCAGTAATAGATGTGGGGAATAGCTGTGGCTCCGGGGTCTCAGAACAATAATACATAATTCAGAAATTAATACAGGGTAGCAAAGACAATGGGATTTGAAATGAAGATTATCGGCCACAGCAAAAGGAAAACTCCACAGGCTCATCGTGTGCAGATGCTTCCACCATCCACACACCCAATTATAACTTTAGCTCTTACAAAGGGAACTGACTTAAACCATTAAATCTTTATTATTTTTTTCCCCGTGGTGGGAGGGGGAGTGGGAGTGCAGATTCCTTAAAGATAGAGAGTTTAAATTAAGCTTTAAAACTGTGACTGAGCAAGATTTAATACTGACAATTAGCCTGGACAAACAGTTAATCGTCCTGCAGGCATAATTTATATATTCTCTGTGCAACAGGGAGAGAATGTCAGCACATTGCACTGCAAATTAGTGCAATAAAAGAATCTCATAACCTCTAACAGCTCGGCTGTCTGACAAAGAGAGATCATTCCTCTGCTCCCCATGCTGTTGCCTAGCCACACTCACATCACCCTGGGCTGCTGCTCTTGCCTGTTAGACTTTATTTCCCAGCTATAACCCACTGCCTGGATCTTCCTGCCAGGTGGAGAGCTCTGCCAGATCCCCTGGGATGAGCCAGGTTGGACGTTTGGTGAGAAGAAGGTAAAAATATAAACAAGCATCTTACAGGACGTAAGATAATGTGATAATTCCGGATGTGATAATTCCAGTCCTGAGTTAGGAAAGCAATTAAATGCATGCCTAAGAGTAAGGATGGGCCTGGGCAGCAGTTTGGGGCTTGGCTGAGCAGAGCCTGACTAAGCCCTACTCAAAAACTGTCAGCTTTCCAAGGTGGGCATCAGCCAGCTTGAATGAGAGCTGGGGTGGTGGTGCTGAGGAGCTTGTGTTCTTCCAAGTCAGGTATTTCAGATAAAATATACAATCAAGACCAACCAACAGCACAACATCTTTTTCCAAATGAACATTGCCAATGTTTAGGCCACTGTGATGAGCAACGATCTCTCTGGATATTTTTGTTTGGTAAGGACACAAGGCTTGGAACACTTTTTAGCAGACCATGGCTATGTCTCATTCTTTATATTCTCATGTTAAATCCCCTTTAGAGAAAGTTAAATATTCACTCAATTTTCCCTGTGGGTCCAATGGCTATCGCTGCAACCCATATATCATATCACAACAGAGAGAAAGCAGGAACTCACAATGAAGAAGAAAAGAAAAAAAAACCTTTAACAATATAGTCCATATCCGATATTATTATTTCAAGAGTATTATTTCAGTGTAGGCTTTTATAATGACTTACTGACCTAAACTATTAAAAACCATCCCCATGTCTGCAGTGGAATGGATGAAGTGCTCCAGAAATAGCTACAATTCAGTGATACATACATTATACACTCTGCAAATTTGTTGAGGAACTTTCATAAGAGGGCTATAGAAAATTGAATTAATTATTAATAAAAATCAGCAATATCTTTTCCCTCATCTCCTCCTAATACCATACAGGTGGCCTGCGCTTCTCTATTCTTCCATACAGAATTCTTTTCCCTGCTAAAATTCTTTTGCCTTTCTGTGCTAAAGGAGCCTGTGGGAGGCTGCTGTATGTAAAGAATTTGTTTTAAGAAAGGCAAAATGTTAGATCCCTCAAAACCAGCTGCTAACCAGTGGGAGACACTGAGATATTGGAAAAAAAAAAAAAAATCTTGTCTTACTCAAGTATATCCTTATTTCCTGTGAAATTAAATTTGAATTTCTTTGGGGGTAAAAGAAAAAGAAAGTGGGGAATTAAAGTCCAGGGAAAGCTAGTGCAGGGATAAAATATAAAACTCTACTGGGACTACCAGCTCTTAGGCACAGCAGGAAACTCAATACAGATTTACTTAAAATAGGTTAACAAGGCAGTTTGCCATCATCTTCTTTTAGCACTAGAGGACTCTGCTTTCGAAGGACGCAATTAAAGGAAAGGAGGAAGAATCAGGACCTGGCGGTGCTTTTCCAGCTCCAGCATTTCCTTCCGCTGCAGTTGGAGCAAATAATGTCTTTCTGCTTCATTTCAGCTCTCAAAACCACGGAGATAACAGATAAGTGGGGCAAACCTTCACGGGCCTGCATTTACCAAAGATCTGGTCCAGCATCTACCTGCCTCTTAAAGACCTGAGGATGCTTTCATGGGAACCACATGCAAATACAGACCATAGTCTTCTCCATGTGTTTCAAATCCAGCCCACTTTCTCATCTCTCCGTTCTCTGTCAGTGCCAAGCAGCTAAAAACCCAACATCACCACTTAACTACCAGTGTCCTCCCAGAGAAAGGTTTTGGAGGGGCAAATGGCCCAGACTGATCACCAGGCAGCAGGACATGTTAGAAGCACAAAAGCACCAACGCTGGCTTCCCTGCAGATTTACACTCTGTGACATCCGCTCTGTGCAAGACAACCTGTTTGCATAAAATGCTCAAAACACAACAGGTTTCCAATGGCATTTCTCTAAAGACTCACCCCAAAGCACACTCACCTAAATGCACACATATCCCCAGGTGTCAGCACAGCTGTATGAAAAGCACACTAAAATGCAATTTTAGTACAGAATTTTAACAAAGCTTAGGAGGAGACAAAAAAAAACCAACCACACAAAACACTTCTTGAGACGTTATTACTACTTTTTAGTGCCATGGTGAGGTGTTATTTTTAATGCAACCAAAATCCTGGTATTACTGTCAGCTCAGCCCAAGACACTGACATCAGGTCTTTGTGCTGAGGACTTGCTGATACCAATATTTGTTTGCATTTGTTCAAATTTTTTGCCTCCCAGCAAATGAAAATGCCCAATATTTTTCAGAAATATATGACATGGTTTTGTAAGGTCACTTGCTTCCTTCCCCAGCTCAGCCACCATCCTCCCTGGGATCACAGGCGTCTCCATGGGCAGGGTAGGCTCAGTCCTAGAGTTGTTCCTCCTAGGCAGGCATGGCATGCACAGCCACAGCACTGCCTTCCCCTTGCCCATGCCAGGGCACACTGGGGAAGGAAAAGTCCCCAAAACAGCCGTGGTATCTTGCAATAAGGGGAATACAGGAGGAGCTGGAGTCTTTCAGTGTCTCTGCTGCTGAAGTGTGGGAGGGAGCAGCTGAGTTCACGAATGTCTGTGCAATGACAGCAATTCCCTCAGCCCGGTGCTGCCACCGTGTTTCATCCACTCAGATCATCCCTGTCCCTGGGCAGGAGGATTTGGGTCCTCCTGGACCACCAAGCAAACTGCAAGAGCAAATGCTAATGAGGATGAGGGTGCTGGCAGAGCTCCCACAAGGATGCAGCTCCTCTAACACCTGCCTGGTGGAGGGGTCTATTTGTTGCCAAAGGCAAAACAGCCACTTTTCACACGGAGCTAGAACCGAATGACCAAGTCCAAGACGCTGCAGAAGAGACAGTGAGTGTGGCCAACGTGGCCCCAGCACCTCTGACCAGCTGAGCTGAGGGCAGGAACACATCTGGGGACACGCCAGAGCTCCAGCCCACACAGCTGGGTTTGTAAACAGCCTCAGGGTCAGAGCGTGACCCGCGGAGTGACCTCAGCTATGGGATCACAGCATCCTTTTGGCTAAAAACAAACAGTTCTGGTATGTCAACAAAACTACAAGCCAACAGGAACAAACAGCCCCGCAGCAACCACCAGCCTGTGAGACACTGGAGATCAGCTCTGCTGGATCCCACAGGCTCACTTGCATCACACGCTGCCTCCATTCTTACAGGAGATGCAAAAATAGGGAGTTTTTTGTTAGAAAAACTGTCACTGAGAATTATTACTGATTTATTTCTCATGAAAAGATGGCATTTTGTAAAGCCTTCTGTTCAAGAACAACCCAAAATGCCAATGAAACACACTGAATTCTCTTATTTACAATAATTGTGCATTAGTTTGTCTGTTGTGACTAAAGTGAACCTACCGAAATAGTAGGTGAAATGCTACTTTTTAATTTACTATTTTTTAAGTAATGGCACCTATGAAATACTGATCAAAACAACTTATTGTCTTCTGCAAAGAATAACGCCTTCTGTAACAGACATCTGCCAGTTTGATATGTCATGAAATAAAACAGAGAGATATGGGAGATAGATAATAAAAGTGTAAGGCAATCAAAGACTAAATTCAGAATTCCAAAATTTAATTTTCAAGTTTGCAACAAACTTCTCGGGACTGAATAATTCTGGGGAGTTTAATAAAAAGAAATAGGGTTTTCACTGGATAAATGAATGGAGCTACATCTGAAAATAGCTCAATTTCTAGTGAGACACAAAGTCATAGCTAGAGGAAGAGTCAAGTTGGACATTAATTGAGTTTTACCTTGTCAGAATGGAAGACAAACTTTTTTTCACAGCGGTTTTGAAACAGCCAAGCTGCCACTTCTGCAAACACCTAAGCAAGGGGCTCCACTGTCAGCAAAATTAGCAGCTGCAGTTTGGTGCACATGGGGTTTTCCCAAACTGGGACAGCCTCAGGGGGGAAAAGGAGGCTGAGCAGAGACCTTATTGCTCTCTACAACTGCTTGACAGGAGGGGTTGGACAGGGGGCAATCGGGCTCTTCTCCCTGGTAACAAGCAATAAGACAAGAGGAAGTGGCCTCTGTTTGCACCAGGGAAGGTTTAGACTGCATATTAGGAAAACTTTGTTCACCAAAAGGGTCGTCCAGCCCTGGCAGAGCTGCCCAGGCCAGCGGGGGAGTCACCATCACTGCAGGGATTTAGAAGACAAGTGGATGTGGCACTTGGGGACATGGTTTATTGGTGGCCTTGGAAGTGCTGGGTTAAGGGTTGGACTTGATGGTCTGAAAGGTCTTTTCCAACCCGAATGACTCTATCACATAGTTAAAAGCACTTGATTACCACCTGCTGACAACTGAATTGAAGGCCTGGGGAGCACCGACTCTCCCAGGATGGATGCTAATTAAGTCCAGAAGCACAGCCTGGATGTGCAAAGTGGCTTGCACAGAAAGAAGTGTCTTTCACACCTAGTCACTGTGCATTATAAATCTGTTCCAACAAAATTATCCCTTAATCATTCGTTTTGTTGAACTCGGTTTCACATTAGTCATCCCCAAAATAGAAGTCATGAATGGTCTTTATCCACTTAATGAGGGTGGTAATCACTTTATTCCAATGGGTACAGTCTGCAGTCCTCATACAGTTTATAGTACTAAAAGCATCCTTCTCACAGTTCCAACTTCCAGTGCTGGTTTAACGAGTTCCAGAAATGGTAAATCACTTTTCAGAAAGACTGGGCTGTTTTAAACATCTTTGCTTTTCCTATTGTTCATGGCAGGTCTCTGCAGGTTTAAAATTAAAATCTGCTGTATAAACAACACTTGTCATCTTGATACCTGCTGTTGGTTTATTGTGAAGTATTTTACTGCAAAGATGCTCTTCAGTGGTCCCAAACTGTGACACCAAAGAGCAGACAGACCTCAGAAGAAGGCCGAGCTCCCCTTTGTGTTCCCCTACTACCAGCAGTAAATCAGATATATTCTGGATGGTTTTTATTTGGCTGTGACACAGCATTTGAATCTGTTTTAGGGTAGGTTTTCTACTTTGTTCACAAGACTGTTGGTCTTTCAAGAGGCATAGAAGGATGAGGGTGTACACAGATTAACAACACAGAATTTGCAAGGAGCTATAACAGAGGGAGAGGGAAATAGGTCACATTTTTAGGCTTACTAACATTAAAGGTGCCCCTTTAAGGAGTTAGTGCTAATGAGCCAGCAAATTATTGCGATGGAGTCAAAACTAGCCTTCTGGTTCTGCAGATCTGGAGAACCAATCTGGAGGTGCCCAAGTGGAAAATGATGTGGTTTGTGGAGGTCAGTATTTCAGGTCAGTGTTTGTGAGGGCTGCTTGCAACTGCCGGGGCTGCCCACAAATATATCACAGCTGAAGTCACTCATAGCAAGTGGCTGCGACCTCTGCAAAGATTACAGAACAGCTGCAATTGCAAGGAAATAGGCTGGGAAATGGGCTGGGAACAGCAGCGAGGTTTATACAGGGCTCTGTCAGAGCCACAGGGTCCTTCCAGCAAAGTTACCCTGCCCAGGTTCAAGGTGGAGTGGACACCATCCCCCCTAAAGGCTGCTACCCCCACAGGTAAACCAGCAAATACACAGGGAGAGGGGAAAAATGAGATGTCACATGAAGGGGCTTTTCCTGGATGAGCATCTCTAAGGGCAGAGCTGGGAATGGAGCCTCCTGCCAGAATAAAGGCACTGGAGGCAGTGTTGCTTTGCAAGCTTCAGTCTGATTTGCTTCTCATTAGAGCACATACATCTCAGTGTTTTTACTCATTAGTGTTTTACATCCCTCAGAAAATCCATATTTTGCACTAGCTGTCTCAGTGTTTAGTCTCTTACATTTTCCTGCCTGAGTTTTCTGCCTGTTCCCCGTCTTGTTAATTCCCTTCTCTATTTTCCCATCTGCCCTGATTCATGAAGCACCTCTGAATATAGCAAAACCTGCCAGGAGGGAGGCAGGGAGAAGCAATACAGTCCTTAACAGCAAGGCAACTCAATAAATGGCTTAAAGTCATGAAATCACTGAGTGGTTTGGGTTGGAAGGGATTTAAAAGTCACCTGGTCCATCCCCTGCCATGGACACCTTCCACTATCTCAACTTCAAGCCCCGTCCAACCTGTTCTTGAACACTCCCAGGGATGGGGCAGCCACAGCTTCTCCGGGCAACCTGTGCCAGGGCCTCCCCACCCTCACTGTAAAATCTTCTTCCAGGTATCTAAGAAATAGAGAGAAGGAAATGACTTATTTCATCTTAGCTGCAGGATCATACTTGCAAATGGAGACCTTCTGCAACGGGCACAGGGTCAAGGGTAGTTCTCCCAGGTCCACACTGAGCTCTCCAAAACCTACTTCAGAGGTATCTTAACAAAAGAGGAGCAAGGAGAAGCTCCTCCCTCCCAAGTGGAGGAGTCCACTGAACATTTGCATTATTTCTTGCAAAAAGGGGATGGAGGGGGAAAGAGGGGGGAGTTAAAATGGAAACTGAGATACAATTAATTATCTGTTAACTGAAATGAAGGACCTTTTGCTCTCAATATCTAACCCAGTTTAATTATAGGTGTCTGGAGCTGGGGAGCCTGGGTGTTCACAGGTGGGGTAGGAGGTGGTAATAGGCAGCTCATCCCCCCCATGGTAATCCTGCCTCCAACCTCTCACTGTACCTGTTTCTGATATGTGCAATAAGTATGAAGAAGGGCTTTGGATTACAAAGAGAGACCTCCCCCTCACCTTGTAATTACCAAATTAACACATTCTAATGGGTGAAGTACTCCAGCAGCAGACTATGATTAATGCACAAGTCCAATTAGCCGCAGATTCTTTCCCTCTAATTTTAGCCCACTTAAATAGCATGAGACAATCTGTAATGTCTCTGGGGTGAACCTCCCCTCTACACAAGCTCCCTCCTCTGCCATTTAATGAAATCTCTGGTGCTTAATGTGTGAGGCAGCTCAACTCTGCCACTCTGCTGGAAACCTTGGTCTGGCGCAGCACCGGCACCGCCGAGGCGCGGGCAGGGGAGAGCTGCGTCCATGCAAGACAAAAAGAGCACCACGCTTCAAAAACATCAGCTGATGGGAGCTTATCTGTTTCACACCAGGCGGAGAGGCAGGGATAGCTATAGAGGGACCACATTTAAGCTTCCTAAGAGTGCTGCTGATGTCCCCAAACCTTACGCCCACCAGGAGCCTTGCTGGCAGCAACCTGAGTATTTCTGAAAATGACTACTCAGTCACAAGGGTTCCCAATCTGGACCCTATCTAAACATAAGTCCATTATTCCAACAGCACCATAGATATATCAATTGTTAAAGCTCTCATTTCTTTAACAAAACGCTTGGATTCCTTTCCCTTCAAAAAAAGTAGGAAAAATTCCTCAGAAATGCCCTTTGCTGAGCCCCATTTTCAGTGTAGAAGGGGTTCCCAGTAGGCCCCATGGTGATTTCACTGACTTGATAGAGAAGGAACCCAGAGACTGAGGAAGAAGAGAAGGCACATCAGCAAGAAGCTCAAAATACTGTGGGTGGCCTGACTCAGCCCAGGAAAAAAGAGGAAAAATGGCTCTTTATGCCAAAGCTGGAGGAAACTCGACCCAATGCTAGGCGACAAAACAACCTTTTGATAAGAGCCTTTGCCCAGAGGGGAAGTCTTAGAAAGGTGGGACACCAGTGGACTCCCACATCTGGCATCCAAACACAGCCCTCTGAGGAGTAGCCTTGGGAGTTCTGGACAGAAAGCAGGGGATGCTCCCAGAGGAGCAGTCTGAGTGGCTGCTTGGAGAGGATTCCCTGTCTCCCTTGTCCAGTCAGGGAAGCACAAACGTCAGCTGCTGCTAAGAACCTGGCAAACTGCTCAAGACACACTCATCAGGGGGAATGGCTTCACACAGACAGAGAGTAGGTTTAGATTGGATATTAGGAAGAAATTCTTCCCTGGGAGGGTGGTGAGGCATGGGAACAGTTTGCCCAGAGGAGCTGTGACTGCCCCAGCCCTGGAAATGTCCAAAGCCAGGTTGGATAGGGCTTGGAGCAACCTGGGATAGTGAAAGGTGTCCCTGCCCATGGCAAGGGGGGTGGAGCAAAATGATCTTTAAGGTCCTTTCCAATCCAAACCATTCTGGGATTTGATAAACTATCTGCTTCTCCTAAGCCATTACTTGACAAAACAGCTTTCTAATGCCTGGGAAAGACCAGTATCTGTGTAATGAGCAGTGGCACAAACTTTCTGAGCTATTGGCAATATCCTCCCAGCTTCTCATATTCAAGGAATTTCCCAACACACATACCTCTCCAGGTTATGAATGGCAAAATGAACAGGTTTCTAAAAACCTTGTGAACACTCAGGCTGCACATCTCTGATGCTCCCCAGCTAGTTGGTTTGGTTTTTTTTTTTTTTTGCATGATGTTCTCCAACAACAAAATTTGAATGGAAAAGAACAACATGATGTTCCCACCAACCCTGTGGACACTCAGACACATACAGTGACCCCGAACTGGGGGATCCATAACATTTGAAGCCGTCTGTGTCAGAGAGAACTGCTGCTTCAGTTGCACTCCTGATGCCCTCTCCACCCAGCTTAGGACAAAACTCTCTTGCCACCATGAATGGACTCATCAGCGTCTCCTGAAACAACCTTTTTAATTTTATTAAAACATAACCTCTTATTTTCATCAGCAAAATCCACTGCAGTAGCAGCAGCAGGTTCTTTACTGAGCCACTCCCAGTACTGCCCTTTTTGGCCATCACTTGCTTTTTCTAAGATGTAAAGAAATCTAATAAAGCTTTCTAAGCAGATGATGTTGTGTACAAAATATTAATGCTGCTTATCCCTAAATTGATATTTCTTTGAAGACTTCTAATAAAGCCCAGTTCCTCCAGAGCCTTAACCATGACAAACGTCAATAAATGTTATGAGTCCCTGAGGCTGAATTTTAAAGGAGCATTAAAGATTAAAGAATGCACAGGTCAATTACTGAAACAAGCAAATGACTTTAGGAGTAATTACATATAATTTTGCCTTGTTTATTTTGCATTAGTTATAAGTGTCCACAATCCTGTGTCCTCCCCCAGGGTCTCTTATGATTTGGGTTGAAAAATTCCTTCATCTCTCATTTGATTTTAAGTGCAGTTGCTGGGGCCAAAACCTGGTTTTTAAAATGATTTTCTGGTGCCATACATATACATGTATATATATATATACACACACACACATTCCCTCTGGTGTCTCATCTATCCAGCACATGAGTTCCTGCCGGCCCAAAGCTCCCTGGAGCCACAGCCCTGTGCCCCAACTGGCACAGCCCATTCAGCTGCAGTAGGACAGTTCTCCATTTCAACACCTGCGTAAATGGCTAAAGCTACTAAGTGGTGTTTTAAAATATCTGTTATTCATCTGGTACCCCCATGTAAAATGAGTTGGTGAGAGAGAGCTCAGATCCTGAGGTGCTGTCCCATCCCTGGGCATCTCAGCTCCTCCATCCCCTCCCGGCTCTGTGCACACACATCACACTGCACTGTTGTAACATTAACTGAAGTTTTAATGCACTGAAACCCCAGGGCTCCTGAGGAAAACCTTCACCTGCCCATGCCAGGGGTTGACATTATCTCCCTTAGTGCTTGCCCAGGTACCAACCATTGGCCCACCCAAGGGCAGGATGGGCCCCTGGAACACACAGGGATGCTGCAAGGGGAAGGCGCTGTGGAAGGGGACCCATCAGGAGATAAGAAGTGCTGGCTTAGGGCTTTCACCCACTTTTCATTTCTTCTGTGTTCTCAGATGGCACTAGATTAGCAAAGTATTTACATAGCCCTTATGAAGTACATTTGATGTTCAGGGCAGAGTCAGCATCTCTCATGTGGCTGTTTTGCCTCTAATGTCATTTTATAGTGTGCCTGCTTATAACAAGGGTAATAAAATAAATTTGGGAGGGGAGGCGGAGGTTGAGGAACACATTATGGAGGAATCTGGACCTCTCTGCAGCCGGCAGGAAGAGGAAGCTCAGTAATGGACATGTCATAATCTTTCTGTGCCAGTTAATATACGTCCAGCGTTACACTGATGTTTTATTGCACTCCACACATTCAGCAGAAGCCCATTTCTTTTAAGTGATTTTGATAAGCTGATTGATGCAGTCCCTGTTTTTCTCATATGTGTGTGTTTGTAAGAACCCGTCTGCCTGATGCCATGGGCTTCTATCTAATAAAGGACCTATAATGTACTTATTTTCCTCAACCATGACTTTCCCCCACTTTCGCCTGCAATTTACTACTTTAGAGAAATTTAATCTGCTGCTGAAATTCACTGTATTATTAATGGAGAGTCAGTGCACAGCCTCACTGTAATTAAACTACACACCAAGAAAAAAAAAAATCTCAACCCACCCAGTGCTCAAACAGCATCAAGGGTTTCACTGGAACTGTGTGGAGCCAAGAAATGTAAAGCCATGAAGGACAGCTTTCCTGGTTACAGAGCTCTTTGCTGGTTTTTGCAGACCCAAGATGGCACACAGATTCCCAACCTTCGCAGCTTCCAGGGGATTAAATAAAACTCCTCACTGCAGGAGTCACACAGGCAAATTCTGGGCTGAAAGAGGGACAGGCTCTTTCGCTGGTTAAGAAAACACCTCAGCCCTTGGCACATAATAAGTTTTGGAAAATGCTGCCCCAGGAGGTTGCAAAGGGAAGAAGAATAATATAAATGGGCAAATTCACACTGTAGAAATGTACTGATGTCCTGGATGATCCCTATGCAACCCGTACTAGAGGAATCTCTTAAGCTGTTGGCAGAGCAGACAAGACAGGAGCATCCTGCTTTGCTGGGACCAGCACCTCCAGACACAGATGCCTGCAGTGACCTCCAGAATCACTGTTCCAGGCTTGCCCTTAGCTCTGGGCCAGGAGTGATACTCATTGCCTCTGTCCAGAGACGCTGAGTCTCAAGGGTTCAACAGATGTAAAACCGAGGCACAAAGCACCCCTTTAGCAGGAGAGACAGACTGTCCCTTAGACTCCAGCCTAACACAGGGAAGGACTTCACCTGTATCTCACGTTCCTGTGCAGCACAGGTAAAACTGAGACAAAGTGATGCCGAACCGCCTGCAAACTGGGAACCTGAGAGGGGCTCCTCTAAGCTCGTTCAGATCTCAGCAAACCAAAGACCGGCAATAAACCCCTCGGAGCAGCTGGGTCGGTGCCTCGGGGTGTCACACGCAGGAACAGCTCGTCTGTGATGGCAGGTGCACAGTGCCAGGTCATGGATCACAGCCACGGGCAGCAGGAGAGGGCTCACTTCTGATCTTGACACATTAGCTGCTGCTGGGATGAAAAAGGCGGGATATGACATATTTTCTTTGGGACTGATAGGACTCACAAGTCCCAGAAGATCACCAGGCTGCTGTTTGAAGTTGTCTCACTTTAAAGCAGACAGAGAAAACAGGGCTGGACCAATTTTTTTTTCTAAGTTTTGGTTGGATTTTTTTTTTTTTTTTTGGGGGGGTGGGGGTGTCTCTTTTCATTTGTCAAACCTCCATAGCAGGATTAAGCTATAAAGAGAATATTTGGCAGGAGACATGCAGAGGCAAGAGAGGCAGGGACAGCATTGCTTGGGAAGAATGGGAACAGCGTGGAATGCAGAAGGAAAACAATGCAATGTTATCTCTGCTGGTTTGTTCTCTTGACTCTGCACTCCCTCCTAACACACCTGTGAAAACACCAGCTGGGCAGCCAAGAGCACAGATTTGCAATGAATACGCTGGTGGGAAGGGCTGACCAAGAGCAGGGAACGAAAGAAAGGAAAGAAATGCTGGCAATTACTTTTATGCAAGAGTTCCAAAGTGCTGACAAAAAGTGCCAGTGTTGCAAACCTGCAAAACACTTGAAATTCCCAGGGAAAAAAGTACCTCTCTTGCCTCATTTTATGCAACTCGCTAAGCAATTTAAACGCAATGTAAATCAAAAGTTGGAAGGGTAAAAATTTAGGGGTTTGAATAAAACTGTGCTCAACTCATCAGCGAAGAGTCGCTGATGCACCACTTTTAGGGATATGTACGTGCTCATGAATACTGAGAGCACCCCAAATCTCAGTTAAAAATAAGACACAAAGCTCACGTCTGCTTGGCAAGGACAAAATCTCCATTGATTTCAGTTGTTCAGTGCGAGTACCTCTCTGTGAAGATTGCTAAATACATTCTTCTCAAACTGTAAAAAGCTACAACTACAAGTGGGTTCCTCAACAGAGGGTGAGAGTTGCATTCCCAGCAGCAGGGTCACCTCTCCCCTGGCAGGGCACAGGCTCTGCTGTATGAGGTGGACAGACAGGAGATTTTCAGAGACATTGGACACCACAATATTCTGACTTTTGTTGAGGTTTTTTATTTCTTAATGGGCAGAGCAAAGATTTACCCCCCTCCAAGTTTTCTGAAAGGTAGCTGAACCATTTTGCCCCAGCTAAAAGAAACCCACACATTTGATAAGAGCTGAAGTAGAGTTTGTACAACTGCAGGTCAAGGTCAAGATTTTATACTCAAAGTTGGTAAGTGTTACACAGTCTTAATATTACCTTATTCTTACCAGCTCAGCCCACAAGACACTGCTGCGTGCAGATACCAAGGACAAGATATTTTGCAGATTTGTTTTTTGGTTTTTCTGGTTTTTTGAGCAGAAGGCTCACCAACGTGATCTCCTTAAAAACATGGTATTAGACAGTGCCAGTGGACATAGAGAGAGGAGGAGCTCAGGAAATAACCCAAAAGCTGAAAGAATCTCTCCATCACTTCCAGATAGGGAACTGAAAATCTTTCTGAAAGCAGGTGAAAGCCGAAAGGGCAAATATATAAATTAAAAAAAAAAATAAAAAATCCTCATTTGTCTCCCCTAGGTTTGAAAAGGAAATATGATGACTGAAAGCAGCCTCTTAACTTGGTAGTGCAGCTTCTTATTGGTATTTATTTGCCAGCCTCTAGCCCCTACGTTTCCTTCACTCATTTGGGAAGGTTTTGTACAGTGTATTTGTGAAGGATGATTGACTACAGGGAGTCTTTGTTGTACTATCTGCTGTAATTATTTTAATTCAAACACATTCCCTTATAGGACTGACATCATAAACGCTGTTTTCTATAACAAATAGCTGTCAAGGCTGTCAAGCAGATCTGCTTACTGTTTTATATCATTACGATATTTAATTTCAACTCTGCGTTCTTTGTCAAATGTTCTCAAGATTTCCTTTCCCCAGTAGCAGATCAGACAGATGTCTTCGGTTTCCAACAGATCATTCCTTAGGGTGAGGTCAGGAAAAAAAAAAAGAAAAGGAAGGAATTTGCAGGAAGATGCTCACATCCCAATGGGAACTCATGGCCAGCCTTAACTTTCCAATGGTGCATTACTGAATGTAGGGTGTTATTAAAACACCAAGCTGGTTGGGTTTTATGACATGCTCAGACTGAAACCTTCTCAATAATAAGATCACAGGGAAGCCTTTCTATTATCAGGTTATAAACAGGACCAGGAACTGATTGAAACAGGCAGCACTTCATTCCCAGCTTCTTCTTGTATTTCTCATTGATCTGACTTCCAGCCTTCCTTGTTAAATGAAAAGCTGTGGTTCAAAAATAAACACTTCATAGTCCTCAAAGGAGAAGGACAGAGGCACGGACCAGAGCCACCAGCACACAGCACAGAGTGTTTTGCTTAGACAAAGGCAGGTTTCTGTGCCTGTTGCTCCCAGCAGCTGCTCTGCCCTGACCCCCGAACTCTCCTGGACAGCACCTGTTCTATTTGAGCCACCTCCAAGCTTGTTCCTGCCACGAGAACCTGACCCAAGGAGCCCCAAACACTGTGTTTTTATCGTGGTTCACTGAAATGCAAATTATATTGCAAAAAACAAAGTGTGGAGCTGCTCCATTGCAGGAGCTTTGGAACCAGGTGTCCTCTCCTTCGTAAGCACACCAAGTGTTTTACCCTGTCCACCTAAGGGGGGAGAGGAGTCACCAGATGGAAATGCAAAGCAAATCTGACCTCACCCTAACTGCAGACAGACACACTGAACCCATGTTTCTGTGGGCTGGCCTGCGACACCTCAAACAGGGGCTTGGTTCTTGGGTGTTCTGCCAACTCATTTTCATGGGCTCCTGGAAAACACACCTGAAAGACGATTTCTAAAAGCCACCTTGGTGTTTTATTGTCCTTTACAGATGCTGGTCCATCCAGAGGAGGTCACAAATGCCCATCCATCTGTTCCCAGCTTTTGAGGGCAAGAGGAGAATAGAGCTGCAGAGAGTTCCCGGTGTGCAGGATCAGCCCAGAGGGAAGGAAGGTACCTGAACAGAGTGTGTTTCAGAGGGGCTGAGCACAGCCCTCTCTGCCCCCAGCAGACTGCCCATACGCCAGAGAACTCAAGACTCTCCCAGCTGCCCTTCAGCTCTTCTGGGAAAGGTCCCTACATGTCCTGAGGGATCCCAGTTCTCCAAGGCAGAAGCCACCTTCTTGCTGATCATTCCTACCACACACAGTACAGAGCAATCTTAATTCTAGGCTATTGAACAAAATCAGAATTAATGAGAAATGATAGGCAGGCATGGCTTGACCACTCTTTTCCATAGCAGAATAAGACTTGCCTACACAAACACCAGGGCACACAGGGATGACACAACCCAAACCCCCTGCTCCCTCCGAAGGGCTCAGCATCAGCACAGCAAACAAGTCATTTGTTCAACTGCTGAGATGTGGGGCTGCAGCCAGTCAGGAGCCCTGCACCTGCTCTGCTATTTGGAGCTTATCATTTAATTAAAAAATAACACACAGGTTTGGGGGACCAAGCCAATGATATACACCGAGCTGTCTGCCCTCCCTCTCCTGTCTCTCTCTCCAGCCCTCCCTGCCTGCCTGTGTAGGTGTATAACACTGTAACCTTGCTTTCCGACACAGAAGTGCTATAAACCATCAATAAATTTTACTGACTTTCCTGTGACCTTCATGAGGACTGGACGAGTCACATCTCACACCAAAGATGGAGCTGTAAATATTTTATCTGTGCAGTAAACACAGTGCCGACAGCAGCAACTCACTCATGTCCCGGGGAATGCTCTGTGAGCATTCCCGCTGTGCCGGGATGGAGATTTATCTGCTGCTTCAAGAAGAGCCTGGGCACAAAGGCAGAGCAGCTCACAGAGAGCTATCTTATTCCCAGCAGTTTCATGTCACCGGCAGCGGCTGCTGCCTCATTACAGAGCAATTCCCCGGCTCCGTGAGAAAGGCTGGGAACAGGAGCCAGGCTGGCAGGAAGGCAGAAGTGCTAACTGCTCCTTCAGTGAGGCCCTGAGCCAGCAAAGCCCTAAAACATGCTGGAGTTTGACAACATGAGATGTTCTCTGGCTGCTGCTGGGTTTATGGCACCTGTGGTTTGTACTTTTACAGACTCCAGGGTTAAGGTTTGGGGGGATGGTTCTGAGACGATCATTAATTCATGTTTCCCTCAGCCATGTAGGTCTCCTACAAGTTCAAGAGCATTCACACACCACCAGATTTCTCACTGTTGCAGGTAAGGACAAGCTGACCCATTACCAACAGGAAATTGGACTGTGCTCACCCTGTGCTGGGGGCTGTGGTCCCGGTACACTCTGAGCTCTGGTGGCTGCCCTCCAGAAGAAGGTGGCCAAGTTCTGTTTAGCCCTGAGGATCACAGCAGCTGCAGCCACTGACCTGTAGTGACCAGCCATTCATAAGAAACTATCTTGTCTTTCCAGGGATTTCTGTTAAGGAAACCAAAAACCTCATTTCTGCTAAGCTCAGGGTCTGCAGAAGGCGAGGAGAAGGAGGGCAGTGAGCCTGTTACCAATCAACTCCCCCACAAGGGTGAAAAGTGACTCACAAGGGACACAGTGCTGCTCCTTGCACCCTGCTCAGGGTTTGAGTCTGCTCCATGAAACAGTCTGTTCCGTCTCATTTTAAATACTCTGCTTACCCAAGGACACACTCATTTAAGGCATTAGCACTTATCTGGATCCTCAAAGGGTCAGTAATTCAACATCATGAGGTTACCCCTCAAAAAGCCCAAAGCTCCTCAAGATCTTTGTTTCCCCTCATCACCATGTGCCCTTCGAGCCTCTGCCACACACATCCACCCTCCTGCTCACAACCCACCCTCGGCACGCTCGCATCAACCTGGACGCGTTGTTATTCTGTAATATTTCTTAAGGCAAAACCACGTCTACAAGACAATCCCCAAGGATATATCCCTTTGTTTTCCAGCACGCGCTGCCAGGAGACATGCACGTGAAGTGCCTGCTGCTATAATTGAGCCAAGAACAAGCAAGCCTCCGAGGGTTTCACTGACAGCCTCCACACAGGCTTCCCTGGCTCCATCACTCCTGCTGCTGGCAAGGGATGGGACTACTGGGAAACCTGCCTGAGGGATATGACAGTAAGAGGGCTACTGGCCTGGCTCCCATCTCTGCTATCTGTCCTCAGATATCCTTCCTGATCCTGCTGGCTGCATCTGGTCCTAAATCTTCAGCTTTCTCCCCAAGTGAAACAGCCCAGCTTGCCCTGGCACGGCCTGCTGCCTTGGATCATCCCCATCTCTTCCCCGTGGAAAGGGGGAAGTAGAGTCCCTCCTGCTAAGCAGTCTCACTGCAGCTCCCCCAGCAGCTTCAGAGGGCAGGGACAGCCCAAACTGTCCTGCTGTGGCATGAGGCAGCAGCCTGGTTTGGGTCGTTTGCCCACCCAGGGACCCCCGTGGACACGCACACAAAGGCACGGCGCTCCCACAAACCCGGGCTGCTCAGTCTGCAAAGAGTGAGCTCCTGAGAGTAAAGGGTTAGTTTTGTCTGGCAAAGGCTCCCAACCACTACCACCACCCCCCCCCCCTCCCGATTTATTTCTGCAATTGTAATTAAGGCCCTGACAAAGTGGTTTAGCTGCCTGAGTCTTTTGTTCAATTTATTGATTAGCTATTTCTCAGAAGTTCATTACCATCCAGAGGCTGGGAATTGGGAATTGGGTCTATGTGGTTTTTCAAGGCTTCATCTCTGCTTCAGATGATTAAATGCAGCCACAACACATCCATCCTGCATTGAACAGCTCTGCCCAAGGTCAAACATTCATGCAAAACAGGAGTGCATATCTGCATGTCTAAATATCATCTGCATGAATTTCCAGGAGGATGTTTTTAAAGCTTTCCCAGCAAGCAGGGGAAAAAAAAAAAAGTATTTATGGAGGTATGGCAGGTCGTATCTTAATGCTCTTAATACAATATCCTTTAATTATAAACTAATATATTAAAGAAATATCTCAAGATCCACTCCCTCGAAGTAGGAACGGGGGAGGTGGGAAATTGCTATTGGCACAAATTGGCAGCTCCTGCTCAGGAGCTGAACGACAGGGTGGACAATTCTGCAAGACAGAAATGCAGAGGAAATACTGGATACCACCATCCATCTTGTACTGGGGGAAACAAAGGACTCAAGCACACAATGCTGTCCATCAGCAATCTTCATTAAGTTCACTATTTATCACAAGCACAACATACAGCAACCCCCAACCTGCTGTCTTTCCTTGAAAGATTTTCTAGGCAAATGAGATGCAGCAGGTTTCATCCAGATTTCCACAGAGCATTTGTCATTAGCTAAGCTTGAGAAGACAGGATTTAGTAGAATCTGTGACATGGGTGAAAGTCTCAACAGAAGCTGAAGGGCACAGCACCAGGAGGAAGGAAATTATTGATGGAGACGCAAAATAGCTCTTCTTATTAAATATTTTTTGGGGTATTGACCACAGCATAAGAAAAATAAACCCATACTGCGGAAAGGTACAGAAGGACACCAGGGCAGGTGCCAGCAGGAACAGCACAGGTCAAACAAGGAAAGCTCAGGGTCAGAGCTGGGAAAGTGCCCAGGCAGCATGCCCAGGTGGCTAGGAAAGCCAGTGGCATCTTATCTTTTATCCTCAGTCAGGTTGCCAGCAGGACCATGGCAGTGATTGTCCCTCCGTGCTGGGCACTAGTGAGGCTGCCCCTCAAAACCTGGGTTTAGTTTTGGGCCCCTCACGACAGGAAGGACGTTGAGGTGTCGGACTGTGCCCAGAGAAGGGTAACGGAGCTGGGAAAGGGGCTGGAGCACAAGTCTCAGGACCATGCTACCCTTTCCTGAGAAGGGACACAATCTCCCTTGTCCTGCTGGTGCTTGTTCTCCCATCTCCCAGGGTCAAGACCAGAGACAATGAAGATGCATTGGGAGATAAACAAGAATTTCTGCTGCTAACTGGCAATTTCACCACCTAGAGGACCAAAACCATGCCTAAACTCATCAGACAGCATTTCCAGTAGAGAAAGGTACATCTGGCAACTCTCAGCACTTCTGACCAAGAAGGTCATGGCAACCTTCAAGGAGAAGAGGCACAGGCTACAGAGCAGCCTGGGGAGAGCAGGAAGGCCATTCTACAGGGGAGATTAAAACAGTTTAAAGTGTTGCAGCCATTAAAGTGAAGGCTGAGGACAGAAGAAACTGATAATGAACTGAGGGTGTAAACCATTGGGAGGCAGAGTTATTCAAGCTAAGGTGCAATGCTGTGAGCCATTAGAGAGACATGGAGATAAATACAGCTCCAATGCAGAAGGGACATGAAATAATTACACATCTGGACCCCATGAAGCTCTCCTGTGCAGTGACAGGGAAGCCCAGCAGCCTATGCCATTCAGAAATATTAACAATATTTTTTCCTGAAACGCTACGAAGTTTGAACTTGGCATACACCTGGGACAAAGCTTTGAACCTTATTGGGCCCGCAGCACCACCCAGCTCTTCAACACCTGACACAACCTCCTTTTCTTTTGCGCTAACAAGGAAGGTTCCTGCTTCAGTGTTCCCTTCATATCTGCTCTGCCTTGCCCAGACCAGCTCCGTGACGTGGTGAGAGGCACTGAAAAAAAAAAAAATCCCACCGAAAAAAACCAAGACAACTTTATTCAGTCACTTCACTAAGAGAAAAGGAAAAACAGTAGAACCCTTAAAAAAAGTTGTAGGAGTTGCCAGAGAAACCACTACTCATCTCAGCACACTGCTCTTTCATACCACTCTCTCGCTTTTTCAAGCTTGTCCCAGTGCAAGAAGCCTTTGAAAAAAAAAATTAATCATTTTCATCTCAAGGACAGGAGATGAGTAGTTTACTCAGTTTCTTTGCAAAAAACGATGCATTGTTTTCTTCTCTGACAATTGAATTTCTCCAAAATAAATACCATTTATATTCAGACAAGACCATTTCCTGCTCCCCTTTTGAGTCAGCACCTGTGTGTGTAGCACCGCAATTATTTCCGCAGTGACACACTTGTCACCGTAGTTGCTCTGTGTTGGGTGCCAGCTGGAGCACCAGGAAACTAAGCAGGCTTTTATGTAGGGAAAAGGTGCTGGTTATTGGTAATGAGCAAGGAGAAAGCAGGGAGGGGATGCTTTTCCCCCCTCTACTTCCTGCATCCTCCCATCTGAAGATTTTGTCTCCAATTTTCTCCCCTTGCCTTGGGGTCCCTTTCAAGGGATGTAATTGATATAGTCACTGAAAATAATGGAATTTATAGCCCAGGCTCAACACTATAAATTTAGCTATTACGTTCCTGATGGGAAAATGAAGAACAAAATGAATTGAGACAGAATATTTGTCTTAATAATTGTCTCTTTTCTATGCCGTATGTGTTTAATATGTCTGTGCGTATATATGTGTGAATATATACATATACAGAACTATATTTAGCAAAGGAGCTTTTTGTTTGGGTTTTTTCCCCCCCCCACTTCTTAAATGACCACATCAGCACATATCCATGGCCAGGCAAGCACATTAAGAAGCCATCTGTGACAGAGCAACAAGGTGAATTTCCCATACTGGAGCTGTTTGATGGGGGAAGAGCCGAACTTTGCATAATCCAGACATGGTAACAACCAATGGCTCCACGTTTCAAAAAGTACACGGCTCCTTCTTGGGGCTTTTGGCTTTTTTTTTTCAGATTTATTTCATTTTTAGCCAGCAAAGTCAGAGCTGAGCCAGCACTTCTCTGCTCAAAGCCATAGCCCTGAGAGTCCCTCTTCTACACTCCTCCCTCTCCATCCCTGCTCCAGCTTGGGCTGGTTTGGGTTGGGATAGCCCAACATCATCCCCATCCTGCTGGAAATGCACCACCAAAGGAAAAAAAGTTCATGTCCAGGCTGTGATCATTTGTCATTTAGATAGAGTCTATGATATGAACCATGGCAAACACTGTAATGACTAATTTCAAACATTTATTACAACACTTGAGAGACTTGAAAGCTCTCCCTGCTCTTGATTTTAATAAATGCAGTCTTGAAGCAGCCGCTTATCAAAGTGACACAACTTGTGTGGTAAATAGATTATGGCACAGCTGAAATACTGGAAAATGAGATCAGAAATGCTACTATCTCCCATTTAAGGCTTTGTAAGATGCTCCGATCAAGCGGATTCCAGAAAAGTGGCACGGGCAGGGCCGGTGGAAGTGGGAAGAAGCCAAAATGCCAGGGGATCAACTCAGGGCCAGCCGGCTGCTTATCGTCCCCCCATTTGCATATGTACAGTTTCTTGCACATTAACGAGTTTGTACACCAAAGGGCTGGGGAAGAGATACCAGCAGGCCTTGAAGTCAGCATTTTAGTGCCAAACCAAGATATAAGACCGGCTTCATCTGGAAAGGAGTTATCACACCGGCAGCAAGACTTCCTCATGCTGTTCCCTGCTCCTCCATCCCATTGTCTTCACGGAATAAACACAACTTGCCACGGTACTGAGGAGGGAAATATTTTGACTTCTTGTCAAACTGCATATAGATTTCTATATGCAGACAAGCTAAAAACAGAATTAGTTTTTGTTTTCAAAAAGTTCTAAAAAAATTGAGGCAAGAGCTTCATTTCTGGAATATGCTTTGACAAAGAAAATTGTTAAAAAGTCTGGAAAATAGTTTTGTTTTTAAAAAGTATTCCCAATGTGCACAGAGAAGGGAAGTGTAACTAGCCACATTTTTCAGCCAGCCACACAGGGACTCTGTAGGCCAGCTGGTAAAGGAACATAAACACAAGAGACAGGAAAATTACCTCGCAAATGTAAGAACTTTCTCACCAAAAATAGGTTTCATTTATAGAATCAGCTCTTGCCAATTGTTTTTAAGGTACAAAGAGTACCTTATTAGATATCTGATATTATGGGATTTCTCACTCAATAGCAAACACCATGAGTCAGATTGTTTTTATATTTATAGCTCTCCTCTACTGAAGCCACCAGGCCAAATGGCATGGGAAGGAAACACACACAGCTTCAGTGAAATAAGAATTTGGGGGTTCAGCTCAACTTAAGAAATATGTCACATTTTTCCTCAAGGTCACCCACAACAGCACAGACACTCACGGGGCAGGATATTCATCCCAACCCAAAGCTCCCTTAAGCCAAACTTTGAAGATCCCTCTGGTCACCAGGTGTTGAACTGGGAGCAGAGCTAAATAGAGACAGTACTGGCCATAGCAGCCACCTGGACTCTAAATCTGGGTATATATCTTGGAAGTTTAAAATTTGATGGAGAAAATACTCCCCCCCAGCTGTGCTAATTTTGGAGGATCTTTGCCTAAATCCCCTGGGCAATGCTTCTTTCCCTCTTTGTAGCTCACTCCTTTGAAAAGATGCTGCCTAAGAATAAGGCTGCAACTTTTGAATATGCAAAGCAGGAATATTCCCTATCAGATATTCTTTTGCTTTATTCATATGATTGAAACTCTTGCTATGGTTCTTGCAAATCCAAGGAAATGTGTTTACAGTCTCATCAACTGAAAAGAATTGGATTCCCGCGTTGCGGTTCAGGGGATTTTCTGGGGTTTCTATCAAACACAGCGACTCTGAAGGCGGTGACTTTAATAAGTGTCTGTATTGCAGTTTCTTATTAGAATATACAATTAAAACCAAAATAGGAAGAAAATACACATGCTTTCTATCTCCCTTCAGGAGGAACTCCAGAAATCTGAGCGGTGGGAGAAAACAGGTCCATCCCAACCACCCGAAGTTCTCTCCTATATTTCTTTTGCTTGATGCTTGGTTACTTTTCATCCCTAGCCCTGAAAAATCTCTCTGGTTATGCACACCAAGGTAGAGGAGATGCTGTCAGAGGAGATGGGAGCTCTGCAGCAGCACCACTGCAGCTTCCCTGCCATGCCTGCACCTTCCCTGCCACCGCAATCATTGCTCATACCAAGAGCAAAGCCAAAAGGGGAGAGGGGCACTCTCTTACTCTCCAGACCCCGTAGACCAGTGTTACAAACACCTTCCTGGGGGATAGTTAATACCCAAAGCAGCTTCTTGGAGCACACAAATTCCTCATCCAGAACATTTCCCCTCTGCTGCAGCACGGGCGTGAGCAGGAGACGAGTTCGAGACTTGGTTGCTGTGGGGCACAAACCATCAGCTTTCCCCAGAACTGAGAGAAGCTCTCTGACAAAACAGAAGCAGTTGGTGGCATCCAGCATGGATGAGGCACATGTGGCACAGGACTGGGCAGCTGAGCCCATTTACCGCATTCCACTTTCTAGCAGTGCCTCCCCTTCTCCACTGGCTGTGTACAGTGAGCTCTGGACTCACTCTGAAGATTTGGCAGAAGGATCTGGCACTGTGAAGCTGGACATGCACTGGTGATCACATACACATCACCTACATGAGACAGTTTAAAATGCAGCTAATAGGATTTGGCCCAGAACAACCTTATTTTTCCTCTATGCACGACTCCTTTGGCCAACAAACCTCCTAGTTTCATTCCGAATCCACATCCCTGAGTGAGATAACATACACTCAGTGGGGGTGGCTTGGAAAAATACAAACCATAGAACCAAATAGGGACCAAACTGGCATTATAAAAATCCTAAGAGGATGCTGAGTTTTGCTTCCAGTTGCCTTACATCAAAGCAGTGGGAACCCCACACTCTCCTCCCAGTACAGCACTGGGGGCTCTTCTTCTCCCCAGTCAGGAACCACCCTGGACTTTTCAACCCTGACATCCATGCTTTAGGTCTGATAGTCTTATATAGTATTTTCATGCTCAGTCAAGGCACCCCAGTAGTAACATCCCCCCAAACACACACCATTAGTTTGTCAGCTTTCCTCTCTTTCTGCTTTACAGCCTGTAAACAGATCATGAGGTATTTTTGTGACACAAACCCACAACTATTGTGTGACAGAGGAGCTGCTCTCAGACAAATGTAACAGCCCAAAACATAGTTTCAGTGGCTTTCATCTATAAAGCTCGAGCTGCCTTTAGGTGGCAGGTAACTGTCACCTCTTCAAAGCAGGGGACCACAGCAGGCAAGAGGTGTTTGCATCAGGAAGGGCAGAGCTGGAGCTCAGGTTTTCCGGCTCTCTGTGCAACCACCTCCCGTCTGCTTTTCATTTTCTCTCTTCTCAAGTCACAAAGAGAAGGAGCTTTTTTGACAGGTATTTCAAACTCTTGCTGGGTTCATTTTTTTTCCCATTTAAGGAGTCATTGGCAACAATTCACCCAGCTCTAATTCAAAGGAGTGAGTTTGTGACCCACTACCCACTGCCTCTGCAGCTGGAGAGCCCCAGCCCAACACTGGCCATGACAGGGTGGGCTTCTGAGCACAGGCAGAGACCCTGGCAGAAGAAAAGACGTTGGGATAAGGAGAGAGATGCTCACACTGAGATGTAGCCATGGCAACATGCTTTTGCAGAGCAGGAGGCATATCTGCCAAGGCTCAGAGATTTGCCATTTGATCGCATGGATTTCCATGCTCTGGATGCGATCACATCACACAAAATCCAGGTCAGGCTCGATGCCTTGAATAATTCTTTACCCTCAGGGGCACAGAACTGATGTAGGAA
>JAYRBT010000043.1:8278971-8317564 GCA_036023395.1 Myiotriccus ornatus
GCATTAATGATGCCAATAACTGTGATATCACACCAGGGATGTCACCAAGAGATGAAATCTGTGACACAGACCAAGTGACAGAGGCCACCATGGCTTTTGGCCATCAGGTAACTCTACCATAGTCCTTGGTCTGGGTCCACACAAAGACAGAGCTGTGCTGGCAGGATGGCTGTGGGGCCATGAACTCCCCACTGTGGGAGGGAGCTGCTCAGACCATGGCAGTTTGTTATCAGCTGGCCCTCAGCTGGCCCCACAGCCCAGCTTGACATTTATCCACTCCCCATCCTGTAACAGCAGCGTGGAGACCTGTCATCCCCCAACTCTGCTTCCAGAACTCCCTTTCCACAGCCTGTTTCTCCCAATTCCATGTGGATTTTGCAGTGTGCCTTGTAAGATCAAAAAGGTTGCCTGGGCTTTACCCCAGCCTCCCTCTCTGCTTTGAACTTCTAATTATTTTCCTAATTCTGAGCCTAGTGCTAAGATGCTCTAAGCACACCTAAAACCTTACCTACAAAAAAAAAAAAAAAGAAAAAAAAAATCAAGCTGCAAAATGTCTCCCAGGATCTAATCCCCAGTGAGAAATACTCTAACCTTTCCTGGTAACCATAAGCAGAGCTTGTCTAGTCATTTGCAATTAAGCTCCTGAGCTAATGAAGCTGCTTGAAAAAAAAACAAAAAAAAAATACCCACCACAAAAAGCAAAAAAGAAAAAAATCCAACAACCTCAGGTCAGTCTAATTAAGAAATGTTGTACCTTGCAGTCCCAGTGTATCTTGTGGCAAACAGCTGTGCATGCTTTCAGCTTTGACAGCAAAGAAGGTGTGATTATTTATTTATTACATGAATGCAGGGAAGCTTCAGGAGTACGAGGCTGTGCTGTGAGGGAGCTGAAGTAGAGAGAAAAGAAATGACATTCAGCTGGAACCTGTAATTATAAGAGGGGATGTTGACCATAGAAAAATGCAATTGGGTAATGAATACTTATGCATTAGCTTTTCTTTGAGATTAAAAGTACACAATCGAATCAAGGCCAAAGTGGAGCTTGCCCTCAAGGAAAGGCACTTTGGAAGACAAATGTAATCATGCCACTGTCATTTACAGTGCTACAGAAAGTGGCTAAGGAAACTTCACGGGGAAGAAAGTCTTAAAGAAAAAACTGTTCAGAAAAAATTTTGCTCCTGATTTGAATCTCTCTGTTCCCTCAACAAGGGAATGGATCTTTCCTGCTGTCTACGGGCTCAGATACATAGGATCTCACCAGCCAACTTCTGCTCCCAATGTGCATTACTGATCTTAGATCTGCAAACAAACATCTTCCCTCTGCTTTTCTTTTGATGGAGTAACATTTGTGCAGCAAGAACTAGATCTGATCTGCAAGAGCAAAATTTTAATTAAGTGCTTAGCCAGAAAAAAAACAAACACTAATTTTAGGAGCTGGTCCAACACACTGTTTCCTCCTTACACATTCTCCTATCCCTCTGCTTGTCTCTACACTGTTTTAGCCCACAGCCCTTCTGCACTGCACATCAGGATCCCAAAATTCCCAAGCATCCATCAAGCCACTGGTATGTGACACTGGCACCTGGAACACTGATTCACTGAGCTTGGTTGCTCTCTACTCAGCAAGAAGAAATGACAAGGTGTTAAGCAACAGAAGTTGTAGTTAAGCCTATCCTTCTTTTTTAGCCAATTAGATCATTTTTACTATCTGCAGAAGACACCAAGGTTAGAGGGTAGCTGCCAGCACTGCTTGGGCACAGCTCATCTTGATCGGTTATTAAAATTCTGCTTGTTAGCTGGTGAGGAGAGACACATCCAAAATGACCTCACGTTGCTGAGAAACCCACTGAATTATCTCCATGGCTGAACGGAGCATTTGCACAGCCTCTCCTTTAAAAAAAAAAATCCTACAAAAAACACCCCCCACCAAAAAAACCTAAAATGAAATCACCCCAGGAAAACCCTCAGATCTTTTCTGGGTAAACCTCAGGTCCTCAGCCTCAGGTTGCAGAGAGCCACCTCTGCAGTGCCCAGCTCAAGTGATGCTCCCCAAAACAGCCAGCACACCCCACCCTGGAACAACACAACCCTGAGGACAGACTATGCACGTCCAGCCCACATGATCGACTGACACACCATCAACCTGTACTCCAAGAGCAGGGAAAAAGCCTCACAGCACACTTCTGGTAATCACAACCTTCAACCCTGAGCTACCCCACAGCCCCAGAGCTCAGCAACCCCCTCAAAGTTATCCATCAGTGAGGGTGCACAAAGGGACTCGAGTGAGAGGGAAGGGAGAAATCACAGGGAGAAGACAGACACCCCAAACCAGCACATGGGGATTGAGGGATGGAGGGAAAAATAGAGTTTAGACAGAAGAGATGCAGCCAAGTGTGGGAAAAGGGAGGGAAGAGGGGAGGAAATAAAAGATTTCAAGAGCATCCACTTAAGCTTTGAATTGCCTGGCTTTGTCTCTGCTTCACACAATGGAAACTACAGTAGCAACAGACAGATGCTGAGAGCTGGTTTGCTTCTCATCTGCAATTCCAAACACCCTGTCAGGAACAAATATTTGAAAAGACATCTATCCAACCATTAATGTATCTAGTGGGGCAATTTTTTTTTCTTTTTCTTTTTTTTTTAAAAGAAAAGTAATTCTGCATTCATCACAAAGATGATCACGCAGAGAGATGCCAACAGAAGCACTGGAGGGATAAGCAAAGTTTCAGGTCTCTCTTTAGGGCTGAAGACAGCTCACTATTGAGCTGAGAAGGTGCAGCTGGTTGAGTATTTGCAGTACCGGGAAAGGTGAAAAAAAAATAATCAGACAGCTGTATTTTTAACTGATCATGTGCTTGCTTCTGTTTCGTAAGATTTATTCCCTCATTAATCACTGCCCTCCCTTCATTCATGTTAAATATAAAAATGATTAGGAAAGATCCTCATCATGGTTAAAAAAATAATTAGCTGCTACATCATGTTGCACACACTCAGACAGAAAGGAGTGATTAAATTAGGAATATTAAAACCCCATTAATCTGTGTTCAACTTAAGCTCTGCTTGTTCATCTCACTGTGGCACTTATTATTTCTGACACTGAAAGATATTTGAATTACTAGCTGAAACAAGGTCACTATCAGAAAGATGTCAGGTCAGCAATTAGTCAAAGGTGGGAGAAGCTACCAGAACTGAGCTGTGCTTGACATGCCACAAATGCATCGAGAAGCCTTCCCTTCCCAGTGTCACTTGGATGAGCAGGTCAGTGCCGGGACCCCAATGGCACACAGGTCTGGATCAGCCCTGCACTGCCTACCTGCCTGTACCAGCCCTGCCAAACCCTCTGAACTCCAGATGGCTGTGTCCCACACTGTCAGGGAAAGGCTGGCACAAAGGCTTCGGCGTGGAACCCGCACCTGGAGCTGTGCAACTCCCCGGGGTGGGCCAGGGCTCACCGTGGGAAACGCCAACCTCCCCCACAGCAGGGGCTGGCAGGGCATGGGTGTAAAAGGAAGGACAGAGTCAGTGGAGGGAGTCAGTGCCAGAAGAATGGGATTTAGGTCTAAACCAATAGCAGTGATTTCAACACCACCAACCACCTTGTTCACCACTCTCACTAATGCCTGAGGGCAGGAGCGTGTACTGGTCGCCTAACAAAGCATCTGAGATGTTTTCTCCCTTTCAAGAAGCTAAAACTTCACCTCTTTTTTTGACCCACAAAGCAAAAACCACCAAGTCTGGCATAAGAGAGACCATGACAGATGCAAGAGAAAGATCCCCAAAAATTATTTTCTCTCTTCGTAAGCACACAAGCACTTGACTGCAATGAGAAAAGGTAGCCACAGATCCGTGTGTTTCGTGGGCTTAGACCTAAAGTGTGGTCTGGAGGGAAGGCACAGAACTGGCATTCACTGTTGTCTTCACCACTTGCCTGTCATTGCCAGGGAGGGAACATTACACAAGCAAAATCCCCCACAGGCAGTTGGCACCGGCCTCAGGGTGAGGGTCTCCGGTGCTTCAACTGTCCCACTCGGGGAGCAAAGAACCACATTTGCTCACTGCCTAGGACAGGACAGTCCACATCTATCACAGAACCACGACAGCCATAATTGCCAATTTTACCTTCAGCTTCAAAAACTGGGAAAAAAAAAAAGATTTATTTTTTTTTTTAAACAGAAATACCGGATAAATTTTTGGGGAGTCCCAGCAGTTTGTTGCGTGGGAACCTTTAGACTACAACAGGAGGTCTTTGTCGTTGCTGCAGGCCCTTTTCACCACTTCTACCATGCTGAGCAGAACCCTTTGAGATTTGTTACTGGGAGCCAGGCGTTACCCACCACCACACACAGATAAGGGAGGATGCAAGCACAGGAGGACAAAAAGAAAGCTGACAAGTCAGTCACGTCTCACAGATGAGTTCCTAAGCTGTTTTTCCAAGCCACAGGTGGACTCAGGTGCTTGGTGGTTGATACCTTTGATATGTTTGTTATTCTTGCCCTCATTAAGGGTGGGGGGGAAAATGTGTACACAAACAGGCGTTTTCATCCACAGATCTCCCAAAGTCTTTCCTAAGCGCGGTGTTCCAGTATACAAACTATTTACTCTATACTTCATTCAGCACTGACAAAACCACCTCTGAGCCTCTTTAAAAGGGAAACAGATAATAAACCAGCTAACAAGCCTGCACTCTAATTGACAACGCAGGAAGGAGGGAAAGATGCTGCGTCTTCTTGTAACCACGGGAAGAACTTTAGGGAAGCGGGATATAATTAATCGAGTTGGGATTTCACCGAGATCCCCTGGTCTTATGAAAAATGCCATAAGGTATTTAATGACCACAGGTGGGGAGAATCTTCAGTTTACATCTCATTTGAAACTCAACACGCAGAATATAAAGTGATCCAATGCCACCACCCCCAAACTCCACATAAATCATGCTCTCCACTTTTCCATTTGCCTTTGAACATCCCACAGAGCTCCCTCTACGAATTGTGGGACCTCTTTTTGAATTTGGGGAAACAGAACTGCTCCTTGTGACCATTCCAGTAACTGCCCAAGAGAAAAATTAGCTGAATATGGATCTCTCTGCCATTTTGCTGCTACTTTGTTTTAGAAGAATGCAGCTGGGATGAGGAAGGGGGGAAAAAACATCAAACAACAAAAATGTTGGTGCTGAAATATTTATTTACTATCAATACCTCAGGATGTGTTTGGTTCAGGCAACAGCCACAACACAGCAGCAAGACACTCTGACTTCACCCACAAATGGGATTTCAGCTAGACACAAAAACAGCTCCCTGTTGCCCTTGAAGGCGAGCCACTGACTTCAGCAAGGAAGGAATTGAACCAGCAAAGCACTTTCAAGACCTTCCCCACTAATAATAGCACTGGCACCACAGGGCAGCTGAGTATTTAGCAGGTGAGATCTTCTGTCTTCTACTCCATTTGAAATGACTTTGAGGCTCACCTACCCAAAAACAAAATCATGCATGGCTGTTACACACCCATAACCATCCTTTGGCACTGGCATCAGGGGGTTTTATTTAAGAACTAAGGAAGAGCAGGAGCAAACCCTGGGAACTCTCATGACAGGCAGTGGCTGGTAGGCTGGGTGGCCAGGAGAAGAAGAGGTTTACTTGGTGACTGAACTTACTGTTCCAGTCTGTCCCTACCCTTTGACCAATACAGTCTTGTTGACAAAGCTATAGCTATGTTTGAAGTGTATTTTCATCCTAATTACTTTTGGAAGTCAGGGAACAGGACAGAGTGAACTCTGCAGCTTTAGGTGTTCATCTGGGACCTCTGTATTTGTTAATTTGGGCACTATGTTGTGTGCACATCATGCTCCTTTTGCATGATTAACTAAAAAGAAAATATCCTAAAGACCAATAACTGGGAAGACTCAGAACACATCCAAATAAGAGGAGTTATTTCGTCCACCAGGAAGCGAACAAACACCCCCCTGCCCCAAGTACTGTGGAATTATGACACTTATAAATCCCTGCCCAGCAAGCCCTGGAGAAATAAAACAGGCTTTAAATATAATCTAACCTACCACTTCATAGAGCAAGGGGAGCAAGCAGAATGGAGGGTAAGCAGAGAGCAGCAGAGGAAAGGACAAACATAATTGCTGGAGTCAAACAGAGGAAATTGCAGGTAGAAAGCAGCTGAATGCAAGCCCAAAAACTCCCCCAAAGCCTGAGGTGACTCCGGGGTAACACCCAGCTCGCAGCGACTGCAGGACGTTCGGTGAAGGAAGGGGACTGATGACACTGGGGTCAAGCAGAGCTGTAAAAGGCATCACCAAATGCACGACAGCTCGTTAATCAGAGCGGTGCCATTGAGACTCCATTGCTGGATAGGCTTTTATACAGCTTTGACACTTCAAAATGGTGTTAGGGAATGCAGAGCTTGCCAGCTCTTTAGGACTCCAGCCAGCACAGTGAGTGGCAACTGCAGTACCTCTTCCAACTTGCTGGCACAACATTTTGCCACACATTCACACGTGTGTCCCGTGACAGAGACCTGGAGGAGAGGGGGCCCAAAATGACAGATCTGGCAAGGAGGAAATTGGGCAGAGCTGGACTCACAAAAGGAAAAATAACAATAAAATAAAAAAATCCACCACCAGCTGCACCAGCTCATCCTTTTGCTTCCCAGCCCAGGTCTGTACCAACAGTGGCGTCTCCCATGGCCTCTGGGCAGCATTCACTGTCTCAGCAGCTCAGGGAGGGTATTTCAGGGCAGGGAAGGACAATCCAAGAGCAGTTGCATCTCAAAAACTTCATGTTGCCAGGGAAACAGCGTACTCGGTAATGGAAGCATCATTCTGGAGCTATTTCATTCCCCTCATTGGTTTTGTATCCCCACAGCCCCAGCTAACCAAATCAAGCCCCAGAGCACAAGCCATGGGATGTAAAGCAAAATGCAGCAGAGCAAGCAAGAAGGTGAGGGTGCACACCAGTGCCAAGGCAGCAGGTAAGGGTGAGCAAGGTTTTGCCTTTAATATCTGTTGAACTGCCTAACATTGTTATGAAATGCACCCTCTTTAAGCAATGAATAAAACCAGGCTGTGGTTCTAATGAACGAGCCACCAGCTCCCAAATCCAGCTCCCTACAACCAAGTCAGTCTCATGCCCTCTTCCCTTGCCAATCCCTCACCCCTGAGGGAAGGGAAAGGGCCTTTGGGACCCCTCCCAGCACCTCTCCCTTTCTGTTGCCCCATATTAACAAAGCCACCAGCACATTCACACTCCTCTGAATGCCCTTCTCATGTTTAATCATGATGCCAGGAGCTGTTACGGTTGCAAAGACCACATTAAAAGTGGAGACCGAGTCTTGCAGCACTTGAGTGAGGGAGCAAACGGCACCTGCTACCTGGGGCAGGATTTAATTGGATGCCCAGGGTGCTGTGCAACACAGAGGAGTCTGCACACACCTCATGAGTTCAGTACAGACCCGGGGCACCACACAAGAGAGACAGCATCTATTTTCCATTCATTGCAGATAGCAAACAGAGGGAACTCAGCACTGAGCTTCACTGAAGGATGACCCAGTGCTCTGCTGGGAGTTACCTGGGCTGGGACCTGCAGAGTGGTGTGTGAACACAGGAAGAAAAGCAGCATCTTCATCTCACTGAGCAGAGCTTGCTTAACTTACTCTTCTTTCAGAGACTAAAAAGTATAATTCCTGCATTTCTCCCAGCTCCCATCCTGATCCCTGTAAAGCTTCCCATTCCCCAGGCTGTAAGGAGCTCCTCACAGGGATATCCCACAGCACAAAAACCAGCCAGCCCCTTGGCGATCTGAGTGCATCAAACCTACCTGTGGGCATGCAGGTTGGCATGGTTTAACCCCAGCTGGTAAGTAAGCACCACACAGCCCCTTGCTCACTTCACCCCCAGCCCAGTGGGGAGGAGATTTGGAAAAAAAAAAAAAGGTAAACCTTGGCAGTTGAGATAAGGACGGCTTAATAATTGAAACAAAATAAAATATAGTAACAATATTAATGATAATAATAGCAATAAAAATGGTAATAAAGAGGAGAGAGAGAGACGAATAAAATCTGAGGGAAACAATTGATGCACAATACAGTTTTTCACCACCCAGCCAGTACCTGAGCAGTGACTGGGAGCTCCCAGACAACTCCCCCCAGTTCATATACTGGGCATAACTTTCCATGGCATGGAATATCCCTTTGGCCAGTTTGGGTCAGGTGTCCTGGCCATGCTCTCTCACAGCTTTTTGTGCAGCTCCTCACTGGCACTGCAGAGAACACTGAAAGTCCTTGATTTAGGGTAAACATTACTTAGCAACAACTAAAACATCAGTGTGTTATCAACACTATTCTCATGTTAAATTCAAAACACAGCATTGCACCAGCTACCAAGAAGAAAATCAACTTTATCCCAGCTGAAACCAGGATACGTGGTCAAGCAGTGACCCTCAGATGTAAAAAACTACAACTACCTAAGAAGGCAAGAAAACAGGTAAAATTCACCAATGCTTTCTAACATTGTCCTTGGTGGAGAATATCTCCCAGTTAACATGATGCACACCAAAAGCAAAGCTAATCCTACAGGGGATCCCTTCAGAAGCAAACTCTAGAAATTATAGGTGCTGCTGGCCCTGTTCCCAGCACAGGGGCCGAGTGGTGAAACTGCTGCAGTCAGAAACTTTCAGTTTTAATGATTCTGAAATTGTCAGTCTGGGGATTGTTTAAACTGCAGTTGCTTTTCATGTCGGTCAAGATCTGGGGGATTTCCAGAGTGTTTCATTTGAGCCTTCTCTAATCAAACAAGTGATGGAAAGTTTTACAAGTTCATCTTGTTACTCCTACACATGTAGGTAAATAAGCCTATAGTGGTATGTGGACCAATTTACCCAAACCGCCCCTAGCAGGCCCTGTCCCCTCTGACCCCGCAGAGTGGGAGCAGGATGTGACCCAGTGCAGCAACAGGGCTGGAAGAGCTGGGTGTCTGCAAGCAGTGGCACAGGGCTGTGTTATCCACTACCCCAGATGTTTTCAAGTCACCAAAATTGCTCCAGTTTCCTTAGACGGAGGAGACAGGCAGGGACAGACACAGGAGAAAGTTTGGAGTTTTCTTGTGACTTTTAAGTGATGTAAAATAATGTAAAATAATCTGTCGTGGTTAATCAGCTCCTCAAGTCAAATAACTCTCAACACCAGGGGGCTGTTACAGCCATCCTTTCAGTTTTGGGGCAGCTCAGGAGCTTGTCATTACCAAAGCAAGAAAGCTTCGGTGTTTCCATCCCCGCCCCGGGCACACCACAGAGAGCTCAGGGAAGGAGGCAGGTGTGCAGGGGTGACCACATCCTGGGGTGCAGAGCCCCAGCAGCATCACTCAGAGCTGTGACAACAGGAAGGGAAGGGGGGTGTAGGGCCAAGCCATGCCATCAGCACAACATGGGGCAGGGAGAGGATGGAGAGCGAGAGTTGTCACAAAATAGAATCACAAAGCGGTTTGGGTTGGAAGCAACCTTTACACCTCACTTAGTGCAACCACCCTGCCATGGGCAGAGACACCTTCCAAGGGAGCAGGTTGCTCAGAAACTCATCCAATTTGAATATTTCCAGGGATGGAGAATCCACGACTTCTCTGGGCAACCTGTGCCAGTGTTTTAAAGAGTTCTAAAGCCTCTCCAAGAAAAAGCCACCTTTCTGGGTCCTTTCAATCCCAGAACAGACAGGCTCAGACCACTCGTCATCACCTCTGGTCCTTCATGAAATCATATACACGAAATTTGTGCTGCTGCTGTGGCCCAAGTTCCCTACCTGGGCTCCCACCAGTGTCCCAGCAAAGCCCAAACAGTGCCAATCTGCCCTGCCACGACAGCAAAGTCATTTCTCCTCCCTGATGCTTTTTATTACCCAACAGAAAGGAACCTGTATTTTTGGAAATTGAATTACCATTTCTTGAATATTAAGAGAAAAAGTTATTCCCTTTGCCAAGCTGCATTATTAACATCCCTGGTTTACAGCTCTCAGGGAGGCAACAGACTAAATATTCTCCTAGTGGCTTTCAGTCCTTGAGCTGAACAGGCTCCATAAAACACCCCAGAGAGAAGGCAGTCAGCACTAGGAAAGTGTCAGGTTTTTGGAGGCAGGACTTCAGTCTGGAGGACAACTTTTGAACCAGTGGCATCAGGACACTGGCACCCAAAGACTGATCACAGAAGCAACTTTTAAAGAAACAAGTACACAAAGAGAAAAAAACCCCACTTTATCTTCCCAGTGTAATTTCAATTTTTACCAAGAGTCTTTGTCTTTTTTTGCTGCAAGAACTTTGACCATGCAAACGTGTGGTGTGAAAAGGATGTTTCTTGCAACAAGGACCAAAAAAATCCCCAGACATACAAATATTTGAATGGAGTATCCTAACCTAAATCATCTTCCAGAATTTCAGTTTGATTTCAAGGAGCTCATACCCCTGTCATCTGGCAGAGGAGGAGACCCACTACATCTCAGGAAGGAAATTGGGCCTTTGGACAGAGGTATTTATCTTTTTTTTTTCTTCTTTTTTGGCCTTTTTTTTTTTTTTTTTCCTCCTGAGGCCCAAATTTCTTAAATCACGACTTTTATTAAACCCCAGCATGGTGCAGATCACAGCCATAATTCTTTTTCCCCCCACCTTCGCACCACAAATCCATTCAAAGTGAGTGACATTTGCAAAGTGTATTTTCACGGCCCTCCGTAATCCCTTCAGAATATTAAGACTGCATTACTTTGTCTTTGGTTACATTAACTTCAATTTTCCTTATGAGTAAGTATTTGGCTAAAAATTAATATAGTGAAGTTGAAAAGAATCTTATGATAGGAAAAAGACTAATTTCATCTCTGGCTGCTCAGATACCAGAGTACACTGGGGTTAATGTAATTAACTTACAATTTTAGCCTAGGTTGTGTACATACACTGAATCTCCCTGCTGGAAACAAGATTAGATTTTATTACACTATATATCCTGGTTATCTTCACCATGCCTCCAATATTACTTCCCTCAATGACTTCAAGGCTCTCTGCTGCAATGAAAATGCAGAACCATCTGGTATTGAGCCCATGCAGTTTATTTAAGGATTTAATTAAATGCTCTAAATGGAGAGCTTCTTTGAATTAACATTTTAAATGTGACTTATTGCAGGTTTAATATTGTCTTAATGCCAACCTGGGAAACTCCATAGCCAAGTTGTTGACGTTTAAATTGAATTCATTTGGGTGGCTCCAGGGGGACTCATTAATTAATCTAAACAACTAATGGGGATTGGTTCTGACTTTTGATGAAGATTATTTACAGAGACAATTTGCAGTGAATAAAGAGTCACAGTAGGCAAATGTTTAATTGAATTTAAAAAAAAAAAAAAAAAAGGACATCTCATTGTGTTCAATATCAAGGATGAATCTTGTGAGCAAGCTTTGAAATACCAAGGAAGGGACGATTGCTTGAAGCTTCCTGGCTGCACACTAATAACAAAGAGAATGGGTAATTACATTTGCCTATGTAATTTGTGGCTTGTAAGAGGACAACAGGTCTGTCTGCCGCACATTACACAGAGAAAGACCCTAACAGGAAATATTCTGTTTTATGAAGACCAAGTTTCCCCACTCACTTTTACTCCCGTACCAGAAAACGGTATTTTCCAACCAATCACTGCTGGAAAAACAGAGTCAGCTCCTCTCACTTACATTTGCAAAAACCCAGAACAACTGCAACCAGCTCAGCAGAGCCGCTTTAATTTACAACAGCTTAACCTCTAACATCTAATTTTCTTTTATTCTTTGATTACATCAACTTTGGAATCAGTTATTTGCACCTCCGAGCACACCACCAGCCCTGCGAGCACTAACAGCCAGTTATGTGGTTCTTCTTCACTAAAGCCACAGCACCAAAACAGTACCTGCTTCCCTGGGTATCTGCACTCATTAAGGCAAATCATCCTTTAGCATTTTTCCTCTGTTATTATCATTATCCCCTCTCATCCTGAAGTTTCGGGTAACAGAGGTTGCCAAAGCAGGAAAACACAGTGGATTAAACGCTGTGCACACTTGCATTCCCAGGGAAACACAGCTCCTGCCCTGCCACCCCAGCTCCTGAGGGCACCAACACCTCTAAATACCTGTGATTTCAGTCAAATTCTTGAAGAGCAGTTTGTGTTTAACGCAGGGCAGGTGTGCAACTGGCAAACATCCCAAGACAGCACAGCAAACCAAGAGTGAGACAGAGGTAGATAACAGGGTGAAGATGTCAACAGCAGGTTGGGGATCTCCTGTCTGATGCACCCTCTCCTATGTGATACCTGCTTTTGTTTGTTATGGATGGTCCTTAACCTAAAGACAAATTGATTTAAGACTTAAAAGCACAGCACTGAAGGGCTGGAGAGGTGAAGGACAGCAGGAAAAAAGGAGAACACTGAGAAGAAAATACAACATCAAATGCCACAAGTGCTATTAACTTCTAGTGAGGCCATTAACCATGCAGGGAACTTTGATGGAGAAATTATCCAGCTCCTTAAACACTCATATAATTGGGAAACACACCAGCTATTAAAGATGCCTAGTGGGGGCTGGTACCCCTTTGTGGGACCAGTTACTCGTGAGACTCACATCTCTTGGGCTGCTTTAACCCAGACATGAAGGACATCAGCTGTGATCATGCCTCTCAGGGAGCCTCATTGACTCTCAGAGCCTTTTACTTTCTTCAGTGGCAGTTGAACAGTACTGATTTTATCACCCACACAAGTCAATCCAGTGTTTTGAGCTCCACTGTGCTGTGTCCAGCTGCAGCAACCAACTGCACAATGAATCCTTTTGGTTGGAAAAGACCTCTGAGACCTTCAAGTCCAGTTGTTAACCCAGCACTGCACAGTCCATCACTGAACCTCATCCCCAGGCGCCCTCCCTTTTTCCACCACTGGGGTATTATGACAGGAGTTCTGCTCCACACTAGCACTGCCCACTTGGTTAAACCACCTCTGAAAGCTGTCACTGGGGGTACAAACAAGACAAAACCACTGTGAACACACTTCACCTCATGACAGGCTTCACCTCAGGAAAGGCTGAACCCAATCTGGGCTCAAGGGGCCAAGTACAGCTGTCCAAGGCAAAGCCACCGTGTTCCCCACATGCCCCAGCCTGTGCTCCCAGAGCCCAAGGCTGATCACTCTCCTCTGATGCCTCTACATCAGATTTGCATTTTATTTGCAATAATACCACAACCTGTCTTGTCTGAATGAAAGAGGTTCCGAACTTCCTTTCTTTCCAAGGCTGGACACATTCTGCATGCTAATTTGGGACGCAATTGAGGGGGAGGGCACGTTAAGGAACCACACGTAGCCATTAAGCCAGGGAGACTAAAGCATCCTGCCTGGATCAGCACTGCTGGAGACTGTCTAGAGCATTGCCAGCTGCTCTCAGATACCTATAGTGGAGCTCTTTTATGCAAACACCTCCAGTAACAGCTTTTGTGGATCTGACAGACAGAGTGGTTAAAAATTAGGCATTCAGTGGGTATCCAGTGGAGAGACATTGTACAGCACATCTGAAGAGGGGAGTCACACTCGGAAAGGAAATTCTGAGTTGTCTGAAGGGTAGAGGCTGCTCAGGCAGGCAGGATGGATCCCCATGGCAGATCAAGCCATGCTGTATCACCCATGTCGTCCCTCCCCATCTTCACAGGGATCCAGCTCCCATAAATGTGGATTCACAGACAGAAGACAGTCACATCCCAAAGGAAGCAACCAAGGCAGATATTCCCCACAAAGAGGAGGATGGAAGGATACGGTATTTTTCCCACCAACTCTCACAATTTCCTACAGAACCTCTTTGCCTTTTTTTTTTATTTTTTCTTAAATCACCAACTCGCTCAGGGCTCTCTCAGAGTAGCGAGGCTTTTTAATGTATTTTATTTTCCCCAGGATTGCTTGCTCTCAGTGTGAAAAGTGTCAGTTATTTTGGGAAACCTGAAATCAAGTGGGTGAGCAATGGAATTATTCATGAGGACACCACCAGGAGGAAGGTTACCTCCTTCACCCTGATGGGAGGCCAAGAGCTCAGCCATTGTTTCAGGCTCAAAATTAAAAGGCAAAAGTTTGTGCCCCCTTGAACCTGAACAAAGCACTAAGAGCTGAAATTATAGGGAAAGGCACAGCTGGTCCATCACTGGAGTAGAGAGGGGAGCTACAGCAACACTTTAAGGTCCTTCCAGCCCTGTGCAGCCAAGTCTCCAGTAAAATCAATCATACACTGCAATATCTATTAGGTTTGAGGATCCATAAGGGTATAAAGCTGGTGTTTGCTTAGTCTGCAGGGCTGTGTCTTGCTTTAAATGCCTGCCCTCCCTTCCCAGATCAGGCACCCTCCCATTTCACCCCTGGGGACTGAGATTTTTCTCATGGTGAATTGAGGGAGAAGTATTGCTTAGAGTAATTCTTGCCTTCTAAAGCTTCTCTTAGACATGATACTGTTTTTGTACTTGGAGCAACAACTCTGTCTGTGAAAACGGCACATCCCACAGGGAACCTCCTCAGAAAACAATGCTCAGTTTGACACACACACACAGGACAGAGGCCAAAGCTTCAATAAACAACCTCTCTTTCCAAGGCCTCTAAGAAAACAGTCCTTCAGCAGCACTGACTCACCCCAACTCTTTCCATACACCAAAGTTACACTGAGGGCCATTAAACCACCATTCCTGCTTTGCACCTCCATCAAACAGAGAGTTTGGCTCAGTCAGTGGCAGCAAAGACAACAAACAGCAGAATCACCCACCCAGCACAGACTGTTGGTTGCAGGGGGTCACTGGAGTAAAGGCAACTTTCTCTGAGCAAACAAGGCAGGGAGTTCGTGTGTTTGTGTTTTGCTGTTTGGGGTTTTTTTAAACCAAAGTCCCGGAGCCTGCTGGGGTGATCCTTCCTTCAGTAATGATTTCTGATATTCACCGCGTTTTCTTTTGAAACATCTTGTTGCTGTAGGGAACACCAGATGCTCTGGCTGTGCTGCTGTTGCCTAGGGACACCCTTCAGATAAGATATCTTGTTTGATTTTTCTACTTCAGTTATCATCAAATCAAAATATCTTATCCAAACTTCAGCGAACTCCTGTGGGCTTTGGTACCCACAATTAAAAGCATCTGCTGAGGGGTAACCACACTGTTCCTCTCCAGGGTGAGAACAAAATAGCCAGGGTGGGGAGCTGACAGATTTGGGACTGACATTTAGGTTACTAAAAAAACCCACATATCTAAATAATTTACATACAGATTTCATATTTTATGTATTTAAATATATCAAGAACATATACACACACATAAAAACTTCTTAAAAACCCTAAAATCTCCTCCAATGATGCTATAAGAAGCCCTGATATGCAACCTATTTTAACTGAAGGCTGGTCAAACACAAATGAATGTGTAGAAACAAACTTTGAAGGAAGAGCTAAAGGGCCTCCTAGGGAAGAAGAGCTAATTCAAACCAGCAAACCAGATTTAGAAGTGAGGTGGTAGAAACTGGCACATGAAAATGCATTTTCTCTTACTCTCATTTACACTCCTTTGTTATAAATAAGATTGTTTTAAGAAAAAAAAAAGTGCTTATGTTGAAATGTTGGATGGCAAAGCCATCACCTTTGTCAGTGTTTGGATTAAAATGTGCCTTTCCACATCCTCCATGGAATAGAAACAGTGAAACTGGAACACTTAAATATTTACGAGGGTGTTTTATTTGTTTTTAAATACTTGTCCTACTACAGGCAGAACCCACAGACCACACAGAGTATCATAAAATGCCACTTGTTTGCTTTCTTAGGAAAAAGGAGCAGAAACGTGTGTGTTACCAGAGATCTGCAAGTGCAGAACAGGCAAGATTTACACCCCCAGAAGCAAGCATCAGACCAAGATGCCTCTACCCATTTCCATATATCTCATCAAAAAGCTACATGAAGGTCCTGTCACAAAGTATGACCTTAAACCCGAGTTTCAAGTAAAGTCAAGCCTGGATTTTTTCATCTGAGATCCACATCAAAAACTCCAGTCTGGCTACCTCAGTCATACTTCATCTCAGCAACGAGAAAGACCAATTTTTGGCAACCAAGGCACACGTATCTTTGTTTGTAAAGCATAAAACATCGATGCAATCACTAAGAAGTATGATTTAGCCTTGGAATAAACAAAGTTAAAAGGTTGACCTTCTCACTGTCACCAAGATCTTGATTATCTTTGGTATTAAATTCACAGGCAGAATCTTCCATGCCCTGGGAAAAATATATTAAAAGCCTGAATTCATATTATTCCTGAATTTTATAGTTGTTTGTGTGCTGTGTAGTGTAAATATTGTTGGAACAAAGCTGGTTTCAGCTTTGTGTTTAGAGTTTCTGGTAACTCCAACGCAGACCAGAAATGGTGAAATAAAAGTTTCTAGTTTCTCACTGCTGATAGAGATATAAGGCAAAAGACAGTCAGCCCATTCTTGGGGGACTAAGTGGTTGGAAACACACAGGAAAAGCCTTAAAAAAAAATACAATAAAACATTATTTTCCTGTCTAAACTTTCTCTTAAAAAAAAAAGGACTGAAAAACGTGAGTTATCTGCCACTTTCTGTAGCAAGAAGTGGACTATTTTTCTGAAATCTTGTCAAATCTGACATTTCATCAAAACTTGAGCAGCCATTAAAAGCTAAGGTTGCTCTGCAGTTCTGCAGCCCCTGTTTGCCCCAGAAGCTTCCTCTTCTCCCCTGTGGTGCCAGTCTCTCTATTTTAGAGCTGCAAATACAGACAGAAAGAACCTTTTCCCCCCTGAAAACCCCCTGTCAGGTAACGACGGCTTGGAGAGCGGAGCCGGGAGCTGCAGAAAAGCTGCCCCATCTCTGCCAGAAAATCCTGGAATAGCCGGAGGTGACAGCGGGAAGGCTCCTCAAAAGTCATGGGGAATGGAGTCAGCTGCAGCAACAATATCTCTGTAAATCGTTCTCCTGGTGAAAAGTCAGTGTGGTGCTAAAAACCACAGAGTTTTGCATTGTTACCTAGAGCATGAAATAACGTCCCCTTTGAGGGCTGCGGGCTCGTAAAGCATAACGGAGGGTCATGAATGGGATTGCCAAAGGTACCTGAATGCTTTTCAGTAAGGCTGAACTCCTAAATTATTGAGGTGCTTTGGAAAAAATCCCACTTCATAGAAGTAATTCCACAAGATATCAGTACCCCCTCAGTCCTTGCAGACTCTGTGGTTACAGAATAAACACCCTAAAAAAAAAACATTAACTGTTAAATTATTGTGTGATTGCTGATGCCTGAGGATAACTTCAGGAGGGCGGCCAGACTCTCCTCACTTAATTCTTCTTTTTGCCTTTGAAAATATCAACAAGCTGCTCCAGAGTCAGCTCAGGTTCCACAGAATTTCTGTAATGCTTATGTTGTTGGACATGTTCCTCAGGCAGAGCAAGGGAAGCTGCTAAGAGAACACGAGGTAGGCTTTAAAAAAAAAAAACAAAACACTAAAAAGTGTATCAAAATATTGTTTCTCCAGCGTGAACTTATTTTTCTTCACTGTGTATGTGGATGGACGTCTCTGCCGTAGGCAGACACAAGGGTTTGCACAGGGGTTTTCCCCTTGATCTCCTGGCAAATAAAGTTTAATGCTATGGAAGACATCTGTTGGCTGTTTGTGTTCAGAATATCTAACAGCAAGAGAATTACTGCATGCCAAGTGAGACACCTTAAACACCAGATTAAGATACGAGTAGCAAATACACTGAATCAGGCACCGGCGTGTAAGAGATGGGGCTGGCTCGGCTCTGCTTGGCTGGAAGGTGGGAAATTCAGCCCAGAAAGTCCTGCTTCATTCACGCAAGAACTGGTAAAACCAGATCTGTGCTCAAGTTGTTTACTAACTCAATTGTCACCCACTCCCTTTTCAGCCTTCTGAGCTCAACTACCCAGCGCAGAGGATTAAGGGAGAGGGAACATGCCATGCGAAGTGGAAAGTCATCGGCATTTGTTTCTGGAGAAGACAACTGAAAGCTGGGAGGGCAGAATTAGAAAGGAGCAGCGCTGAGACACAAAGCATTCCAAGACAAATGCCCATTACCCAGCACAATGTGCTACTACTTTCTTAGCAACACGCGTCACATGAATTAATTTTCTGAAAGAAAACAGACTGTCTCACCAGCAGCCTGATGGTCTCAGCAATTCGCTTTACAATTACTCACTAAACTACCTTGATTTAATTATTCAAGAAGAATCTCACTGCCACTGATAACTACTTAATTAAAAACACAACTTTAGAGCAATAAGAGAGTCACATTATATTGCATCTGAAATAGATTTCTTGCTGTAAACATGCGCAGTTCATTTTAACCAGCTTAATGTGCCAATATATTTAGAGTCCCAAGGATTTTAAGAGTGGCTCGAGCAACAGTCATCATCCAGGGGCTGCAAACAACACTCATAAGCTTGTTCTCGCTTGGAGCAATTCCACTAAGATCAAATTAAGAGAAACATCACTGCAACAGAGTCAGTGTACAGCATAAAACACAATGCTCAAAAGAGTCCAAAGCTAAGAGATGAGTTCTTACCTTGCTTCTAGTCCTTCTCCACTGCTCCAAAGCACCACTGCTCTGCTTCTTCTCCTGCCCTCGCACTGCCCTGAGAGCTCCCCAGGTGAAGGTATAAAACCCTGATTGGGGCCACTCCCTTCCCATCCAGGCCTCACCAGCTGAGGATCTGTCCTGGTCCCAGCTGTGGTAAATGCTGGTGATTTCACCCCTTTCCCTTGTGCTGTGATCCACCTGTGCTCTCTGGTTACAGGACGATGATGGGAAACTTGTGATTGCTCTCTAAAAGCAGCCTTGGCCCCAACAACACCTCAGTACTACCTTGGGCTCCAAGCACTGACAGAGCATGAACATCCAGTGTCCAGACTGGCTTTTGTGCCTAAACCTCAGCCTTGAAAGTCCCCAGGATCTCCTCCAGCAGCCTGTGTGCATGGAGGGGACATCCAGCCATTCCCTCTCTGACCCCAGTCAGCATGGTGGGAGCAGCTCACATTCTCCACACTGGGGATCTCTGACTGAGGGCAACTGCCTGAAAGCAATTCCCATTTTATGTTAATTTAGCATTTTAACAGGTATCAAGTATTGCTATCATTAGATCCTTGCAAGAGTCAAGAGCAGTCTTTGAAAACTGGGTGGTTTTTAACCTGTGACAGAAAGAGTTGTGAATTAATTGGCTCAATTACAACTGGGATAGAGATGGATGCAGTTTTTCAGGGAAAGAGCTGTTAGTTGCCTATGGTCAGAGGGACCAGGGACAAGCAAGGGTGACAACAGCATGACTCATGTGGTGCTTTCTGAGAGCACCAGCTGGATTTAGGCTGTGCCAAGTGAGGTAGGAAAGCCTCCCAAATTACCAGCATGCCATCTCCCATTTAGTTATTTAAAACATTTCTCCTTTCCCACAGCTAAGAGGAACCGACTCCTTTGGTTTTAATGCCTTTTCAGTACAGCTGAAACTATATATGTATTTATATATGAAAAAAATTAAATGACTGCCTTCTTGAATATTATCTCCCTGGTTTATTGTGTGCCCTCTCTCCCCTTCTCTTCCCGGAGAGACCAACCATCACATGAAAATGCTTTTCATCATCTGCAAAATTTGATGCCCAAAATAGCCCCACGGTTGCCCTAGCAACAAGCATTTATTCCCCCTCCCCCCAGCATCCCCCCCTTTGCATATTGCTGCATATTTCTATCATCTCTTTCCAGGCACAGTTCATAAACACGGCTGCATAATAAAGAATGTTATCACCAATGACTTACAGCCCAGCTGCTGCAAATAAGATATGAAGTGGCAAGAAAATACAATTTCATGCAGCTAGGACAACAGATTGATTGGGTGCCCTTCAAATTTGATGCCACTTCTTTAAGTCTGTCCAAATTCAAAAAAAAAAAAAAAAAAGTTAGTTTCCCCACCTCCCCATCTTTCCATGGTAGCAACAGACAATAAAAGTGGGAGATAATTCACTAGGACACTCGTTATGTCTGCTGCAACCTTGCCCTGAGAGACTGACAATTTAAAGAGATGTGCTTCTTTTCCCTGCCACCTCCTCTACTTTTTCCCCAGCCACCCTTCTTCATCAAAAGTCTTATTCCTCCAGTTTGGTTGCCTTTTTAATTCAATTATCTTCCTTTTCAAATTATTATTTCTGTTCAGATTACTAGCCAGAAGGTTGTTACTGATAGAGACAATCAACCCCCTGGATGTCATTACCACCACCTCCAAAATTTTATCCTTGTTTTTGTTTAGTTTTGGTGGAACAAGACCAAAAGCCTCCATCCCAGGGCATTTCCATCAAAGAACACCCTATCAAGGACAAGAAAAGGTGGGCTTGTAAATTCTTCTTCACTCCTGTCATTTCTGATGGCTTGACTTTCAAGGATATGGAGGCCAATCTGAACGTGCAGAGACCACCTTTGTCATCTCGTGGTACCAGTGTGTGATAGAGTACAACGAGGACCAGCTGCTGCCAGACAGGCTGTGCTGACTCACACAGATACTCCTGCTTACAGGAGAGAGAGAACATCTCTGGGTGCAGTCAGAGACAACCCCTCATGCAGGGTTTCTCTTCCACATTCACCTCTCCTTCTGTCCCCTGTCTGCCTCCTTTACACAATTCTTTGCCCTTGTGTGTTGTACAGAGCAAGCTTGTGGTGCTTGTCCCCGAGACACCATTCTTTCCTTCCTCCCCCTCAGGTGCAAACTGACCTCCCCACATCATCCCACATGGGCTTTTCCTCTGCAAGGAGAGGGTGCATGGAGCAGTGCTGGTAAGTGTGGGGTCACTCTTTCCTGGGGATCTGGGCACTGATCTCAGACACTGCAACTGTTGTGGGAAGAGCAAGACACAAGGTGTGCCATGGATGCACAGAGACCTCACAGCTTGGAAATAAGCAGCAAAAGAAAATGTGGTTTGTTCCCATTTAACAAAGAGAATAGAGAGGCCCATCATACGTGTTGTGCAGCCTCTGGCTCCAAATTATCCCTAGAATTAGTTAACGCTAATCAATCTCAATCACATCAGCCACAGAGGAGGAAATCGCTTCTTGCAGAAGCTTTTCTCTCAGTGCTCAACAGCAGCAACAACTGCTCCAAAATTCTCCCAGAGAGCCCTGAACTAAGTCACGTGCAGATGGAGACAACATGAAGGTTGAGGTCTCTTCAGCATCTCCCGTGAGCATTTCTCACAGCCAGAGAGAAGCTACCAGCCCTCTGCCTGCAAACACCTCTCCCTGCTCAAGAGCCCAGAAGTACAGGGATGGGTTTCTCCTTCAATTTTTCCTGAAAGTGTTCAAAAACTCTGTGGCTATGGCACTTGAGGACGTGGTTTAGTGGTGAACACGGTGGTGATACTGGGTTGACAGTTGGACTTGATGACCTTAAAGGTCTTGTCCAACCTGAACAATCCTGTGATTCATCAGACTATAATCAGTGTGTGACCCCATTGCCTCTCAGTTCCCGCTTTCCCATCAGTACATTGCAATAATGGCTCCAGAACAAGGTTTCAAATACAAACAGCTCTGACTTGTGCACTGAGCTGGATCTGAATCCTGGCAGCTTGCACTCACTGCCCCTTAGGATGTTGTGATGCTTAAATGTGTAGGACATTTGCCAGCTCTTCAGATGGAAAACATGAAAGCAGCTCAGAAAAGGATTATTACTATTATTAAAATGAGAGATGAGGTTTTAAACCCAAAACTGCGCATCAGGAAAGTTAAAACCATTTTCCATCTTGGAATATGTTCAATGATGGAAGAGTGAAGTCAGCATTAAAGCAGCATGCATGGGTCACATAGAAGAGTGTGTTTAGAAATGGTGGTGGAAGAGAGCACAGCAAATTTGGTGGATTTTAGTATCCTTTAAAGTACAGATGAAGAAAAACAGAAAATGTGTAATATGAGAAGGAAAGATTTTTACAAACCAATTTCTACCACCTCCTTTGAGGCAAGAGCAGTTCTTTAATCTAAGAAGGGTCATTTCTGTGTCACTTTTCTGCCCTAAGTGGAGGCCAAGTTCAAGAGAACTGTGTTTCTTTTAATTTCCTTTCAGTACAAGTACTTGGATACAGAACAGAATCCCATTTATCTTTCTTGACTCAAGTAAATAAATTGAAAAAACCCAACTTAGTGAGTACTATAAATACCGCATAATATACTAGATCCAACATCACTTTTTTTTTTTGCACCTAAAACCTTAAACCCTTCTGACACCATAAAACATCGGCGTCCCCCATCCCATGATTGTTTCCCATAATCTAGGAGAACATTAAAGAGAGAAAAATTGTGCTGAAAAATGACATCTTATCTATTTCCTTCCTTCCTGCCAACACTCTGTGTTTTTGTCATTGCAGGTCAGACACCTGCTCCCCACATTATAATCTGGGGAGGTGATAAATGTTCGTCGGCAGTGATTACCAGGGGCCCCATTCACTGGGTGTCAATCTGGAAACAGGCATCTTCCCTCAGCTGCCATTCTTTGTCCTGCCAACAAGGCCCAAAAGGAGGGGAAAAGGCAACAAAAAAAAAAAAAAAAAAGAGCTGACAATTTTCCTCTCCCTTCTCCCAGTCCCTGTGGGGGGAGAGCCACGGCCAGGATGCTACAGAAACAAAGTGGGGATGATGCAGTCTTACATTCTTATAAACTCTCATGAGACTGGGGCATAAGGAGGTTAATCTGCATGAGGTGGGAATCTCCTGGGTTTGACCATGACCTCCACGTGGCTATGGATATATTTAACATGGCAAGACAGATACGCAGAGAGCCAAATTGCAACACAACCTGGCAAGGCCCAATTTAATCATCGTTGCACCAGTGATGGGCAACCCCCTGATTGACTGACCTTTCCTGCTGCTGGACTGTATCACATCCTCATTTAGGCAGACCTTGGGCCACCCCAGCAGGGTTGAACAGGTCAAGGAAGAAGAGTTTCATTTGGCCCATCACAGCAGACTATGACCATATCCTGCTTCCAAAGGAGTGGCTGCAGCACATGCACTGAACATTCCCTTTGGATCAGGCACAACTCTGTATTCTGCACATTCCAGTCTTGCCACAGACCTTCATCCTTCCTTTTGGAGCTCCTTTTGGTGTTCGCATCTGTCAGCAGTTGTTGCAATGTGTGCTACACCACATGGACTCTATACCCCGCACCTCCCCTGGAGTGTTTATGTCCAATCTGAAAACACACAGTATTTTACAAGCACAGCTGGAGGTCCCTGGGGAACCTCTCAGCAGGTAGAGGAGGCTCCAACACAGCAATATGCAGAACTCAGGAGTGCTGATCACCACCCCAGTTCACGATCACCCCTCTGCACTGGCATTTCCGTGTGGATTTACCTCGGACAGCAGGCAAGCAGGGAGTGGCATCACATCCTTGGGCACAGGGTGAGTGGAGCCTGTGCTGGGCCAACAAACTTCCAGAGCATCCTTTTTGTGTTTGAACCAGTGAAGTAGGAGTGAAGCCCTTAACAGAGCATCTGCTGGTTCCCCAAGTCACTCCATCACTTCACAGGTGGGGAGGACAGATCCCAGGAACCAGCTTCCAAGTTGTCAATTATACTGTGGCTCTGCAGTGCAATTATTCATAAATATTTATACACACACAAACCCTTTGTTCTGCTTTTGTGTCACATAGAGGGGAATTTTGGGTCTCTTCTGTCTTCCTCACCTGGATTTGCTCTGCCCCTTTCTGCTGGATACAAGGGATTTGATTGAATTAACTTAATTGGCAAATGTATTGTTCAGACAGCTGTGACAGGAACGACTTCGTGCATTAGTCAGGTTAAATGGCTCATGGCAGCTCCCAACACCTTTTTTGCTGGCAGATACCTCTGTACTGACTCCAAATCCCTGGGTTTTGAGGCAGGTTTAGAGGGCAGATAGATCTGCTGTGTTGTACAGCACGTTCAGGTACCAAGAGGCCACATAGTCAGGCAAGCCCTTGCCTCTGGCTCCTTGCCGTGCTCCCAGCCACTGGCCACGTCAGCTGCATTGGAAACTGTGTCTACATGGCATTTTTCTTGAAAACAGGGAAACAACGTCTGGAAAAGACACAAGCAAGCCAAGGTTTCTGCCTTGTCTTTATCTCTCATGCTAGGGTTGAACTCGACCTGTCTTGCAGACCTCAGAGCCTCACAAGCAAGGCTGTGTGTACCCATGCCCTGCTCTGCTGATATCCTAAACCCTTCACCTCACTCTTGCAGCCCTAAGTCCTTCCATGTATTTTGATACTGGTGGGACCACAGTCACCCAGGGATGGATACCTCCATGGGAAACAGAGCAAGAAACATCTCCAGACAGATATCCAAGTCTCCAGACAGTCATCCAGGTCTCCAGACAGGATGAGGTGTCCTTAAGCAGACCTTCCTCTCTCCCCTCTGACTCTCTAGTAGCTGAGGTGATGAAACTCATAACTGCAGTGCCTCAGCTAAGAGCCTGTAATGGACTACTTGTCAGCAGTCCTTCCCCTTCTCCCCTGAACCACTGCCTGTTACTCATTACATTTTGCACCAACCACAGAATTTTACAGCTTGGAAATCCAAGATATGCACGTGGTCATCTGTAACAGTGTCAATACTTTGGCCTCCTTTGAATTCCTGCAACTAGAAGAAAAGCCAAGAAGAGGCAGGTCAGCAGCACAGGGCAGCAGGAGAACCTGATGGCTGGGGATGCCATGGGACAGGTCAGGACATAAAATTGGAGAGACATATTTCACTCTTGTTCTCATGGGCTGCACCACTCAGGACAGAGCCGGGCCCAGCTCCCTGTGCTGTGTATGCACAGAGGCCCCTGCTACAGCAATGGGAAACAGGCTGTCACCTTCTGCCTCTGACAGCAGCAACAGCCACATTACAGGGGTGATGGGCACTTCCAGCACATGGGTAGGGAAGACAACCCTTTGGGATGTAATTGCTGCCTGTACCACAGCTCAGGATTAAAGTGTCTCCCCTGCTCACAGCCCCTAGGGCTTGCAGCTTTCACTGCTCTCCAACACTCTCCAGCCACTGGTTCCTGATGTGAAAACAGGAGTCTACAGCTGTGACCTGGGCAGGTTCACGTGTTCGTGCATACCTGACAAATTCAATGACTGAAGCCCCACAGATCTGCAGTGACTTTGGGGGTGCAAAGAGAGACAGCAGCAGTAATCCCAGTGTTACATGGGAAGTGTCTCTGTCCCAGCCATCACCTTCCCGGGATGCTGCCAGCACTCAGATGAGACTGAATTGCCCTCTCATGCATGGGGGAGGTCACCTCTAGATGACTAGCAGGGCAAAGTGTGGGAGAAGCTCCTATTTACCACTTCCCTGCACCCTGAGCATCCTCCGGCCAGGCAGTGGTCCATTGCCCAGGGGGGCAGGACAGCCCTTCCCCAGCACCAAAGGCACTCGTCAAACACGTTTAAACCTTACCCTCTGCATACACAGGCACAGAGAGAATGGCAAATTTTCATAAACATTTTGATTTCCGCTAACTGAAGCCAGTGTAAATCTCTATTTTTTATGAATCTCGCTTACATTTTGTGCCTGACTTGTGCATAAAACTTCCCCAGATTTACACAAGCTAACTCCATAAGTCATCCCCTTCCCAATCGGGCCCTATATCTTGATGACCTTTAAGAAACCAATGACTGCTTTCCTGTTGTTATCCATAATTGGAAAAGCACTGGAGATAAGAAAATTTATAGCAGTGAGTGATCTACCTGCAAGAGACAATAAAGAATGCAGGGCAGTGAAAGAACGGGGAAGAAAAATCCCACACACGGACACGCGCAGGCGCACGGGCACACACGGCTCGAGCTGAACCCTCCCTGTCTTTACTGAATTACCTCCCAGCTCCTTGAGCCCTTTATTCCCCTGACCATGCAGCCTCCATCCCATGGGACAGATGCATCCCTGCATTTCAGTTTTCTTGGAATTTACTTGCAAATTTTTTGGCTTAAAGCAAATGAAGCATCGTGTGGCAACGGGTTCATTCCTGGAGTGGATAATCCCATTGCTCAACACAGCCCTCTAGGAAAGCAACCCAGGACTGCAGTGTTTGTTCTGCCATAGGTACAACACACAGGGAGGTGGGCAGGGTAGACCTCAGTGCTCCTCACATGCACACATCACTTTGGGGTTAATTGTGGAGGCGTTCCTCACCTCCCCATCATCCACAGCGATCTCTGCCAGCAGGAATCATTCCACAGGACAGGAGCACTGAACTGCTCCTGGGCATCAAAGGCCCCATTCCCAGACTGAACCTTATTTTGTTTTGAAACAAAGGCAGAAGCTCACGTGCTGCCACATCCCTTCTCTGGGACTGAACTGACAGACTGGGGTGCAGCACTCCTGTTTGTAAGAAATGGGAGTTGCCTGTGAGACAGCAGTCCCAATCTTGGTTGTACCCAAGAAATCCAGGACATGTTGAGACTCAATAAGGGCAATGGTTCCAGTCAAATTCAACACAAACTAATTCTGATGACCTTATTGTCTCTAGGAACCAAGGAGGTCCTGAAATGAAAACAAAACAAGCATTTTCTAGACCAAGGGTGAGGAAACAGCCACCAGCGGTATCAAAAGGACTGAGTGTCTAAAGTGTGCAAAGCAATGAGATGAAAATCTAGATGCAAGTAACTTGTCCAGCTTTACTGTAAAGGTTGCCTTCAACCTTCCTGCAAGAGCAGGAGACTCCCATGAGAGGCAGACAGGATTCAGGGGCACTTCAGGGGACAAAAGTCCCCTTACTCCTGGATCAGATGTAGCACACATGCAGGGGGCCTTCAGGAAATTACCCATCCCTTTCAGTTCTCCATGTCTTCTACTGAAAAGTGGCAATGAAGGAGCAATGCTCAGTCCCTCCAGCAAGAGAATTTTCAGACAGTTGGGTGAAAGTTGCTAAAACAGTGGAAAAAGTGGTTTTCAAAACCACTGCTGTCACTTGAGACACTCATCTTCTGCACCCAGTCTGATTGCTGTACAAGTGTATCTACTGCCCTGGCTTAAAATGGATCCCAGCCACAGGTCAGTACCTCATCTCAGCTTTCTTGTTTGCAGCCAGCAAGATTACACAGAACTATCTGTAATAATTAACTCCCAGGAGAGAAGTTAAAGTGAAACCAGTAAGAGCAAGCAGCTCAGAACCAGAAAAGAGAAACCCCAACGAAACAACAGATGACAAGTTCCTGGCAGGGGCTGGGAGGAGGAAAGGCAAACAGAAAGGAGCGGTTGTCTTTGAGGAAACCCTGGCAGCTCTCCCCTACCAGCTCTCAGGCCTCACAAATAAAGATCTCTGCAGCTTCAGCAAAGGTCACTGGGGTCTGTGTGCAGCCCAAGGGTGCTCCTGATGCACCCAGTTCACAGCTTTTGAACTGGCTCCCAGTGAGCTCTGCCTAAGTTTATTTTTGGGAATGAGGTGGTGGCTGAAGACTCTCCCTCCTCCCCCCCTGATGGGGTCCCCTCCAGCTGCTCCCCTCCAGTGCTGCTGAATTCAGTCTGTGCAGAAGGACATCTGTATTTTCGGATTATTCATTATGAATTGATTAGTTCATCCCACAGTCACCCTGATCATATTCTTCCTATGTACTAACATCTCAATGAATGAGCAGTCAAGTAGAAAATGAATGCATTAGTGCCTGATTGTATTACTAAGCTCTTGTATATGCTAACGAATGCAGCAGGGCCTAATTCAGCCCAATAACAAACAGGTAGTTACAGAGTTAAGCAGCACAAGTGTCCAAACAAGAGTAAAACATCAAAAAACCCTCTTAATATCTTTTGTGCTTAACATTCAAATTAGCTTTGGACAGGAGTGCTTGTTTGAGGAGAATTCTTTTGTCTGGGTATAGAGACATTTTCCTGCTAGTACTTTCACAATCATGACACCAAATTAGCCACTTTCGTCCCTGCCAGAGTAGAATTGATTACAAACCACCTAGTTAATTAAAAAAAACCAGCTTGCATTCAGACCTGCTTTTAAGTAGAAACTAAGCTCAGAAAATTATTTTCTGCAAGTCCATTGGAACAGCTATTTACAATAAAATATGCCACATAAAGTTCTCTGCTGAGAACAGAGAAATGCCACTTTTTCTTCCCTTCCTTGTTGGTTTTTTTAAATTATTTTTAATCATACACTGTATGAGATAATTTCCTATTTCCATCCACAGCAACTACAATTGTACACACAAAAAGGAAAAGCTCGGAGAAAGCACACTAAGCTCAAAAGGAACAGGCACGTTTTCTAAGCAGGTTGGCCAGTCAGGAACTTTGTCCTTGTACACTGACTTATGCATGATGCAGAGAATAGCAGCTCTCTGGATCACGTGTTCATCAAAACGTTGTGAGTAATAGATGAAAAAGCCTGGAAAATCTTCAGACAGACCAAGCCCTAGGTTTGGCTCCCTGGTTCACAGCAGATCAGTGCTGCTGCAGTCACACAAAGCTGAGTATTTACTCAGGGAACTTTTCATATGGATTTCCAGACAGGCTCAGGTTGTGCAGACAACCAACGTCCTAACAGGTTCCATGTTATTCCTCCTATCAGTTGGTCACTATTCAAACATAATGTGGGCAGTATTAAAAAAAATAAAAAAGTTCTTACTTCTTAGCAAAAAAAGAATCAGCTACACCACCAAAGACACTGCAACAGCTGTTAGAACAAGGTGTAGACAGCACCTCCCTCCACAAAAACATGGGCAGCGATCCCTGCAGAGCCCACTGAGGTGACAATTGGGAAGAGCATCAGCTGTGCCAACATGACCTGAACACAGCAAGCTGACTCTGCTGTGAGGTTGTGTCTCTCAAGCAGTCTTGCTGGCTCGTGGCTTGCACAAAAATCCCTAAGAAATCCCTCCTGGATTTTACTTCTCTTGATGTTTTTCCTAGAAGTGACAGCAATGTGCAGCAGGGGTGCAGAGAGGCCCTGGGCAGGGCTGGCTACCCCTTTAGAACTCTTTCAAACCTCTCCACTGCAGAGGCCTCTGATGCAAACGCAGCCCTGACAGTGATGCTGGACGGCTGATCCGTGGTTCTGTAAACTGTAGCTGGCCCAGCAGACAGCCCTGCAGAACCAGCCCTTCTGCATCCCCACCCCCCTGTGCTCCTTGCCCAAAACCCAAGCAATGCCACCAGCCACACGTGCACGGCCTTCCTCTGCCCCTGACCCGAAGCCAAATCCCTCCTGAGAGCAAACCCCTCTAGCAGGAGGAATTTGGCTGCTCCTTTGACTCAGAAATGGGCAGCTCTCCCAGAAGTCAACTGAGGGAGATTTTAATCTCCCATCTCTGCTGAGTCTCTAATGGACTGGATTGGACCTGCCTGTGTGAGATGTCCAGACCCTGTGACCAAAGACCTGTCCTCCCATGAACAGCAGGACACCGTGGAACTGAGTGCTCAAATCCACTAAGCAGAGTTTAAATTAGAGCCTGGAAGAGGAGCCTCTAACAACCTGAGTGCAGAAGGCTGACTCATCCCCTTGTTTTCCCCAAGCACAGACTGTAGATGTTTGGCAATAGACCAAAGAAAATGACAGTATAAACCGCCAGATCCCAGCAAATCTCCTCTTTTGCTGCCTCTGTTTTTCATTTCCAAGAGGCAGAGTTGGCTTTGTTGCTATCCCATAGAGCGAGTCTCATTCTCACGTTTCAATCTGCCTCCCTCATCTTCTTGATAGGCAAAGTGACAGAGGGATTGGTGTCATACATTAAAAACTCTCTCCAAGAGTCAGCCAGTCCTATACATACATTTGGGGTCTCCTCAATCAGTAGAAAGACAAGTGGGCTTTGCATCATGCCCCTGGGGAGCACAGCCAAGGACTGCTGAACTCTTGCTGTGAGGTCCCACATGGGAGTCCTGCTGGCTGCACCCAGCTTGAAGGGCAAGTTTAGCAACTGAAGTCCTCCACAGGTGAGAGAGTCCTAACGGAGGCACAAGAGAGAAAAAGCTGCCAGAAATGCTGTATTCATCAGCCTTTCTCTGTGTGTGGAAGAGATGTGTGGGTTTAAAAAACACATAGTAATAGTCTGACTCAAGTGCAAGCGAAAACTGCTGGGCTCTGACTTCCGAGAGAGCTCCACAGGAGCAGCGAGAGCGGCCACAGTGCAGGTTCCTCTGAGGACCCCCAGAAATAAAGATGAAAGAATTGCCCCCGGAAAGGTCTCCAGAGCTGCTGCCTTCTCGCTGCCTGAGGCAGAACTGCTCCTGAAAACGGGGTGTTAGCTCAGGGCAGCAGAAGAGTCAGAACACACCCCCATTACCTGCAGCATCTGTTAGTCCTGCTGTAAGGCCAGCAGAAATCGTGGCTTTGCAATGTGGGCATGTTTCTGCTAAGAATCACAGTGAGACCATTCACTCTCTTTATACAGCCCACCGAAGAGCCATTTAATGATAATGACCAAACTTGGTTTCATCCTGGAAACCTTTAATAGGCTCCTGTATATTATTGAGGTTTTAATGGAGCCAGGAGAAAAACAGCAAAAGCAACACAGACTGTATGAAGACACTGGTTTTCTTTTCTGTATTGAGAATAAACCACTATTTTGAATTCTTTCCTCAGTGTTTTCTATACTGGCCATTAACTCAGAGGAGTTTGTACTTATTATTTCAGATTTTTCATCACATCTTTTTTCCTTCATTTTTTCCCCCCCATTCTTTCTACAACCACAGAAGCAAAAGAATACAAGAAAAAGGAAAAAGAAGTGGTGATGACCACATTAGCCATTCTCCAAGGACTGACTGTTCTTCACAAATCTGGCCTCTTGCTCTTTCACTCACAAGGACAAAGAGCTTGGAGGAGGCAGTGTGCATAAGCCCTTGGCAAGAGAGCAGGACGCAGCTCATGAGCTGTGTGACAGGGCAGTGACAGCAGTTGTTGGGACACATTTCAAGAATCATCTGGTCTTTCCAAAGCTGGACACATACTAGAGGTGGGTCAGACCAGTTTGTCTGCCTTCCCTTGAGAGATGCCATTCTCCCTTTCTGGCTGAGGAGGGCAATAAGACAAGGGGATCTCCAGGCCTTTGTGAACACTAACAGAAAGAAGGAAAGTAGAGGATGGGGCCCTCCATGTGCCCCTAGACATAAGCAGACAAGGACACCAGCAATGATTTGCCCACCTTAGATATATTTTGCTGGCTCAGAGGAAAGAAACAGGACCTACCTGGTAACTCAATAGTCCCAAGACTTGTCCTGTGCAAAACAGGATAAGCTTCTCCATAGAAAGTGATCTTTTTGACATTAGCTAGCTGCTCCTTAGCCAAACTCTCTCAAGAACAGTGATAAAACCTTTTCAACGGCTGGGAATGACTAGGTTATCAAATGTTTATGGTAATCAAAAGAAGGTAGTGATTATATTCAACTGCAGTGGGTCAGCTTGGATATCAGGCAACCTGGGCACAAGTACTCATGATTATGAGCTCCTGGACTAATAAAACCAATTAGAAATAAACAGAAGCATCAGTGGCAAATGAAACTAGGACCTCTGTTCCCAAACACAACTCCACCAGCTGAGTGTTTTGATCTATCAAAGCAAAACTGCTTTAGATAAACAAATTTGACAACCACATGTTTTACTCAGCACGTGCAACTGAGCAGATTTCTAGTTTCACCCCCTGACTCCCACAAAAGGAGAAGTTATGAGGCTTTTACTCTCGCAAGTGAAACACTAAGTTTGGGAGGCAAACTGCTGTGGAGGAAACCCTTACAGTGATTTGAAGTTAGGTTTTATATCACATGAAGTGGCACTGAGATGGATTGTTTACAACATGAGGAAAGCCTTGTTTTGCTTCACTAGGGAACTACGTACACAAGAGAGGTACCTTGCAGGAATTGGCCAGGCGGTTCAGAAGAGGAGCATCTTGCACTAGGCCACGCTCCCAGCACATGCAGGAGCCATTTTCCAGCCCTCCAGCATCTGCCTGAACTGACCCACAGCCTTCAAATATGGTGCTTTCTGCTCCTCCCTCTACAAGGGCATAATCAACAGAGGCTGGGAGCTGGGAAGATGGGGCCAACAGCTTGGGGTGGGGAAAGGAGGACGCAGGTTGTTGGGGGCTCAGGGTGGGTGGTTGTTATTTGTTTTCTTTTTTTTTTTTTTCCCTTCTTTTTGAGGAGCTGTAGTGTCATCTTGTTTTATTTTCTGGCACTGCAGGCTGCTGGCAGGATGGCTTGGTTGCCAGGGAAACTGCTGGGAAAGTGCACAGGGCTGCTGCCCGCATCTGGGCACCACAAACGCCGGCTGCCAGCAAGGATGCCCACTGCCTCTGGCTTTGCTGTGCCAGCCCAGGGTGGAGGGAGCAGAAACAGCAGCAAGCCAAGCATCTGCTCCCACACTGCTCAGATCAGGGGCTGATCCAAGGCTCTGAGCCAGAGAGTGAGCCCTGCATCAGGGTCACGATGGACAGCCGGCCCTCACCCGCCAGCAAGGACAGGGCTAGCCCAGTGCCTCAGGGAGGCTCTATTTTTATTATTTTTTATTTTTAAATCACTGCCATTAGAAGAATTGTTATGGTTGGCAATTTGCAATAATCAATTTGAAATCACGGTTTGATTAGTTAATGCATTTTCTGCTGCTCCCTCCTCTTAATTTGACTGGGGAGAGAGGGGGGCATTTTATTTTCTGGTTTGTGACTGTGCTACAGCTCCCACAGTATGTGCATGTGGTGACACATCCCTGCTCCTCACCGTCCCCTGGGGCTGGGCATCCCCTACCCTCTCCAGGCAGCCAAAAGGACCATCCTTCCTCACATTCCCCTTGGGGTCACCACAGCCAGTGCCTTCTGCCTCTCCAGCTCAACACAAAGGGCTGTGGGCAGGTGGGTGGTCAAGTGAGCTCTGGAGCACAAAAAGAAGCCGAACATCAGCTTCTGAAATATCTGTAATACATGATAATAACCAAAATAAACTACAGGCAGGCACTGATCTTCACACTGGTGTGTAATACATGACTATCCTGGAGGTTCTCGCTTCAATGCCTACACATCATTCCCACCACCAGCAGATAAACAGAGCTGGAGGAGCACTTACAGGAAGGAAAAGAAGGAAATGCATTTTCCTTTCTCTTTCATGATAAACTCATGCTCCAAATATCTTTTTAAAATCCATTTTTTTCCGTGCCAAACATGCCCAGCCTGCTAAGGCAGTGCAGCTCAATCCATGCAGGCTGTTCATGCAGGCACAGGTGTGCCCATACTAATTCTCTTTTCCAGGGTATCCCACAGTCTTCCTGGGATCCCACACCGCTGTGTGTCTTAGGCTGGCTACATAAGCACTAAGTCCCAGCCCAAGGAAAGGTCAAATCTGGAGCTACAAAGCACCCAACAGCTGTGACTCCAAGAGCCAAAAGGAAATTTAGGAGAACTACGGCTCACAAGGACCTGGTGAGTCTCTATCCTCACAGCTTCAGCAACAGCCATGATAGTCACTTTGAAAAGGCCTTTCCACCTCTAAAATGACACCACTGTGACACATTGTACCTCTCCCACCCACTCCAAACCAAGTCATCTCTGAAAAAAGAGCGATTCCTCTTTTGACGGAAGAAATGAAGTGCAAACGAACCTCCTTTGGACTTGGCATGTCCTAAATTGTACAGGGGGGAACCTCAGAATGTGTGGGGGACACTTTCAGTCCTGTGAAAGCGTAACAGATGCCGAGCCTGTGTTTGGTAGAGTTATAAACCCCAGATCACACTGATGGACAGAGTGGTTAGCAGAGAACCAGGGAGAGTATTTCCATCTGTTACCCTTTACTACACCACCACCAAGGTGACTCAGGCATTGCCAAAGCCAAGAGGATCCCAGATTGCTCCTCTCCGTAGCAAACACTGTAACTTCCAAGAAGTCAGCTGGGGCCACCCAGCTCGGTGCTATTTTTCTCTCCCCATCACTCACACTGTCTCTTGTAGCTCTTCATTGCTGATCCTTCCTTTCCCTTCCTGCTCACACTATTCCTGTACTAGGCAGCTTCCTCCACCCACCTCTCCCTGTCCCCAAATCTCTGTATTTGATGCTCTGTTCCCATCTCCTTAGTTATTCTCAGCACCGTGTACCAAAGATACACCAGGAAGAAAGGCTGCTGACGCTCTCCTCTGCTGCCCTAAGTGAGCAAGTTTATCTACATGCCATTAAAGGGGGAGGAAAAACCCAACCAGCCTGTCTTTTAAAAGACATTATACATCCTACCTGCTCGTAGAGCATCCTTGGGAGAAATCCGGATTTGTTGTGACTGACATTACCTGGTGCAGTAATTAGAAGCTGTATTTACAGCCTTGTTACCATTTTAATGCTATTTTGCATCTGTTGTACTCTCACTTAGAGAGCAAATGTAGTGGGGAACATCTGTTTTCGACTGCCAGCTCAGGCGATGTTCCCCGGCCAGTGATTTCCCCTCTGCTACAGTGGGCTGTAATTATTTCAATTACCATTGCAGGGACATCTCCCTGCAGCAACAGGTACCAGCCCTGGCCCAGTTTTTTGAGCAGAGTGGAGGTTTGAGGCGACCTCATGGGCAGTTTAGCTTAGTGCACTCCCACAATCCCTCTCACGCCAGGGCTCTGCTCTTGCTTTCCCTCCAAACACCAACCAACAAATAGGGTTGGTCATTTCACAAAAAGTGATGAAAAGACATTTACCTCCTTCACCTCTGTCTTTAACATCAAAGATGTACCCTGGGATGCCCAGGCTAAAGGATTGTGACTGGGGGAGTGATGTGGTTCCAGCTGACTTTGAACCTGTACAGGATTTGCTGTAGCAAACTGAATGCACATAAGATGACGGGACCTGATGAGATTTATCCCAGGGTGTGGAGAGAGTTGGCTGATGTTATTGTGAACCATCTCACAGCTGTCTTGGTCCTGGGGACCTGGAGAGTCCCAGTCAACTGGAAGTTGGCAAATGTTGTTCCAATTTTCAAAAAGGGCAAGAATGAAAACAGTGGTAATTCTAGGCCTGTCAGTCTCACATCAGAGATTGGGGAAGTTATGGAGAAGATCATTCCTGGAATTTTTGAAGAACACTTGAAGGACAATGCAGTCATTGGACAAAGCCAGCATCTGCTGATGAAAGGACAGTCATGCATGGCACTACCAGGTACCTGGGCTGGAGGCTAATGCTGTGTCCTTTATCTTCTCATCTTCTTCTCTACAGTTCCTAGAGCATCCTTCAGCCTAGTCCAGCAACTTGTCTGGATTAGAAAAATGGTATCAGTGCAGTCAAAAAGCATTTCAGGTCACTGCACTGATACAGTTGTGGACACAGTCCTCCTTATTCTGGCTTCATCTATTTCAAGTAGTCCAGAATCAAGCTAAACAAGCTAAATCAAGCAAAACAAGGGCATCTTCTTGCCCAGGGTAGAGTTGTGTAGTCAAGTTGGGACTGGTTTTCTCAAAGCAGAGCTCAGATGTGCTGGTGAGACATGGTGAGAGAGCTGGGTGGCAACTGTAGCTGGGGGAAGCAGAGGAGGTGGCAGTCTAAGGTTGCACTCTAAGCAGGCAGGTGGTGTCACAGATCAGAAAGGTTATTACGGATCTTAAATGACAAGCTTAGGCTGTGTTTGGAAATCTAGATGCTTCTCCAGCACCTGCCCCAGCTGGCAATGGATCTTTCCCACCCCTCACTTCTGTGACAGCCCGGCTCGAGCTGCCTTTGTCAGCCCTGTAACACAACACGCTGAGTGAGGAAATCTGGCTGCAAAGGGCTCTGTGGCCAACTCGAGTTTCAAAGCAGATGTGAAGTGACCTTTCTGCAGCCTTAGGACTTGCTTTCCCCATCTTGCAGTCTGCAGGCAGACCCTATCCCAGCTTAGATTCACTACCTTGATCCATCTTTCCTAGTCAAATTAAGCTGCTCTGGGGTGGTGCTGCCTGCCCATCTCCACACATCAGCACTGAGCACAAGTGCTTCCCATCGCAGGGCTCTCCAGACAATTCTACACCACAAATAACTGCTGGTAAACAGCAGCAGCTTGAAAATGCACCAGGAAAACCACTCTGCTCCGTAGCACATTTAAGGAGAGCCAGGGCTATGCAGGTTTTCTGTACCGTAAAGCCAGCAGAAGGTTCTTAGCTTATTTAGGTCAATTAACTATAGCTTTCAAATTAAGTTCTCATCTCATTTTACAGACAAGCTGTAAGCAAAGCGTAAAAAAAAGGGTCAGCTGAGGAGAGCACAGCACAGGGTTTCTAGACTGTTAAGTAATTTAAACCCAAAGGGTAAAACCAAAATTGAGATCAAAGAAGAGCCCAGGGACCACCTAACAACGTCTGCTGCCTCAGCCACTTGTGTTCTTTTGGTCTGTGCACCAAATTTCAGACCAGAAAAAGGTAGCAAAAGAGGTAACGTGAAGAGCTGTGCAGAGGAAGCCATTTGTGGTTGTACACACCACATTTTATTGGTCTCACGGAGCTGGGAATGACGGTCCATATTCTTGAGTGCCATCTACTGGCATTTTTATCTCTTTGCTGTAAATTAAAGCCAACCCCAGTGTTAAAAGAGCAGTCAGGTTGCAGTGAAGCACTTGAAAAATGCCAGAATCCAGACTGCAAAGATAACCCAAGCCCAGTCCCCTTGTATAGGTGCATCACAACACACAGTGTAATAATATGATCAGGGACCACTTTTTTTTTCCTGCAGGAATAGGCCCCTTTCGTACACCAGATGGATAGTGCTCTCTTAATGAGCAGCTATTCAATATTTTTCTTTATCCTCATCATTCAATATGTAGTCCTGTGTCCTGGGTATGGCATGCTATTGAAGTCCTGGGCTAAATAATGAGCTATTAATTTTCTCCTGGGCTTCCACAGCATTTATTATCATAGTATCCGACTGGTTTGCAAACATTAATTTGCCTTAGAGAAACTCTGCAAGGAGGGGTGGAATTACTCTCATACAGATGGGGAACTGAGGCACAGCCGGTTTAAAATTAGAAGAGTACTCTCAATTTGAGATGCAAAAAGGACCTATTTCTCAGAGCTGTACAATTCAAAACTTCCAGTGGTTAGGGCACCACATCAACAGCCTCCACCTTTAGCTATGAGTCCTCAGCTTTCCCCACCCCATGTGCCAGCTGGGAGTTCCCTTGACATAAAGCAGCAGTGCTGGGGCTCATTTGAGATAAAGCTTCTCCCCATCTTGTCTGAGACTGCTGCAGTCACCCAGGCTGCCTCACGGACTCCAGAGTCCCTCAGGAGCAACCCTTCCCTCCAAGATGGTCACCTCACACCACAGAGCTCAGAGGCAGCCTAAATCACTGCTCCAACTTTGGGCAGTCAAAATTACTCACTCACTGTGGTTCTTCCCAAAGATCAGCTCCTCCTCATAACACAGCCCACCACAAAGTGTTTCCTCACACACCCCTGGCAAGTTGAAGGCTTGGGTTAGAAGACCAGAAATCACAGCACAAACATGCCAAAGGAGGAGGGAGCAGGAGCATCACAGGCAGACTGGGATCCTGCCACTAAAGAATAGTAGTCCCTGTTGATTTGGAATAACCTATAAATACAGCACTATGAAAGACAGTGAGCAAAAAGCTCACCTGTATTCCCTGTACAAAGAGTACAGAGAAAAAGGTGTTCTCCCACCTCCAAAGCCCGTGGGCAGCACAAGCCAGGCCACATGGGCAATTGCACCAACTCTAGACCAAGAGAATGGTGCCAGGACACGCAGTCAGGCTGTCACAGCAGCTCTCTAAGCTTCAGAATATGCAAAAGACACCCAAGACACAGTCAGCAAGTCATGGATGTGGACAGGAAAAGGATAAATGCCTCCTTGACACCTATTGCACCCCATGCAGCCCTGACATCAATCAGCTGTAGTCTCCAAAGCCACTCAGGAAAGGAAGAGCTCAGTCAGTGACTGCCCATGAGTGTGGAGCTCAGAATGAGCTGCTTCACATCCCCACAGCCTTTCCTGTAGAGGTAGGGCTTCAGTTCCCCCGCTCTGGGGTTGGTGCACCTCATCAACACAGTGCTCAGTAAAACCAGCCACTCACTCTGCCCTGACAGGGGAGTTTCCAGCCCCTAATCACTATTTTCATTCTGCTCTGAACACCCAGAAGAATCACGAGGCCATTTTGGGGACCTGAAATCAGTATCTCGTGTTGTTTTTAGAGAAGGAAGGACTACTCATTTACATCATGACAACGTTATATTTTCTTTTTGCTTTTCATCCTTTCTAGTCCTTTACTGCTCACAAGATCTTATTTGCATTTTTGATCAGACCCATACACCAAGATGATGCCCTCAGGGAGCTGGTTGTAACAGTGCCCAGGTCCTCCTCCTGGGCTGAATCAATTAATTTACACCCCTGGGAATAAAATGGATTTTTTTTTTCCTAGCAATGTCTACAATTACTCCCAGTTTTCAGTAGTAAAAGAAAGGGGGAATGAGGCTTTGAAATGCAAAGTCATATGTGGAAATCATTTCCAGCAGCAAAAGCTTCACCCATATAATGTGATCTCAGGTGAGGCAGCATCTTACCTTTGAGGAAAGGACCTCTTCCTCTTCTGCACCAGCCTGCCCACACTGAGCCATCCAGGCTCATCCTCGCCCTGGCTCCCCGGAGATCAGCGA
>JAYRBT010000043.1:8324688-8347680 GCA_036023395.1 Myiotriccus ornatus
TGAGACAGGAAGAAATTAAAAAACCTACCAAACTTTGTTAGAAAGATCTGTTTGGCATCACAGAAAAGCAACTTTTTTTTTTACAAAATGGAGAGAATGCGAGGAAATGGCAAAAGGGCTTAAAAATGCTTAATTCCAGACAAACTCCCGAGATATGGACCTTTCCATAAGAAAGTAAAAAGAAGAAAATAAACTGATTTTCCTGGCCATTACCAATGACACCCAAAGCATTACTCCCATCCTACAGGAGTGAGTGGTGGGGTAGAGGCTTCAGGTACCCCAGTGGCCCCACTGGTTTTATATTAAAAAAATGGGGGTTTATATTAAAAAAAAGTATCAGTTCAAAATCCTGTTTAGTATCACTTCAATGTTCTTTGACCTAAGAGAAAAAAAAAAAAAAAAGTTGGAAAAAATCCTGAAGTCATGATTCTATCACTTCCAACATGCAATTTATTTTCCTCCCTCAGCTCGGAGCGAATTTGGATCCTGAAGCTTAAGCGAACAGCATTTGTCCAACTCCAGCCAAAGCACAAACCCCAGGCTCAGCTACCAAAACCAGCCTGGACCAAATCAAAGTTTTCAGCTGGCACAGCCTGTTCTCTTTGTAACTTGCTGATTTTTGGAATTATGATTTACCATCTTCATGCGGGCCAAGAATGATACTGATATTATTATTATTATTATTTCTGTGTCTAAATCTTGAACATTTTCCAGGATGGCAAGTATATCTCCTACTCAGCTTTACTGCTTAGTTTTTGCATTTTTCAGCTCTGTGATATATGGGGTGACCGAGTCCAGGGCATATCTCCAGACTTCTGGAGCTGTCCTGTCATCAAAACTCAAGAAATAACTCCATGCTGGGGACAGCACAAAGAATCCAGGCTCCCCACAGCTTCCCATATCTCTGGTCCCAGGTTCTTACTGCAGAACTGTTAAGTTTTACATCAGTCATTTCATAGAAAAACACCAGATCCCCGAGTCAGAAAACTAGGGGAGAATCTGAGTTTTCATTCCCTAAAGCCAGGTTGGACAGGGCTTGAAGCAACCTGGTCTAGTGGAATGTGTCCCTGTCCATGGCAGGTGAGTTGGAACTAAATGACCTTAAGGGTCCCTTTCAGCCCCCAGCACTCTATGATTCCATGAAGAATCAAGTTTCTCACCCACATGGATCTCAGAAGGGGGATCTCTGCTGCCTCAGTTGTCTCCATGGGGATCCATCACATCTTCCAGGACAAGCCAAGGTTCTGGATAAAGACAACGGTATGTTTGGATTACCGTAAAAAACTATTAATAAAACACTGCGTGCAAGGCACATCACAAGGGTCAGGTCCTGGGAGATGTAAATGACCACTGGAGACATTCCCAAACCTTCTGGACACAATCCTGTGCAAAGCAGGGAGGTTGGACCAGATGACCCCACTAGGGCTCCCCTTCCAACCTGAACCATTCTTTGACTCTGATCTCAGCAGCAACTGCACACAAGGTGAAGCTCAAAGGAGACCCTGGGCACCTCCAGGTAGCACCCAGCCCCTGCAGCACCAGGCTCTAAGGGTGACCTGTGCCAGCCCAAAGCTTTTTCAGAAGCAAATGATCCTGGAAAACCACAGGCAGGAACAGATTGACTTCCAACACACACAAGATTATATATATTTAAAAAAAAAAAAAAAAATCAAAGCAAGCAGCTTGCACACAAGCACTGCATTTGCAATTCTGATTCTCTAATAGGAAACAGCTCCCAGCTGGGGGAGGGGTAGACAGGAAATATTACAGCAACGTTATTTTGTTACACTAATTACCAATAATGGCACATACTAGGCTACCAACCACAGTCAATTCATTTTGAAAGCTATATAATAATGTTTAGGATAAGGAATTAATTTTTATAGCCACTGAAGCAGATTTACTTGTACTGTAATGCAGATTTATTACAAATTAAATTTCCTAACTCCAGAAGTTGTCTTGGAGAGGCTCAGCAAGACCTGAGGGGAGACATACCCTGCTACAAGGAGGGAATTTCGGCAGCATTAAGGCTCACAACTTCAGGAACAGGAGTGTCCAGACCACTATTAGCCCTTCAGCATGCACCTATGTTTGGATATACCCACGACCATGGGCAAATTCAGCCCCACACAGTGTACATGAGGAGGACCCAGCAGATGATTTTCATTGAGTCAACTGTCTGTGAAAGAGTGGGGTTTAGGATTTTTTTATTGTATTGTTTTAAAAGGTAAAATTTCAGCACTATGAATTTTTTTCTTTTTCCAGTGTAGAGAACTCCATAAAAGATTCATAAAGCAAAAACTTTGAAGTATAGTCAAGAAGATGCACTCGTTAATTTACAGAAGCATCTCTGGTGTCAATTACTGACTACGAAGTGGTTCAGATTGTCTCTTCCACTTCCACGCAGGAGCAGATCTGCTGGACTCAGACTATACACACAGAGCCGAGAGCAAGGCTGGGCCTGGACAGGAGACCAGAACAAGGAGAGTCCTCAGCAGAGCTTCAAACAGTCCAGAACAGGGACTGAACGTGAACATTTCTATCTGAAATGCAGTTTATGAAGTGGTTGGGATAATTTCAGCGTCTTCACTCTTGCTCATAAGCATCCATTACTACAGCCATCACTATCTGGCTGGGAAATATCCAAGACCTTTTCCTTCAGGGGCATAAGCTGAGCTGATCTTGAAAGAGCTTCTCCCAGAACCTCAGGCTCTGGAGGTCTGGTTGGTTGTAGGTAAATGGAGGAGGGCAGGAACCAAAGGGAGAGCTGGGCTGAGCTCTGCACCCTCCAGAGGGAGAGGATGCATCCCTTCTGTACCCAGGGAAGGAACAGCCACTGTTCATCTGAGCACTTGGGACCCTCAGAGCAAACATAGGGAGGGTACAGCAGATGGTGGGAGCAGAGACTTGGCTTTTGGGTTCCATTTCTTTTGGGTGTGCAGGGAATTTTTTTAGTTTCCCACAGGGAGCCCAGGCTGGGGCAGAGTGAGCACATGTGGCCAGATAAGGAGCTCCACATCTGTATGCACCACACCAAGGGACTTCTGGTGGAACCCTGCAATGGGACCTTCATCCTTAACAAAACCCCATGGAAAGTGTTTCTGGTATCTAGCCAACCCTGAAAACTATTCAGAAAAACACCCACAGATGGACACCCACCAGGATGCCTTTCAGGGCACCGGACAAGGACCAGGCTGTGTGCAGCTCCCCATCTGCATCTTTGAAAAGGGCCCCAGCCTGCTAATCCAGCACTTGACACTGCTACTCCCTCAAAAAAGAAAAGCCACTTATTCAGCCTAAGTCTTCCAACAGCTTCAGTGACAACTGGCAGTTCAGCACAGCAGCCAAGGCAGCAGGAGGGGCTTGCAGTGGTTTTTAAACATCGTCTCTGCACCGTCTGATCTATGCAGGCACCAAACAAAAACCTACTCGAATTCCTTAGGAGGAGGAACAACCGAGCTGGAGTTGCTCCAATTCCCCTTCCTGGCTCGAAGCAGCTCCTGGCCACGTCTCCAGAGGCCTCAGGCGCAGACGCTCACACACAACATCGCTAAGAGAATTTGCCTGATACTGTTTTCATGTTGGGTTGTTGTTTAATGACACTTCTAGAGACCCCACTGCATTAAGTTTCATCCCGGGAGGGAGATGCAGAGGGAGGAGACTCATTAGCTTATCCCTATCGCCTGGCGAGGAGGAGGAGAAGGGAGGAGGGGTTTCCTATGCTAATTGTGCACAGGCTGATCTCCCACTGATGCTTTCCTGTGCTCCAGGATAAATGAGACTTTCCTAATTCTTTCCCCGCTGCAAATAAACAGACAGGGAGCCTGCACCATGCAGCTTGCACTGCCCTATTCATCACCGTGTCCCAACTGTAGGTAGCAGTGATTACAGCTCATTATTGGCAATTACCGCCGCTGAGCTGGTAGGTGTTTTTCCCCAGTAACTTTCAGCGGCTCCAAAGCTCTTTGAGGGTTTTTCTATGAAGAACGGCTGAAGTAAATCACTCTCTCTCTATGCCCAGTAGTCAGATCTTCCTTCCAAAAGCTGTAGCCATCAGATATCACAGTGCAATCACAAGAAATAACTGGAAAAAACACCGCCAACCCTATGAGCCCGTAGGATCAGCGATGTGCCAGGTCTGCCCTCTCAGCACGGCTGGTTGGCAGGGAACGTCTCTGCTTGGAATGACTCTTCTTTCTCCCTCTTGCTCCTCAAAAAGCTTCTCCTGTGAGCAAGCATTCATCCCCCCGCCCCTCCTCCAAACACATAATTCAATTCATACAAAAACCCCCACACAACAGAAAAGCACATGTACAGTCGGTGCTTCTCCCGCATATAAAGTAACACAGCAGCGGACTGAGGGATGGACCCTTTGAGAAATTCATATGCCAGCCTTCCCACTATAGCAATTTCATTCTGTCTTTGTAATTGTCTGATATTACATTGTTCCCTGCCAGAAGATTAATTAGCTAGTCTTACCCTCCAACATACCATCCCTCTGCAACCCTCAAGGAAGCTGGAGTGGTGCCAAGTCGCACGGATTTGCTATTCTGGCTGGCAGCTGCTACTGTCGCTGCAAAAAGGGAGAAAAAAAAAAGCCTCCTTTTGTCCCCGAACAGCAGTTGCTGTGCCAACTGACCCCCACGTCCCTGGTCTTCCCAAAGCCACCACCAAGGAGGTGGCCAAGTTTCAACACCACGGGTTGGGCAGGGAGGCGAAATAGAAGGGTGGAGGGAAACAGAAATTAAATAAATAAATAAATACAATAAAATAAATTCCAAAAAAAAAAAAAACACAAGTGAAAAACAACACCACACGCACCCAACCCTGAGCGCCCCCCCCCACACCCCAGCCCTCTGCCTGGCATAATTACTCACGCTCGTTAAGCATGGCTGCATTGCGTATGCGAGTCACGCGGGACACGCGTGCCGGGCTGCGGGAGCACCGGTGCCACCGTCCTGTCTAGCAGTGGGAAGGGCGTGGGTGACACAACATCCCACATCCCAGCCCAGAGCCACCTTCACACCCTGGCCCACCAGCAGCCCGTGCCCGAGAGGAGAGGGCAGGAGCGTGGGGGGAACCACCACCCTGACCAGGGCTGGGAGCCGCAGCCACTCTTGGCAAGGAGCCCGGCCCGGCACTGTGGTGGATCTGCTGCTTTTGTTCCCTTCTCCATCTTTCATCCTCACACACGTACACACTCTGGATCTCTCCATCTTACCTTGAATGTGGTGCCCGCAGATGGGATCTGTGAAAGGGTGTACACGTATACCCGTGGTTACCACCCCATTGAAAAATGAGTTATGAGGCCACGTGGGGGTTTCCTTCTCCTTGGGGTTTTTGTAGAGGGGAGAAGAGTTCAAAGATGGGGAGGTAAAAACCTTAAAATAATAGTCACCCATCTAAACTCCAATGCACACCACAAAACCAGTGCTGGCAAGCACATCACCTTTCTTTCCAGACAGCCCTCAAAGAAGTCTTATTCTGCTAAAATCACCACAGCAGCTCCTGTTTGCCAGTTCATTTGCTGTTTTGCCCCACTAAGACTGCACAGCTGCCCTGGCTGGCTCTCCAGCCATGTCCCCATCAGGGCTGTGGCACAGGGTAGCACAGAAGATTTCAGCAGAGGAGACACCACAAGTGTTAACAGGTTGTGTTTAAGGTGAAAAATTGAAAGCAAAGGAGACCAGGAACCATACAACACTAACAGGCACAGCTACAAGCAGTGAGGGGTGTACTGGACCCCATACAGCCCAGTGTGGTTCAACCCCAGAACCAAGACCCCAGGACAGACCAAACCCAACTGCTTTGCCTCCTGTCCCTCACCAAGCTAAAAAAAAAAAAAAAAAAAAAAAAAAAAAAAAAAAAAAAAGCAGATCTGTGATTATTTATTTTTTTTATTTTGGGCTGCTGTTGCAGCAGATCCCGTTTCCTCAAAGCACACACAGCCCAGCTGGACGGGGACTGGCACGGGGACACGGGACTGCCTTTGCTGGGCACGAGAAGCCAGTTTGAAATCACCCATTACAGGGCTGTGGGAAACGAGCCCATATTGTCACGGGGGCTAATTAAGCTCCTCCACTAAGACAGCGGATCTAGACTGTCTCAGCACCCGCCTTTGCTGGCAGCCCCCCTCCTCGGGTGCTACGGAAACGGGAATTAAGCGGTGATGAATGCAGTATTAATTAATTAAGAGAAGATGCACATGAAGGGGGTGGGAGGCAGGGGGTCTTTGGCGCTGTGGAAATTACCCAAGGAGAAGCCGCTGTAAATTTGGGGGTTATTTTATTGTTTTCGCTCAAGATAAGGCACCAGGAGGGACCCGCACGCCCAGGTGGTGGGAGTGACCCACTGGCACCGGACCCACCCGTCCTCCATCACCGAGACACGGCGGGGAAAGAAGATATCTCAAAAAAAATGACCGGGGAGTGGAAGAGGCGCCCGTGGCTCGGCGCCGCCATCTTCTTCCACTGCGGAGGCCGAATGCAAAATCAATTTTGCACACTCCGAAATGGCTGTTCAGGAAGGTTTTTCTGCTCTGGAGAGGTTAATGGGGAAGCTCAATGCAGCTGACGCCAGGGGGATGCTACTTTTCAGTTTGCATATCAAGATTGTTTACACACATGATTAGCTAATATATTAAGCTTCTTACACACACACAAAAAAAAAAAAGGTGGCAAAGCACATTGTTTAGCTTTGATTTGCATTCCTCATCCACTTTCTCCTTCACAGTATACCACCCAAAGAAGAGGAAGGACTTGGCCATCGTTACCACGTGCTGGGTTTTGGAGAAGGGAAACAAATGGTTAAAACCCCATAAAGGACTGCAGTGCCCCATAGGATATGGCACATCCAGCCTCCCCATCACAGGTAAATGCAAGTCCCCATCATTCAAACCCCTGGAGCAGCTCAGCCTGCTCAGAGGTGAATTTTGGATGTGCACGCAGAAGCCCAGGCTGGCCAGACCCTGACTTCGGTGGGTAGGACAAGATCTGCACGGAAAGCCCACTTTGCCAAGCCTGGCTCGGCCAGTGGCATCGGGGTGCTGGGGGCAGGTGAGTTGTGGGCTGCAGTAGAAAATGCTCAGCACTGCAGTTTTTCCCCTCTGCATGACTCCCCCCTCCTGTGGGCTGGCTGGAAATTCCAGAGTCTCTGTCTCAAGTCTGGAGACAACCACCCTTGAGATAACAGGCTTTGTTTTACCACCAGTAGGAGCAGAGAAATTCAGCTGCAGAACTCCTTAGGACATCCTTGGGCTAACAGGACTGGTACCATCATTCCCTGCTCCAGACTCGTTCTGGGCATCTCCAGGACACCCTTGTCAGATACCTCAAGTCTGGACCCAACTGTTTTCTAACTCCTCACGTCACACATCCCATTTGTGTGGGAACACAAATAAGGGTATGCTGTGCTTCAAGCAGCTCCATAGATTCATCCCAGGCTTTGGCCCTTGGACTCTGAACATTCCTGCCTCCCAGGCTATGCCAGTGGTTAACTATGCCACCAAACAGGCTTCACTCAGAACTTCTCCTCCCCTCCTGAACGAGGGGCTGGGATGTGTTTCACAGGATCCCTTTTAAACATCAAGTTGCACACTTAGGACTTTGTGTTGTTTCTCCAACCCAGAGTCTACACTGCATGCTCGATACCTACATCCCTGCCTCTTGGACCAGCTCTTTGGGAATCATCTAAATACAATTCCCTTGTGTATTTTCAAATACACTGGAAAAGCTATTCCAACTCACCATCACTCTCCTCTGACATGATTTTAAAACCACACTTCTTTGCTCTGTTTTTCCCCTGCTACAGGGATAATTCCTCCATAACCAGGCATCACAGCAGCCACTACACTGGCAAAACAGCTGCTATTCTTTTCCTCTACTTCCTCCCCAACTTTCACCACCCAGAGTGTGTTATTTATATAACATCTCTTAACACTGACTTTTTCAACACAACTTTCTCTTTAATTACTTGCATTTAAAACAAAAATGCCAACCTCTGCAAGCGACTGCCCTCATTACAGTATCAGTCCTCCAACTAATTAATATCTGTTAGCTTTGGCTTATGCACCAGGATGCCTAAATCCAAAATACACAAGGGCTGCCAAGTTACTTTGCAAACAGAAGCACTTGCCTTGAAGAAAGAATCACGTTATCCAAATTGCTTCTGTGCAATCTTACCACAACCCTTACTTTCAAGGTCTTAGAAAAGAAAAGCTCATCCAGTCAAAAGAGATTGCTATGAAACCAGAGAGGAAACCCAGAGGAAAGCAAAGAGAAAGAGAAATAGGTCTCCAAAAGAAAGAGAAACATCATTTTTCTACCCACTTTCTTACACTCACACAGGTCACATGGGAAAGATTGAGCCTGTTTAAGAAAAAAAACCTCCCAGGCAGGCTCTTGCAAGGCACACACACACTTCTCCAGCCTGCAGAGAAGGAAAGAGAGTTGAGTACAAGTGATCTCAATCACACCAGTAATCACCTTCCTTTATGGAGTTATGTTACTGCAGTGCATGTCAGAGAAGCTTGTACAGGTGACAACAAAGCCAGAAGTCTCATGAGTGCTTGTGTAGCACGGTGACAGATAAGGGAGCCACCCCAGGGGGTACATAAGAACTGGCAGGGTGGAAAGGTGGGCACAGCACTCCTGTGAGCCCCCCCAGCAGTGCCTGAGTGTCAGTGCATCCAGCACATCCAAAGGCAGCAGGTTCAGAACTGATTAAAAACGGAAAAGCCTTATGTAAACTTAATGCATAATTAACCTGAGAAACGCACTCGCAGAAGACATTATTGAGGTCATGAAAGCATTAGAGCCACGAAAACAACTCCGGTGGCGTATGAAGGATGGGAACATCCACTGTTAAATTATTTGAATGCTCATCTAATGCAAGGGATAAAATGTGCTGTATCCTAACCAGGACAAGCCTCCCCTCCAGGTGGATTATAGCAGGTTTCTTGTATCCTACTCCAAAGAATTTGATGCTGAAGGCCAGGAAGGAGGGCATGGGCTGGACAAGACCCTCTCTGAGATTTTCTGTCTGTGTCAGGTCTCCAGCAGAGATTACAGGAGGGATTCTGGCCCTACTCTGTGTGCCCATGAGTGGGACACAGAGGTCTGCACCAGTCACCCTTGGCTGTCTTTGCACATGAGACAACCAGCCTGTACAGGAATGATTCATCTCACCCCAAGTACATCACCCCTTGTGAGGTGCCTGTCCAAGAGTGGTCCAGCCCTACAGATGCCCCAGGCAGCACATGCAGATGGGAGATGCCTTGGAGTGCTCACCAAGCTGTGCTTGTGACACACTCCAGAAACCAGTGGGTTGTTGGGCTTTGGGTACTTTCAAGTCTTTTTACAAGTCTGGGCAAGGATGGATAGAAGTGTCCCCTCTTCATTTTCACCTCCTGTATTTCCATTGCCCCTTTCCTGCTTCAGCATCACTGTCACAATTCCTCAGTGCAGAGGCATCTTTCAGACCCACCCAGTTCTCCTGAATGGTGACTGGGGCTCCAAGGTACCAGTGATCTTCCTGATGCCAATTGAATAAAAGGAAAGCTTCCCATTTGCCAAGGTCCATAAGCAAACATCCACAGGCATTGCCTTCCCCTACTTTCCTGGCTTGTTTATGCCCATAGCAGCTGTTCCACATTTCCCACTTTTAAAATCCCCTATTGAATCTTGCCAAAATCCAGCAAAACAGACTTCACGAAACATTTCATAGACACTAGGAGTTGCCTTTCCCCAGGGTGTCCCCCTCTCTCAGAAGATCATGGTGTAAATACCTGAGGCTCCTTTTGGAGAAAGCCAGTGGCTGTATTGGCAGCCCTGAACATCCAGGTCTGTTCCCAAATATCCCACATGCATAGCACCTGCTGGGATCTCTGCAGTGCCCCAGAGGGGTTTGTGGCAATGGATTCACATGGTATGAATCCTCATGTCCTTGCAGACTTGCAGGGCAGTGCCAGGCCCTCTCTTCCTTTTCCAAACAATCCAAAATAATAAAACAGAACTTCCAAAGAGTTAATTTTACAGCTAATTTAATGATGTTTTTATATTCTAAGCTTGGACTGCTTGTATTTGCAGAAATCAAATATTTTAAGGATGCCAGGCCTCACTTGCTGAAGTGCCACTCTGCCCCTTCCAGGGCTAGAAAGGCTCACCTGGGGAGGAAGGATGTTCTCAGACCGCCAGACTCCAGGAGAAATGCAAACACCAGCTGTCATGACTCCTGATAAATACAGCAGCAGAAATGACAACACAGAACATGTTTGGGGCCAGCAAAAGTCAAGCCTGATCTAAACTCAACTCGTCCCACCACATGGCACAGAGTCCTGCCTGCTTCAACAGGACAAGGCAGGTGGAACCCTGGAGTCCTCTGCTTTCCCCAAAGGGCTCAAGGACTGGATTACTTCAGCTACTCAGTGTAATTAAACCCTCATCCCCAGCAAGGTGATGGACCACAAGTGGGAAGGTGGCATCAAAGGGGGATTTGGCCAGTGAAAGCCCCGGCTCAGAGACCTGCAGTGATTATGGAAGTCAGGGCATATCCTTAAAAGCTTCCAGAAAAGCCAGGTTTCCATCTGTTGCCCTTAATGCTTGGAGTCTGCACTTTCACTGCAGGAAATGAAAGCCTGGAGCAACCTGGTCCTTCAAACTGGCAAGCTGTGCAGAGTCCTGCAAAAGCAGGGCACTCATCACGCATTGCAGCCTTGTTCATCCTCTTGCACAGGGCCTCTCATTACATTTAAAGAGGGTCTGTGGCATAGCCATCATCCAGTTATCCTTTGCAAACTCCTTGGAAGAACCTTGGCAAGTACAACATCCCATGTCCCTCTGTTGTACTGAAAGGACTGCTGGTGGCTGTGCAGGACCTCTGGGATGCAGTTCCCTCACTTATCAAGTAACAAGATAAAGCAACCCTTCTTCAGCTCACAGAGGTGCTATAACTCTTGCCTGACATTTGCAACATTCCTTGGCAACCCCTGGCAAAGCCATTAGCACCAGAGGGGATGTGAGGCCACACTGCCACCTCTCTCTGTCCATACACAGCAACTCACTGCCACCAGCTCATTCAACATGAAAAACTGAAAAAGAAACTTAACTTTCATTTGCTTTATGTTGCTTTTGAAATGACATCTTGCACACTTGCTGGACAGGGGAGGTGACACTGTCGCCAGGTCACCATGAATATCTGATTCCCTGGAGGGACATGGCTTCAACATTTTTTTAAAATAATATTGCAAAGACACTTGGAGACATTGTTCCTTGTTCACATGGAGAAAAACTTGCAATCTCAGGTTTATTAATGACATGTGTCATGTCATTCATCTTTAGAACCTTGGAAACAAGCAAGGAAAAAGAGAAAAAGCAGTGTTTCATATTTTGAGTACAGCTCAAGGTGACCTCATATAGAAGGGTCCATTTCCCAGATCCCTGGGCATTCCAGGCCTGGGAAACTGAGCCTCAGTAACTCCCCCTGAGATGGCGTGTCACCCAGGCCCTCCTTGCTCCAGGCTGGTTTCAGCACATTTAACCCTCATAGCTGAAATCCTCTTTAGATCTCCAGTCGTTTCTCTGGTTTCCACCCTGCTGGTGTATTCCTTTGGTCAGGATTAATATCTTCCTCTCACAGACCTTCTGATCCACCTGCACATCATCCCTGACTCAGGTGTTGAAGCCCCTAAACACTCCACTGGGAAAAACCCATCCCTCTCCAGGGCCCCAGCCCTGCATGACTGTCCAGCTCATCTCCACAGGGATGCACAGCTGCCAAAGCAAACCAACATCCCAACTCTGGTGAGCTTCCAGAAATCAACTGCTCCTGACTTAAGGAAACACAAGGAGTACAGAAGACTCATCCAGATAACAAACACCTGCTTTCCTGCCTCAGCATCAGCACCCCAGGCTGCTCCCTCTAAGCATCACTTTCTTCCCTCCTTTCTTTCTGAGCACATGGATCTTGCCTGACTTGGGCCAGGATCTTTCTCCTCTGTGTAAAAGAAGATCACTGCTCAGGCAACCTCCCATCAAATGGGAACCTGACGATCCACTGGGTCCTTGTTCCCCCATCAGAGGGTCTTAAACTCACCAAGATCAAGGGCTCTTTCAAGGCTTGTCCCTGAAAGCCAGGAGGAAGCTGCAGATATACTATGAGCACTTAGGAAGAAAAACATTACAGCATCTAAAGGTACTTTAAATGATTTAGATACAAACTTGCCTGTAATAAGACATCTATTTTGGTTAATCTCTTAGTTGCAAATCTTGAAACTCTTGAACCTGCCTCAGGCTACTGTCAGCAGCACTTCATTTAACACTGCTTATTGGGAATAACTGCTGTTTCCCACCGTAACCTCCAAACCTCTTAAGTCTCTCTTATTGCTCTGCCCAAATATACTTGCCTTCAGGATACACAGGGTTTTTTTCTTGCTAAGAACTGGTAAGATGATTTGAACAAGTTGAATCAGAGGAGGTCGTTTCCCAGGCGAAGCAGCCAAGACTCCAAACACCATCCCTGCAGTGTTTCGGGAGTGATTCTTCTTTTTAAGCGTTTACTTGGGTTATGAAATGGAACAGCTGCACTTTGATCACTGCTCACGAGCAAAGGAGTCCAAGGGATGGGGGTGTTCATCCTCCAGGAAAGCCACTTGGGGCCAACTGCTCCTGCCCGCACCAGGGGGGACGAGACCACCTCCCCTCACACTGTGGAGACCATTGCCACCCCACCCTGCCCGTGTTCAGAGCTCTCTGAGGGACTGCTGGGGGCATTAGCACCACCAGTGCAGCTCTAGTGTTCTAAACATCAACAACAGGACAGAGAAATGGTTGACCAGGACCCCAAAGAAAAGGAACAGGGCTCACACTACGCTGGCTCAGAACATGCACAGACCTGAGCTGGGATCAGTTTCTGTTCTCACCAATACACCTGAGAAAGTACTTTAGCATTAGGGGGTCACAGCTCACAGAGGCTTAGAGACACACTCTCACATCCTTCTTCACCAAGTTTTACACTGAAATCTTGATAGGAAAAAAACCCCAAACCCCGCCAAGAAATATGTGTATATAAGCTGTACTTAAATAATAATATATCTGTGCAGGCTCTGCCTGCTAAAACACCCTATCTTCCATATACATCCACCCTGGTTTAGTAGGAATAAAACCACCAATCAATCCAGTCTCTGCCAAACCATAACTGGCATAAAAAGAATCAGCTTGCTGGCTTGATACCAGCCACATTGGTATCAAACTCAGAGCACTCAGCTTTGTCACACCAGGGTCCTTGGAAAGCTGCAGAGACGGAAACTGTGTCTTTCCAGCCACTGCTCAAAGCCTCAGCTTCCCTGCCTCTCCCTGTGCCCTATTGCTCTGGAGCTAACCCTTCGGCTGAGCTCAGGCTGCAGACAACAAATACTCTACCAGACAGAAAACAAACAATTTTTCCCCCTTGCCCCTAAATATTCCACTTTCCATAATCAAAACCAAACACACAAACCCCACTTCATCCCTCTTCGAGGCAAAGCACGTGCAGGGATGTTCCTGCACACCTCTGGGCTTTTGGAGAGAGCTGGCCCATAGCACGCAAAATTACATTTATACTTAAAGCAGAATAAAAACTGATTGAACCAACCTCCTCCTTCATGGCAGCTCCAGCTCTCACAGAAGTTGCCAGCAGGACAGAACCGTCTCAGGAGCTCTGGGTCAGACCAGTCCCACACATCCTGGCTCGAGGCAATGCTTCCTCCCCCCCTCCCATCACTCCTAAGAGCAAACAGCTGCTGCTTTTAAGCCCTCCGGAGGGTTTAGGAGTGGAGCACCTGCACCAGCAGCTGATGGCACTTACTGCTCTTCAATTAAGCTAATTTTGCACCAGTGGGGAGACAACTGTGCTGTTGTCTCATCAGGCCACCCCATCCTCCTGGTCCTTGCACTGTGACAGTAACATGGAGCAGGTACTGGAGGTGCCTCAGACAGCAGGAGTAGGGAAGCATCAGAGTGTCCCTGCAAGCACAGGGGGGTTGCAGGAGGAGTCCCTGGGCCCCTTACCATGGCACAGCTACTCTTCCTGTGCTCTGTCCCCAGCAAATATCACACAGCCCGGTGTGCCCATGTTGCTCCAAAACTCACATTTGAGATCTAGCACTCTGGTCTGGCTGAAAATAGCAAAAAAACCCTTTAAAATCAGCTTTCTCCTGTAGCAAGAAGCACTGAGAGTGTGGTGTTCTCTGATAAAGATAACAGAGGTGCCGGATTGAGGCAGGGTAGGTCCAAGACCAGAGCTTCCAAACCAGTGGGAAACATTCCAGCTATGGCTGCTGGCACAATCCCAGCTCTGCCTGTTCCTCCTCCACACCAGACTGCAGAAGTGCTCAGAAAAGGAAACATCAGGCACCCCTGCCATCTCCTTTCCTCCGCAGGGCTGGAGTTGGGCTTTGTGCCTCCTTCTGCATGTACCAGAGGAGAATATCTGTTGCAGCCAGAGCTGTGCCAGAGCCCAGGGGGACACTGAGGGTGCCAGCAGGACAGGGGATTCTTTTAGGGCACAGAAGGCACCTCCAAGATGCCTCCTCTCATCTTATCTTCACTCAGAAATGGGTCTCTCAGAGGCAGCTAAGCTTAACATCCCTAAATCTTCATAGTGAGGCAGATGGTCATTAGAGATGCTCCTTCCAAATCCTTTGTATCTTCATCCACCAGCTTTCTCCATTGGATAAGATCCTTTCCATTCTGGAGACTTTCAGAAGTCACCTTCAGACATTTCAGCTTGCTCAATATTTTCTTTCCTTATTAAATATTGCTAATGACAAGGTTTTAGACTCTCAGCCATACATCCACTTTTTGTTCTAGTATGACTTTCAATCTATTTTCCCCTCTTCCTTCTACTCAAGTCTTTAAAGAAAATTACTGGAACAGAAAGGAAAGCACCAAATAATTGAAAAGAGCTGCTAAAACAGAAAGGAAGGAAAGCTAAGGGAACTTATGAGGATTGAAAAGTTCAATAAAGTTGGAGGAAAGGAGGAAAAATTCCAATTTTTAATGAAATGGATGGTGAGGTGTCACCAGTACATGGCAGCAGATCCCTTTGGCAAAGGTTGTTTTCCCACCCCAGGTCAGGCTCCCACCTCCATGGGCCAACACCCCCTTCACTTCCCTTGTTTGAACTAGAGATGCATTTTCTCCTCTCTGTTTATCCTCATGCTAAATCTTTTCAGCTGGTGCTTTCAAAGCCTGACCAATAAAACACTGAAAGTAATAAAACTGTTTGCGGGGAAAAAGTTTTGCAAAGAGAAAGCATAAAAATGATGTTTTACCGAAAGCTACAAGCAGAAAACGAGAGGTTGGAGTTGAAAAGCTCATGCAGATGAAGCTTGAATGGTCTATTCTCACCATCATAATGAGCACATACATGATTAATGAAAATATTTATCCTCCTAACCCACTGCAGTGAGTTAATATTTAATCCAAAGTCCACGTGAAAGCCCAGCCTCTCCTGGTTCCTCACCTGCCTCCTTGTTTCCTTGGAAATCTCTGAACTCTGCAAACTAACCTGAGATTTGGCTCTTTGGGGCCGATCTGAGAACCACTCTGGCTTTTCCTGGCTCTCTGCATAAGTACCACACCTTTTGATCCCGAAACTGCCGTCACTTGGGACCTACAAGGTTTCTTAGATAATCCCAGAGAGCCAGTGCTTTGTAACAGGCCTCACTTTGATATTCAAGGCAAAGCCGGACAGCCCACACATGAAAAGACATCCTTCCCTTTCTTCCCAGGCTTAATTTCATCTGCAAATTAAACATATCGAGACAGATATTTATAGAGGAATGCCCTGATCCTCCCGGGAGGGCCGGGGAGTCTCCAATGTGTAATTTTGCTTTAGGAATATGATTTTAATCTTGACTTTCTTCTGAGGCTGGTGGCAGGAGAGGAGAAGGGCAGGGAAGGGGGAATGCTGGTGGCAAGGCTCACTGAGCACTCCTCTGCTCTCACACAGTTTAAGCCTTGGGCTAATGCAGTGTGATGTACAGAATGGACTAAGGTTCCTCCTGCTTCCCTGCCTTTGTCCTCTGCAAAGCTATTTCAGGACATGGTCCTACAGAGGTGAAAATTTGTAGTTTAAAAAAAAAAAAAAATGGAGTCTGTAAACTTTGCCAGCAAACACCTTCAGCTCTGACTTGCCTTAAAAAAAAAAAAAAAAAAAAAAAAAAAAGCCAACAGGCCTGCTGTAAAAATGGTGCACAGTTAAAATAACTGCTAAGCCCTGGATTCTCATGGTCCTTTGTGACAAGGAGCTCACAGAGTCGTCCATTTCCCTGTATCCCAGCCCTCCATCACACATTCTCACTGTGGGTAATTGCCAACACTAAGGAAAACTACAGAACCTGAAATGTTTTGGCGTATGTCATTTGCCCTGAAGCAGAGGATAAAGGATTTTTATTTTGTTTTCCAGCTAAATATTTTCTTCTTTTTGCATTCTTTTAAAGAATGACTCAATGCTATTCTTTTGCCCAGCATCACTCACTTAAACCTCCATTGTGCTGCACACACATGTCTACAACAAATGTTGGTGCTGGGAACCCCACTAGGAGGGCCTGGCTTGGTGTACTGAGTCATTAGTGCAGGCTGTAACGATGATGATGTGTTGTGCTGCTGTTTGTAAGAGCTTGGTTGGGATGCTCAAGCCCATCCCTGCCAACCCCCTGGCATGTGGTGCCATCCTTGCAGGTTATTCCTGATGGGAAGGGTTCAGGGGAGGGAAACTTCCAGGAAAGATGGTTTCATTAGTAATAAGAAGAGGGACTTTGGTACATTACTGCATGCTATGAGGTATGTCTTTAAGCTTCAGTAAACTTTTGGAGCCCCTGGGAAGCTGGTAATGTGCCTTTGAAGGAAGCATGACTTATGAAATTGCAGTTTTTAGCTTAGCTGGGTAATGTTAATGAGAAAATATCGTGGGCTGCGGGTGGAAGTCTCCTGAATCCCATAAGTTAGGAATAAATTATTCTGTTTTCCTAAATGAAGCAGCACAGTGCAATGCTGCTTCTAAATCAGGCTGATGGTGAGAGTTATTTATTAATTTGTACAGGACCAGACACAAGCTCAGGAAAATAAATACAAACTAAACTGTAGCTAAGAGTTACAAACTTGGACTTGCTGTGGGCAAGAAAAGATTTTGCTGGGGTTTGGAGAAGGAGCAGGTGGGTTTGGACCAGCACCCTGTGTGATAGAGGTGGCGTGAGGAGCTGGCACAGGGCTGGAGGTGGAGGGACAAATCCTCCTTTCTGCTGGAGCTGCAGCAAAGATGATCAAAAAACCCCAGGCTTTCAACTGCAGTGCAGCAGCTTCTCAGTAATTAAAGCTTGAGATCACCAGCTCTGCCTGTGCCTGCTGCAGCCCGGCTTGCACATCAAAGGGAGATGCTTCCCGTGGGGACAGGTCCCACAGCACCGGATTCAGGTTTTGATGGGCACTCTGGGCTGGTGTGTGAGAGTGATGGCTCAGGAAAGCCCCTCAACAGCAGCTCATACTGAGCAGGTGACGACACAGCCCCCTGGGTACCGCGGGATCGTGGTGACTCGGGGCTGTCCCGTGTTCTGTGCAGCACAGGCTCATCCAAAGGGACCATCCCTGGAGCAGGGGGTGGCCCTTTGCGGCAGAGAGGGCTCCCAGCTCTGAGCGCTTCGGCTCTGCAGGTACCACACAGCCACAGCTTCCCCTCCTGCCAGCACCTGGCCTCCTACCCAGAGAGGATTTATTCCTCCCTGAACAGGTCTCCAATGACGTTATTAATCAGGGAGATGGACGAGTACAACACACTTTATTGTGCACTGTGGATGAGTGATAAGTCTGGGCGCCGATGCCTGGGATAGCAATCAGGAGAGGGCGAGTGAAAGGAAGAGGAGGAAAGAGCAGCATTGTGGGTAAATACGTGCACTTCTGGCAGTGATTACCCTCCAAGTAATTAGTTTTTAAATCAGGCAGACGTTTCGGGAACTACTCACTATGAGCTGCTTTAATTATTTATACTCCCTTTTATTCTTATTATTTATAGTCATCCTCTTCGGATGGGGATGCTCTTTGGAACCTGACCCACCTCCAGCCCACCCTGGCCAAGCAGCCATCTCCAGTGCTGCCAGGCACCCCGAGAGCCTGGGGGGTCCCCCTCTCCCTCCCAGAGCCAGGCAAAGGGGAGCGAGAGCCCATGGCTGCTGCGGAAAGCCCTGCTCGGATCGGTAATTAAACTCTCACTCATCTTCATTTCCCTCATTTGTTAAAGTGAGGCCACTCAATAAGCCATTAGTGCAAGGTCCTTTCTGTCAGCTACAGCATCGTTAGGCACATTCCCCTTGGAGACGGCTGGGGAGGGTGCGGGCAGGGGGAGCAGCCCCTTGCCTGCCTCCTCCTCTGCCCAAACTCTCCCCATCCACCCCTCCCAGCTCACTCCTGCCCTGTGGCCAAGGCTCTAGGGACTGAGGGGGAATTTTGCAACGGCAAACCCTTCCCCCAGCTGGGATTTTTCCCACAGCACCACACAAACCCCTGTTCCATCAGAACATCTGCTGTTGTTGCTCTCTCTTCACCAACCCCACCTCTCCAGAGCTTCCCAACATCTGGAAACCATTCCCTGCACCATTCCCATGAAGGGACCTCCGACCCACTGAGCCCCTCCTCTGGGCTAAACAAAAGCTGCCCTTATTGCTGAGCTGGGGAATTTTGCCTGACTCCCCCTTGCTCCAGCCACAAACTGTTTCTCAATCCATCATCAGGAGAGCATCTGCCTGGGGAGCCCCAGAGCATCCTCTGCTTCATCTTCCTCCATGGACACACTCAGATGTCAGCATCTGCCTGGGGAGCCCTGGAGCATCCTGTGCCCCATCTCCCTCCACGAGCATATGCTCAGATGCTGGCACTGAGGAAAGCTGCAAAAAACCCCAAGATCCCAGCACAAGAAAAAATACAATACAGGGAAAAGCTGCTGTAGATTCATCCGGGAGCAAGGCCCATGGTCCATGTATGTAATTACTACAACTGCATGTTGATTCCCCCTCCCAAGAGCTTTTATTCTGGCTCTTGCTCTGGTTACAACAGTGAGAACACCTTGATCTCGCTGCTTTCTCCCCCATGGAGTCATTTGGCAACAAGCCACAAGAGTAAGGGAAGATTCAGCTGAAGCAACCATGGAACTGCTGTGCAGCACAAAAATAAAAGGGTATTGCTAAGGGTGGGTTTAGCACTGGACAAAGTGGGGCCCATCAGCAACCTTCACCACCCATCTCACTGGATTCCATGTGAGACAGACAATTCACTGCACCAAAACCCAGGTGAGAGCAGAAAAACAGAAGAAAAATGTACATAAGCCTGTCCTGTGCTCTACACCCTCATAGGAACCCAACCTGAGTGCTGTCCTGTTGGGTCTGTTTTCACCCACTTCCAGCACCACAGAATCCTGGAGGGGCTGAGGTTGGGAAGGACCTCTGGAGATAACTTGCTCAAGCCCCCCACTGGGCCACTTTGAGCTGATCACTCAGGACCATGTCCAGGTAGCTTCTGAGTTCAACTACTTGGGGGGGAAAAATACAATAAACATGTCAGACACAGATTAAACCACCAGAACAGACAGTGTCTTGCCTGTAACACTAGGGAGAAACACGGTTTTCAGGAAGGGAAGCCCTCCAAGTGAATAGAACTTCCAAGGGCATCCCAAAGCTAACCCTGCAGTCACGAAAGGTTTTGAAGACCATCTGCCTGCAGAGCCAAAGCCACATCTGTGTGAAGGACAAGCTGCTGCCTGCCCCCGAACTAGGTGCAACCCACTTCTTCATAAAGGTACCAGCAACCACAGTGGAAGCAGCTTCCCGTGGAAGCAGAGGGAGGAGATCCACCTGCCTGCCTCAGGATCATGCTGGCTTCATTCCCAGGGCGCTCAGCACCAGCAGCTCCAGTGTGCTGTAGAGTACCTGGGGCAGGTATCCAAGGAGGCAAGAGTTAACGGGGTTAGGAATAACTAACCTTCACCCCAAAGAGGGCAGAGGACAGCAGCTCTGGGGCTTGACTCTCCCATTCCTCCCAGACCCCCAGGGTCCATACAGCAACCACCACACCGTGGCTGGGAACAGACATTTCCAAACAAACCTCCTCCTATTTGCATTCAAAACATTTATTTTGGGAAATACATATTAAACACTATTATTTATACAAAAATGGACTAAATTTTCATAATGCTTATAACCCCCAAAAGGCCATTTTAATAGATCTGGATGAAGGGTTTTTTTATTGTATTATTTTTTTTCTTAAAAAAAAAACAAACCCGGAAAAAAAAACCCAAGTCAGGTTACAAAGGAGAAAGCGGCGTGTCTTGCTTGGCCCAGCTTCAACTAGAGGAAAAAAGTTTAAGATGACATTTGCAGAAGTGCCTCACACAAGAGATTTTCTCCCCTTTCAGTCTTTTTTAACACTTGAAATATATTTTTTTTTTTCAGTTAATACACTTTTTTTGGTTGTTGTTGGTTTTGCTAAAATACAGCAAGTCAGCAAGTAGAGAGTTGCTGTTCCCCAACAGCTTCGTGGTGCTGTTGTGGTGGGGGAGGAATATGAGTGAAGGGGAAAAGAATGGATTCTCACAATGCACCCCCCTGCCCACACCTCTTTGGGGGGACATGTGTGGGGAGCCCCTGCAAACCCTGCACGTCATCTGGGCATCCCCACCGAGGTGAGAACAACCTCCTCCTTCCTCCTCGTCACCTGTGCTGAGGAAGGCTCTGTCCCCCATGGAGACCGTGGGGCTTTGCAGGCTCCTTCCAGTGCTAGAGATGGGACACGCTGCCATTTTAGTGTGAACCCCCCAAAAATGGGTGATTTGCAGAAAGTTTTATCCCTTAGAGAGGATATGGAAACTGGTGGAGTGGAGAACAGAAAGGGAAGCGGAGCTGGGGATGGGGGGCAGGACTGCAGAGCTCTGCTCCAGGACCATCCTCTCCTGTGTCATGGTGCTACCTCACCCTTGCAGGGACTTATTTACTGGAGATACACTGAAAGAGGAGGTGCTGGGGGGTAGAGCAGAGGGAAACACCGGGCACAGCACCCACAAACACAACCCCAGCTCTCCCCAGGGCTGCAGGGCTTGGTCTGCACATGCACAGACCCCTGCACAAGGACCAGCAAACACAGGAGTGTGTTACATGGACACACGTCACACAGGGGAACCAGAAGATAAAAAATGATTGAAAAATGCCCAATGGCCTCCTCTGATGTAGGGAAAGCCCAAGAATCACAAGGGTAAGACAGGACAACCCTCCACCTCCCACCACTGCTTTGTGGAGACGTTCCATTCTCAGCCCCCTTTGGACAAACACACTCCCAGCCTTCAGCACAAAAAAACCCACCCAACTGAATGAAAAATAAATACACAAGTGTTCCCAGGACATCAGCCACATCTATGGTCCAAGGGAGAGGGAACAGGAGTCCCTACAAAGGTCTGCAGCGTTTTGCAGGCTGCACAGACAAGGCAGACCCTCCCTCCCCTCTCCCACACTGTTGCAAGGTCACAGTCTGAAAAGGCACTTCTCCCAAAGCAGGTCGCTCCGCCTGGCAGGGGGTCGGTGACAGGCAAGGTGACACCTAAACACTCCCAGTTTATTGCATGTAGACGGGGTACAAGGGTCGGGGTGGGGGCTGGCAGGTCCTGGAGGGCTGCAGAGGGTTTGGAGGAGGCGGCAGGAGATAAGGATGGCACTGCCTCGCTCTCTTCATCCCACCGTACCTTGCTTCCGAAGGCTACATTCACCTGGAGAAACCCTTGCCTTCAACGGACGGAGAGGAGCATCTGCACGGAGGGGCAGGCAGGGCTCCTGGGCGCACCCCAATCCTGCTGGCCCCGTGGATCTGCTCCCCTGGGTTCGGCTGTCGGGCCAGAGCTGGGGGCAAGCGAGAGCTCGGCCTCCATGGAGGGACAGAGCCCAGCCCAGGAATGCTGGACCGGGGGCCGAGAAGAAAATTCATGCCACAAAGCCGGGGGGTGAGCGGCCGCCCCGCTCCACGCCTGGTTATTTGGTCAGTTAACATGGCAGGGGGTTGGGGACCGGGGGAAGGGGGACAGTGGCAGAGGATTTATATAAAAATAAAGGGGGGAGAGGGGAGAAATAGCGAGCGTGAGCGAGTAAGGTCCTGGCTACGGAGCGAGACGGTTACATTTCGTTAGCCACCAGCTCTTTGTCGGTCACGCCGTTGGAGAGCGAGCCCTGGCCCTCGTTCAGCCTCTTGACCCTGTAGGCTTCGAAGTGGATGTTGCTGGTAATATCCTTGATGTTCTGCATGTGCGTCCTGCAGGAAAGGGAAAGTGGAGCAGTCGCATCTTGCTGGGAGCAGCTCAGCTGCTCTGCACCCCAACCCCTGCACACCCCAAATACTGCTCCAAACACCCTCCCAGGCACAATGTGCCACCCTGCCTTACTGGTTAATGGTGTCTTTAGGGAAGTAAAGGCGAGAAGGGGCAGCCAGGGAGGGCCAGAAGCCTTCACTGGTTCTTGGGAACACAGGAGTTCTGGCTGCAGAACACCCATCAGGGGAGATCCTGGTCCTGAAAGTCCTGGGATCAGGTTTTGTATCCCCACCCAACTATCCATCAGCAACAGCTCAGGTGTGCAGAGTTTAAGAGTCAAATTTAGGAGGAGCTCAATAACCCTTCTAGCAAGCCAAGGGAGCTCAGTCTCCTCTTCCCCTGCAGCAGGGAGACCTCTTTGAAGAGGGATCAGCCATCACCCAGACCCTGCAATGGCACCCCGATGGAAGGTGATGTCTTTGGACTGGGGGTAGGACTTGGGACTGCTGAGGGATCACCAAAGCCAAAAGCTGCTCAGCTAGCATGCTGGAGCCACACTGCACACTGCCAGCAATCCTGGAGTGTCCTAACCCATCCACTGCTCCTCTCCTCCCCTAACTCAGCACTGTAGCTGAGAAAAGCTCCCTGGAGTCCCAGTCAGGGGGACCACCCCTTGCAGAG
>JAYRBT010000043.1:8347780-8371379 GCA_036023395.1 Myiotriccus ornatus
GGGCTGGGAGGGGATGGAGGAGGGGATGGATGGAGGAGCAGAGCAAAGCAGCTGCTTCAAGCTGGGCTGGGCCCTCCCCTTTCTTTGGATGCCACCTGGTGACTGAAAACTACTGGGAGAAGGCAGAGTCCTACTGACCTGATGAGGAGGTCCCGCAGGTAGGCGAACTCACAGTGTGTCGTGTTCTCCACTGGCAAGAAGAGAGAGAAACCCATCAGTGCGCACACCCATGGCATAGGGACAGCAATCCCTCGGGGTAAGCAGGACCCTGGGGGGCTTCACCAGCATGTGGAGGGCTCAGGCAGGGTCTCAACCCCTGGGGCTACAGGGTGCAGGACCCAAGAGTCCTCTTTGCTGCTGTGAAGCTGGTACCAGGTACCTGTCCCAGCTCAGGGAACTCTCAGCATCCTCTCCCAGTGCATTGTCCTTTTGGACCCCCTTGGGCCCCAAACAAGGCAGGGGAAGGGGCAGGGTGAGCTTTGCAGTGAGCACCAGGCCTGTCTCCACAGAAGTGCTTCACCTGTAGCTTGGCCATGAGCATCCTGCAGCATCCCGGGCATGTTGATGATGGCTGCCTGGGCTGCTGGTGTTGTGGAAGGACAGAATCTCTTGGTGACAAAGGCTATTGCCGTTGGAACAAGACTTGGAGCAAGAGGGGTGTTTGCAGGAGGGAAAAATCAAAGGGTGTTGTTCCACCACAATTAGTCTAACAGCTCATATTTTGCCCCTAAATTTACTCAATTTAGAGGATGAACTTTTTTAAATTTTTTTTTAAACCCAAACAGGATTTTACAAAAAATCACAGAATCCTTTAAGTTGGAAACGACCTCTAAAAATCGAGTCCAATCATTAAACATCATCAGAAATGGCAAAACAACAAATAACACTGTTCTGCAAAGGCTGCCCATGGCCATGGCCGTGTCCTCGAGGTCTCCCCGTGCTGAAGGGAGACGCCACAAGCAGAAGGTGAGGGGTTTAATGAATCCCATTAAACTCAGAACTTCCAAGGACACAGCACAAGAGGGCAGCAGAGCTTTAAAATACACTGATTTTCCTTGCAGCTTTGTTAAACCATCCCTCAACACAGGATTCCTATTAAAAAGACTCATAAATGAGGGGAACCAAACGAAGGGGAGGAAGATGAGAGGGGTGGCACTGGAGATGTGCCAGCTGGCTGCCAGAAACCACGGACAAGGAAATGTGTAGCTTTCATCTAGCCTTTAAACCATCATTGTAAAACGGGGGAGAAAAAAGGAAGATGCTGATGGGAAATGGAAGAGATCCCACAAGGGCACCACATGGTAGAGGGTACAGATGCCAGGCGAAGGCTCTAACAGGGGCTTGATACACTTGCGTGCCCTCAAATCCTGCCACCAGGTATTTAACTGTGTAAAAAGCACATGCCAGGCCCTAAGACCACCAGAAGTGTCCCTTTAAGCACTCAGCAGCCCCCTGAGCCACACAGAGGCTCAGGAATTCAGCACAGGACCACTGGCCAAGGTGTTTTCAGTCCTCAAACACCAAGGAAATTATCTTCTTTGGAGGGGCAGGGAAGCACTAAATACACCTCAACTTCTACTGCTGGTTTTGGACCTCATTACCTCCTGTCAGGGCAGGGAGATGGACTCTGAAGGTAGGAAATCAAGAACAAGGTACCTTCAATGGTGCCCCACTTGGTCTTCCTTCCAAGGATTCTTCTTCCATTAACCTGGTATTCCTGGTCACTGCCCACCACTGCAAATGGGATCATTTCCTGATAAGAAAAAACAAGGTCATGTTTTCCTCCTGAAAACTGGTCAGGAAACCAAACTAGTGAGCAAAGTCCTATATCAAGCTGTTTTCAGGAGAGTTTCATGGGATGAGCTGGTCTGTTCCTGATATTCCTGAGCACTGTTGCTTGCCAAGGTCCACAGGCAGCTCAGGACCTGGGCAGCAGTGTCTCCTGTACATGTGCCCAGTCCAAAACAAGTCTAAACCCAGTCCAAAACCAGCCTAGCCCAGCCCCTCACTGGCAGGCACCAATATAAAATTGGAGCAAAGGTACCATGATGCTTCCCTGGGAATTGCCCCCAGCATCTGGCAACCTGTGGCCAGATTTCTGGTCAGTCATTTCCTGATCCAAGGTGGTACCTTTGAACTTAAGAGCCCCTTGAAGACTTCTTTTCTTGCTTGAATTTGTCCAATCCAATTTGGCTCAATTTATTGAGCCAAAAAATTCCTAGCTATTTCCTGTGGCCTGGAATTGACAGCCACAGAGCAGGGCAGCCTAGGGGGAAATTCCCTCCCGGTGCTGGGAAGGCTGCTGCTCTAGCCAGGGATGGGCAGACACCAGTGTTCCCTGTGCCTGGGGCAGGGCAAGGGGCCATGCACCCCCCTGCTTGCAGAATACTGAGGAATTCCTTGGAGGAATGGAGATAGGGAAAGGAGTATGGACAGAAGAGGATGCCTTCCCCAGGAGCCTTCGTCACCCTCTTTCTGTCCCTGCTCTGAGCTCTGGAAGGATCCCTGGTCCTGGGCAGACCCTGTGGACAGGGCACAGCAGCCTTTGGAAAGGACTCCCCCAGGGCATCACCAGCCCCCGGAGCTGCAGGGCCCTTCCAAGCCCCAGCTCCCGCACTAACCCGGAATTTCTCGTTCACGAGCCGATCTTCAGAGTCTTCATCAAACTCCTTCTGAGGATACACGTCGATCCCGTTGGCCAGAAGATCAGCCATTATCTAGGAGGGAAGAGCAGAGGAACACGTGGAGGAGATGCAGGAAGAGGAGCTGCACTCCCAGCACAGCAGCTGCTCACAGCCCACCCGAGGGGCTCTCTGAGCGATGCCCACCAGTCACCGCAAAGTCCAGCAGCAGCTCTTCCCTTTCCATCCTGAACATCGCCCACCTCGGGGAGAGACGCCCGTGTTTACCTGCCACACACCCACCAAGTGCTCACCCTGGAACCTCTGCTAGAACCTGGTGCCAAGACACATCTCAGGCTGAGAGTGAGATGCAGTTACACGAGCTGGGCGTTGTTTCGGGATTGAAAAAGCCAACAAGACATTACAAGCTGCTCAAGCAATGGGGAATGCAGCTGCCAGGCTTGTAACCCAAGTTTCTGGTGTTTGTTTATGCTCCTTAGAAAAGGAGCTTGATCTGAGGGGACAAGGACACAGCTTAGAAGAGTGGCCTCTCTGCAAAGCAAAGAAATGAAATCTGATTCCTGGGTGGAGGCTCAGCTCCTGGGGAGCTCAGAGGATCAGCCCTCTCCTACAACACTGCAAACTCCAACTCAGCCTCTGTGCCCACTCCCATCTCTTCCTATGGCTATAAACTCCTCCACATCAGTCCCACATTGAAGGTTGGGGAAGGAAGTGGATTCAGCCCATGGAAATCCCCCATCCAAACCCACACACTATGTTTAGGGGAATGAACCAACAAAGCCAACTCCACAAGGCACCAGAGCCTCTCGCTCAGTGCAGCACTGGCATCAACCTGCAGCCAGGTCGGTGCTTCACCATCCCCTGCTGACCCCAAACTAAACCCAAAATAGCTCTCTGAACCAGTTACACCCCCAGATGCAGACAGGGCTCTGCTTTTTGGAAGCACACCCGCAGGCACACTGGAGAGAAGGGAAAAGGTCCCAGCCTATGCCCACCCAGCCTGATTTCCTGCCCTCTCATCTGCACCAGTGAATCTGCAGCCAGAAGCATGAGGAGAGTGAGCAAACACACCACGTGGCTACGTGTCGTCCCTCCACCTGGAAGGATCTGGGGGGTCTGGTTATAATCAGGAATGTAATCAGAGATAGGGCAAGCTCGTCCTGCGCCGAGAGGGTGCAGAGCAGGCAAGCCATGTGCTGTCTTCCCATGGTGTTTCACTACACAGGGATGGCATCAGCAGCCCAGAGTGTCCAGGTGACATTTTAAGTCCCAGACTGACTTTGTAGTCCCAGAGCCACCCACAGGCACGTGGATATGTGCACCGGTAACCTCTGAAGGGAGCCACCAGTCTGCAAAAGCCACCGCAGAGAGCAGATGTGGCACTGTGGACTCACCCCTCCGTGTTCCCACACCAGCTCCTCACAGATCCCGTGCAAACGGGCTTACATGTCAATTGAGCCCAGCCTGGATTACCTTTCAACTCCATTTCCAGCTATCCTCTAGCCAAGGAAAGAGCTTGCAGAGTTTGGAGTTTGGATTCAGCCCCCAAAACCAGTCCGGATATTTCAGCGCTTGATCCTGCTCATCAAGAACTGGGAAGACTCTGGTGTGGGAAGGAGTGGCTCAGCCCCTTCTGCACGGAGGCATGGAACAATGCCTGGCTAAGGTGTTGACCTCTCCATAACCAATGGAGGTGGCCCCTAAAACTGCATTTTTGATCAGACCCCTGTTCCTTCACTTCCCTGCAGTTCAGACTCATGGACCAAGGAGTTTGGTGGTTTGCTTACTTCTGCAGGGAATGCTGAGGCCATCATGCCTGCAGCCACATCCATCAGCTGCACAAACGGATTTACAGTCCCTTACCAAACCCCAAAATGGGGTATTTCCACCTCTTGGAAGCCCCAGGGGTACACAGAGCAAAGCTCAAGCCTTGCTGCGGATTTCAACAGTCTCTCCTTGGCTCCCACCACCAGCTCCTGACCAAAGGAATTTCATACCTTGCTTCCCTCTTAAATCTTGCCCAGCTGAGCTCAGCAAACCCACACATTTTTTCTCCTGGTCCCTGTATCAGTGCACGATGCTGCACAGGGAGGTTTCCACTCCCAAAATAACAGAAACCGTCACGAAAATAACAACAGCAATAACACAGGAGGCAGGAGAAGCGGTGCCGGAGACGTAGAGCTCCACACTTATCCCGCACTGACAAAGATCCAAGAGAAACACAAGGAACCGCTTGGAGCGCAGGCCTTTCCTCCGGCCACGTGGGATCGCTCGGAGCTGCAGCCGGAGGAATGCGCTGGGCTCCCGGCCAGGCACTCGCCTGCCCAGCCCTGCCGGGGGAGCCAGGAGGGGGAGAGGGGCAGGAGGGGACGGGGGACAAGAGACGGGAGCCTGGAGGTAAGAGCCACCGGCCCCTTACCCGCTGTTTGAAGTAGTCCCTCTCCTCCAGCGTTAACGTGTCGGCTTTTGCGATCACCGGGACGATGTTGACCACTTTGCTCAGGCGTTTCATGAACTCGATGTCCAACGGTCGGAGCCTGGAAAACACAGCAGAAAAAAAGGGGATTTGAACGCTCTCAGCGTTCAGGTGGGGAACTGCTGCAATCCCCTGGCAGAGAGGGGCATTCAAAGATCAGACAGAGGGGGAATCACTTCCTTTCAGATAGGACAAATAAAGACATTTTCTTGAAAGCACTGAGACCGTTTGCAAGCACTTAAAACATTTCCCTTTCAAAGCACCTGCTAGTGCCTGTGAACCCTCACAAAGGCCCGTGAAGTGGCAGAGGGCTTTTATCTCTGCAGGGCTGCTCAGCCACAGAGGACTGCGGGAACTTGCCCAAAGCTACACGTGTCCTTGGTGAAGCCGGGATGAGAGCACGGGCAATGCTGGCTGCAGGGCCAGCTCACTGCCATGTACAAACCAAAACCTCCTCCAGCTCCATCCAAGCTGTCACCAACCATCCAGGGACAGCACAACATGGAAATGGCCACAGGTGACTGTTCCTGCCCACACTCCCCCCTGTGCTGAGCACAAGTCCACTGCTATGCACAAGCCAGGACTCCATCCCACATCTTCAGCTGGGATTAAAAAAAGCTCTGTGAATTCTCCACGGCCTCACAGAGCAAAGAGGAGATACTGCTTGTTCCAGAGGGCAAAAATGTCAGAAAATCTCTACAACAAAAGTCTCTGCAGAGGAAAACTGAAGAAATTGCATAACCCCAGTGATTAGTGCCTTGGGAAATCCCTCTGCTGAACGCTCCTGCAGACAACACGGACATGGCCTCTGGTGCCACACTACTCCACATCCAGGTGTTTTTACTCCTGGGGGTTCCCAAACCAGCTAGAGGAAAGCCCTTCCTGGGACACCTCCAATTGCTGCAGGAACCCCTCAGTGGCTCTGGAGGTGATGGGGACACACACACACATGCAGGGCAGTGGAGCAGATGTTGCCTTGAGAAAGGAAATCCGGAGGACCCAGGGTCCAGGAACACCTTTGGGGTAGGAGTCTGTTTGAAATGAGCCCTCACTGAAAGCACACTGAAGGGATGTCCAGGAAAGACCCACTCAGCTCACGCTGATCTGAAAACAGCAACTCAAGGCTGCTCCAGAACAGCCAGTGCTGGTGACCCAATGAACTCCTCTGGGGTCAAACCCACTCCTCTCCTAGGGATCAGGCTGGACTCTGCCAGGTGGACCTTGTCCCTGCACACTAATGAGACACATAGCCCAGAGCACATCATTAGCACATGGACAAACAATGTCCCAGCACAAACTCAAGAGTCACAGATCACCCTGGGCCCCAGGAAAGAAAGATTTTGGCTATTAAAGAAAAAAAGAATTAAAAAAAACTAGAAGGAACCCCCCATGGACACATCTAAGCTGACTTGCTGCTGGCAAACATTGTTTGGAGCTCTGCATAATGTATTTCCCAGACCTCCAAGGAAGTAATGCAGTTATGCTCCTTTCCCAGCAGAATTCTTCCCCTCCTCTCTCTTTGCTATTTTCCAAACAATTTTTCTCCTCTAAAAGCTTCTTCCCTACTGAGTCTGTGTTCCTGTCTCTTTCATCAGCTTTTCCTTTAAAGACCAGGATGCACATGTAGCGAATGCAGATGAATTCACAATCAGGCAATCAACTGAGTTTCAGCCCAATCTACATGTTAAAGGCCCAGTTACCCTCAGATCCCTCACAGATACCCAGAGGATGAGGATGCCAGAGAATAGGAGGCAGAGCCAGAGCCAGCCCACATCCCTGCCTGTGTCCACCCCATCCACACGGGCATAGTGACCATGTCCATCTGCACCCAAAGCCAGAAGAGCCAAAGGCACCTTTGACACAACTTTCTGCTCTGATGGCCTCCTGCAAGTGCTTTGTCCATGGGAGGTCACCTCCCTGCACCATCCTGGAGAATACCAAGGGACTCCCCAGAGGAATAAAGTATATGTTATTGGGGTATTTTGCAACTTTCTAGGTATTCTACCAATTTCTGACGGGTAGCCCCCCAAAAAACCTTGATTATTTAAAAGAAAGTGAATCTTTTCACTAACAACGAGACCTGTCACTAGACATCATGTTCATGTGAAGACACATGATGATGACTTGATGATGACAAGTGCTATCTGCTCCTAGCAGATTACAGAAGGGAGGGTATAACTCAAGAAAAAAAGCCATCTGTTTTCTTCCCCTTCCCCAAATGGTCCTTGGTATTACTGACTTGCAACTAGACATATACAAGCTTTGGGCTTGGCTGGGAGGGATGGAGGAGCTCTAAGGGGAGTGGATGGGCTGGAGCAGGAGGTGCAGGATGGGCTCCAGTCCACCCCAGCCAGGGCTGGTTGCTCCCTCATCCCCTCTCGCTATGGGGGTGGGAAAAGCTGTGCAGCTGGGCACACACTGCCATGGCTGGGCACATGTTCTCAAAGCTGGACACACGCTGTGGTGGCTGGACACACATTATTTCTGCCTTGCACACAGACTGGGTCTAAGCAGAGGCTCATTCCTGCTGGTTCCCCTGAAATACTATTACAGGAATCAAAATTCACAGCGAGCTGCAAAGTTATTTCCTTTTGGTTGTGCCCCAGATCAAACTCACGGCAAGAATTTGAGCCGCGTGTTAAGCAAACACCAGTGAGAACCCAGCAGCCGCCCAGCCCCATCACCTGCTCGAGGGAGCTGGTGGGCACCTGAGAGGGGCAGCCAGCGGGGAAAGCAGCAGTGGGTGGCAGTCCCTCAGCCAACAGCCCTGGTACAGGCAGGAGAGAGGCTGCTGAGGCCAGGCAGAGTTCCAGAGCCCCATTTCTGAGCTGAACAGAGCTTTGCAGGGGTTGGAGCAGAGACGTTTATTGGGTGGCAGACCCAGGGTTTTGCAGCTGCAGCTGAAAGCCCCTGCCAGCACCGTACTCAGCCTTCATAGGAATAGCCATATGGGAGTGTTACAAGAAGGACAGGCTGTGTGCAAACTAGATGGGCTGCAAAGCCTGGCCTGAACTCCCTTGCAAACTTCCTTTCGCAGCAGAAACTTCTCCACTGATTAACCCTTGAGCTGCTCAGATGGGAGGGCGAGACTGAAACGGAGCAGAGCAATCCTCTGCTCTGGCCTCTGAATCTCTGCACCTGGTTAACTTTGCCTTTTTCCCCCCTCTATCTACTTTTTATTTAAGAAAAAAGTAAGCTCTCACCCAATGACAGGCTTAACCCAGCTGCCTGCAGCATCCACGTGCCAGGGAAGGGATGCTGAATTCTGTGCCATGCCCATCCAGATCAGCAGGGAAGGACAGATGGACATGAGTCACTGCTGCTTTGGCTTCCACACAGTGAAGGCAGCAGCTCCCCTAAGAACTATCCCAGGAGGGGTGGCACCAAACTTCCCAGGATGGCACGTGGAGCACGCAGATGGTGCCATGTGGGCATGGTGGGGTTCTCTGGAACTGGGTGACAATGCCTCCAGTGCAGGTCTCTCTCTGCAGCTCTACCAGCCACTGCCCATGCCAGCCATCCTCCCTATCATCTCCCAGAGAAGCTGGGGGCACCACTGCAAGGACCTTGACAGCCTTCCCACACCCTCCTGCAAGGAACTCCAGATTGCCTGCCTCAGCCGGGGCACAAACCTGCACTCAGCCTTCTATGACAAACCCAGGATGCGAGTTCCCAAGCAGGATCTGCTGCTACTGGCGCTGCCACAGCTGTTCCACCCCACAGCAGAGATGGCCAGGACATCTTTTTGTGGGCACCATTGGGCAAAGCCCGTCCACGGTGACAAGAAACATAACCTGGTCTTCACAAGAGAGCAGAAAGGAAACCCAACGCCTGCTCGAGCTCTCTGGGAAGAAAAATTTCCCACTGACTTCTCCCTCCCGGTGGGGTTTTTCCCCTTCACTCATTTCCTCAGGTTCCCTCCATCCTGTGGCAGGAGGGGACGTGTGAGGGGGTGACAGCGGGGCAGGACAGGGCGGCCCCCGAGCCACGGCCGGAGCGAGCGCCGGCCCCAGCCAGGCTATCAGGCTGCGGGGAAAGAGGATCAGCACAGGGCTCAGCAACAACGGCCCCCAACCGCCGGGCCCGCTCGGATATTGGAAACACATGTTTGCTGGAGAGAAAGAAAAAAAGCAGCTGAATATCCACACAATTGCTGAGAGCCGGCGGGTGAGAGAAACCAGAGCGTGCGGCTGGAGAGGCTCCGGCGGGGGACACGGGGATGGGGCTCCACATCCTGCGCTGCCCGGGCACCCAAAATTCCCAACCTCCGTGCAGGTCAAACATCCGCAGGGTCTAAGCACCGGGTGTGTTTTTTAAGAGTGAAACAGCCCAAAGCAATGAGGAAAAGCTGGAGTGTAGCTCACGCTGCAACAGCCAGGCCTGCCGAGGCAGGGTCTGTAGATCTGGGCTGAGATAAGTGGGACCAACACGGTAGACTGACCTAAAAATGTCATCTCCCTCTGAAACCTTTTCTGCTTTATTGTATTAAACCATAAACGTTTTGTCAGCCCCTCTGCTCCCAATCAGTTACCCAAGAGGAACATAACTGGCCCATGCAGTCATTTTATTCCAGTGAAAGATGCATTTTTGGTCTACCCACTGACAGAAGCAAAACAAAGTATTTTCTATTAGAATAAATCTCCGCATGGGGAAGTGGAAAAGGCTGACATGAATACAGTGCTTGAGGCTTAAGTTTACTTTTGAAAACAGACCCAAAAACATCCCCATGCAGACAGAGTCAGAAGCAGAAGGAATTGACACAAATCAAAAGGAAACTTAGGTCTCGTTTTACGTTGTGATACTTAAAGCCACATTTTTCAAGACACTTTAAGCGCCCCAGATTTTCACAGTGGGCTGTGTGCCTAGGAGAAAAAAAAAAAAACAAAAAAGGAAAAAAAATAAAAAAAGTAGAGTGAGATCTGGGCCTTTGATGCTGTCACTTGAGAAGTGCCAGAGCCAGGAGAGCTCTGGGCTGAATAAACAGCATCCCACTTGCAGACTAGTCAAACAACCTACAAAATACCCTTACAGGGCGAGGGTGTTTGCTCCCTTGGAAGCACAAGAAAAACTGGCTTCTCCCCTTCCAATGTCAGGGGAACAGCAAGAAAAAAATTAATGTTCTGCTTGCAAAGGCAGCCCCTCCATCCAATTTGAGAGCTGGTGTCCACCCTTGGCAGAGCAAGCCAGGTGAGCACAGCAAACCAAGCAGCTCCCTGGAGCTCAGAGAGGCTTTGACGGCCCTTTGGAAGAGGAAAACCCACATTTCTCTGGGGTGTAGCAGCTCTGCTGCATTATTGCAAGGGCTCCAGATGCCACAGCCTTAAGAAGGACAGCTTTACCCTGTCCTCAAACTCCTCAAGTCCCCAGGAAACACGGGAGGATCCCAGGCAGAACTGTGAGTTGCCCCAGAACGAAGGCAGGAGAGGGAAGCCCGAGGGGGTGACAGGGACAGTGGGGTACATACGAGTGGCCCGTGGCTGGGATGAAATATATACAGCAGTGAACCCGCGTGTCAGGGATCCGCTTCTTCCGGTTAATGTTGGTTTCCTCCTGCAGGTACTTCTCGTACTGGTCGTTGATGAACTTCATGATGGGCTGCCAGCTGCAGAGAGAGAGGAACATGGATGAGGGGGTTGTGTGAGGGATCTGGACCACCCTGACCCTCCCACCTGGCCTGTGTGAAGCAGAACCCTCCAAGCCAGGGACACTCAGCAAACCTCACGTGTTCACTGCTTAGCAACTCCACGCACTGATGAAGGGGATTTGCTGTCTGTTTGAGACAAGCAAGTGCCTAAAAAGTGCCCCCTTCTCTCCTCCTGGCTGAGGGGCAGGACGTGGCTGGCAGCACACCTTGGCCCCTTGCACGGTGGCATGGCACAGGAGCAAGAGCAGAATCAAACCCCACAAACCCAGCTCAGCTCGTGGTGTGGAGAAGGCACCTGCCACTGCCCAGCCCTGCCCAGCCCCAGGGGCCATCCCACAGAGCCAGTCACTGTCCCAGGGATTCCAGGGACAGTTCAGCCTTCAGAGCCACATGAGCGAGCTCCGGGGACTGGCCCTGCTGGCACACAGCTGCTCCTGGCCACAAACAAAGGTTGTCTCATGCCCGGAACAGCAGGATGTTTGTGGGCTCTCACGGGGCTCAGGGTCAGCCCTGGGGCACATGGCACCGCGCTGCCACCACAACAACCCTTCTCCCTGCTCGCCACGGAGCATGGGTGGCACAGGACCAGGCTACAGCCCTCAGCACCAGGTCAGGATGTGCCAGGGCTCACCCGCCTTCCCTCTGCACTGGTCCCCATGGCAGCTCACCAGTTCTCATTGTTGATGTGGTCCCCAAATCCTGGGGTGTCGATGACCGTCAGCTTCATGCGAACCCCCTTCTCTTCAATCTCTGAAAAGGAAAGTAAAGCTGGCACGTGAGGCAAGCCCACCCTCCCAAAATCAGCTAGGGGGCTGGAGCCTGCTCCCAGAGGAGAAAAGCACCTCCACAGCTTTTCACAGGCACAAATCAGCACTCCAAAGGAGCCCCACATCTGCCCTGAAATGCCATCCTCATGGCCACCTCATTTGTTCCCTTTCCAACACCAACACTCAGTGGTGATGAATAAAGAAAAAAGAAGATGTTTTCTCATCCCTGCAAACATCACAAGATGGTAGAAGCCCCTTCAGAGAGATGAGGGTGGAGGTTTAGTGTAGAACAATAACCCCTCAGAGCCCCCAGAGATACAAGGCAGAACAGGACCAAAAGCCAAAGCACCAGGTGGGACCTGCAGAGCCTCACCGTGAGTGATGGATTTGATTTCAATGGTCTTGGGGATCCGCTCCTCAGAAGTCGGCTGTACAGATTTCCGGCTGATTTTGGATTTGAAGAGGGTGTTGATTAACGTGGATTTCCCCAAGCCGCTCTGACCTGGAAAAGAGCAGGATAACTCGTGGTCAGCGCTCACTTGTTTCCGGGCTGTTCTGTGAGGGGCCAGGGAATGGGGATGCTGACAGACTCAGCCTGCACCGGATCTGCCAGAGGGAGGGAAGAGGCGCAGCTGCTCCCCTGCAGCTCCCCCGGCTCAGGGAACTCATGTCCACCCGGGCAGGAAAATTCTGTGGGTAGCAAACTCCTTCCCTGGCTCGCTGCGAGTAAGCAGGTCAAGAGCTGGTTCCCTGCATCCAGGCAAAAATCACAGCAAACCTGAGGACAGGCAGACATTACTGGGGGTGTTTGGAGGGCTGCAGTGACACTTGGCAGATCTGAAGAAGGGCATGGGAATCAGGGAATCCCAGGAAGGAGCATCCTGACACATCTGTGCCTTTACTCTCTGGCACTGCCCTCTGTCCAGCTCCACAGGGAAGCCTTCGGAGCAGCTTGGCAAGGCCTCAGCTGGACAGGACTAACAACAGCAACAATCTTACAAACCTCAGCCCTGACCCATCTGCTGCTCCTTCCCTGGTGGACCTGCTGTTGCAATCGGACCAGCTGGCTGCACAGATCCCTTCAAGCAGGTCTAGGCCAGGAGCTTCCCTGAATCCCACAAACATCATCCCAGGAAGTGCATGAGATTCCACAACTGCCGAAGAAACAGCTTTTAGAGACAAGCATTTTCATGCTTTATCTCCCAGAGCTGAGGCCAGTCTGTGGAGGATGGACACCGGCAGCTCTCGACTCTCCAGATCAACTCTCCCATGAGCTTGGAGAATAATTTTTCCACAGCAAGAAAACAGACCAAGTCCTCTAAATCCAGGAAGCAGCTGTCTCTTGCTTCAGAGCAGATATTCTGTGCCCCCTGCAAACACTGCAGAGTTCCTGCACACACCGTGGGGACCTCTCCAGCCCTGTTCTGCCAAGGGATGCTGCAGCCAGCTATTCTGGCATTGCCACTGGCATGTCCCTGGTCCCACAGAGTGTCTCTAAGCAGAGGCAGCAAGGGTTTCACCCATGTCCTTGAGGGCCCTCACCCATCCAGGCTGCCAAAGACAACTGCAGGGCCAACCAATATATCAGCACTGGGCATCACTCCTTGATCAAAAAGCAACTTACAGCTGAGTTTACAACGTTGCAATGGCATGGCTGCAATCCGAAGCAGGAAAACTGTGTCATGGCTGGGTTGTAAGGAAAACACACAGACCAGGCTAGGGACAGGTGCTCCTAGTCCTCTGCTGCCTAAAACAGAGGGCCAAGCACAAACAGGTCTGGAGCTGGGCATGCAGAGTCAAAGCAAAGCTGCTCATCATTACGTGGAGCATCTGGGGAGGGGTGAAAGCAGGGTTACACCCTGCCAGAGCTCTGGGCAGTGGGTCTCTGCATTTGTGCCTGCCCAAACTGCTGGAGCTGCACTGCCTGGAAAGGGACCAGAGGTGAGAGCCACGAGTTGCCATGGATGCAATGTCCCCATCTGAACCGTGGCCTCAGGCTGACCTCGCTGAGATGATGATGGGGCTGCATGCAGGGACCAGTGCAGGTGGCTGAGTGCAGGACAGACCCCCTTCCAACACCCTTGCTTTGCAGCTCACTGCCTTTCCCAGAGCTGAAATCCAGCAGGGAAAACTCAGCTGAGCCTGGCCACCTCTCCTCTCCTTCCAGCTGCTTTGCACCAAAAACTGAACACAAAAGATGCGCTTTGGGATTTTTTTAAGCTTACACATTTTTCTCATTTCTACAGCCTTAGCAGACACAGGGCTAAGCCAACCTCAGCCCACAGCCCCCTGTCAGACCTCTGGTTGGGCTGGTGAAACCCTTTTGAACAGGGACCTCGGTACACTGGGAAGAGAATTTTCACAAAGCCCCATCACAAGGACATGGTAGTGATGCTCAATTCCTACCTCCTGCACAGGAGAAGTCACCTCCCTCCTCCCTCCCCTCCTCTCCAGCCTGTAAAGCAGAGATTGTAACAATTTCAAGGCAAGGACTCACAGCTCAGACTGGATGGGAATTACAGAGCTAAACTCATCCCTAGCAGTCCTGCCATCCCTAGAGAAGCACAGCAGGGTGAGGGCTGGCTGCTGCCTCCCAGCCTCAGCCCAGCAGCCCCAGCCCAAGGGACACCCTGCGAGGTGCTGCCCCTCCCGTGCCCCTCCTGCATCTTCAGGGAGGGCCAGAGCTCGACTTGTTTATGCTGCCACGAATTCCCCAGCCTGTAAACAGTCAGCCCAGCGCCTGCCAAGGGGAGAACAATGTTTTCCAGCACTGCAGCACGGGCGTTCATACCACACACAGAGCTGCCAAAGCATAGCCAGGCTCGTTCCTGAACATCCCTCCACATCTGCAGAGCAGAAAGCTGAGGTGCTGCAGCAGTACAGCCTGCTCCTGGAAAGATGGGAGACTTCTCTGGCAGGGAAATGTGGGCTCAGCTCAAGCAATCTCACTTGCAGGCTCTCAGGACCAGTGCAGTGATCCCTCTGCCTTGGGAGTGCTGCTCCATTAGCAGTGAAGGGCTGGATTTGTTAAAACACCTCTCAAGAACTGGTTTTGCAGTGACCAGGCTTGCTGTGATCACACAGCCTGGTGAGCACTCCCTATAGAGGGAATGAAAATATAAAAATGGGAAAGGCAGAGCATCAGCAGATCTTGCTGGGAAGCTACAGTGCACTGATATCTTTACCAGAATTACCAAACTCTGGATCAAGCTCTTCCATAACCCTAGGATGATCCCCAGGATACCCATGGGACACTTCACAGGTATCCCTGCATGAACAGGAGCCTTACAAAGCTCCTCCCAGGAGGATGAGGGATGGTGAGGCCCCATCACCATGCCACTGGTCATGGCCTGGGCTTTATTCTCCTCATCCCCCTGCAGCTCACATGAGAGATTCAGACAAGGAGAACTGATGTCTGCACAGCCCAGCCCCAGGGACCACAGCCCAGCTCACAGAATTTGATCCACAGGACCAAGACAGATATGAATAGCTGAAAAAAAGCAGAGAAGGTTCTTTCCCTTTTCCTCCTTGCCTGGTGTCCCACAGTGCCTGCCCAGCTCTCCAGCACACCTAGCATTTTGCTGGCAGGCAGCTGGTACCATCCCTGGCTCCAGGAGCCCAGGGGCTGCTGGAATGCAGATCCCAGAGCTGAAGCTGCAGCCAGAGCAGAGTGGCCTCTGGCTGAAATAAAGTTCCTTCATCCCATCCGCCCTGCAGCCTGGGAAAGCTAATGAGCAGGAGTCCATAGGCAGGAGGATCTGGACACACAAGCCCCCAGCACTCCCTCCCTACATGTGGGCACCCTCTGGGACACTTTCATCCCCCCTGTAGGTCCCCAAAGGAGCCACCAGCAGCAGAAGCCTCTCAAACCAACGATCCAGCTGTGCAAACCCCTCCTGCTGGTCTTTATTCCCACCAGTAAATCACTTTTTTTGGTATTTTTTCCCTCGTATTTGTAGCCTGGCTGCCTGAATACAAGAAAACTCATGAGCAGGAACTTTACCCAAATGGCTGGAAATACCAGCAAAGATGAGGGCTCTGGTATACCTGCAGCAGTGCAGCCCCTTGAGCCCTTAACACACCCTCTGACTGCTCAAACCAGTGCAGGGCTCCCAGGAGAGTTGACAAGGGAGCTCTTGTGAGTCCTGACACCCTTCACAGTGTTCCCCTCCTGGATGTGCCCACGGGTAACACACTCCAAGACGCAGGAAGACTCACAGGACTATGCAGCGCATCACACTGACAGCTTTAACGACAGCTGAACTCAAGCCAGCTCCTCGGGAGCAGAGTTTGCCGACCCCAAAGGCAGAGACCCCAACGCTGAGCCCAAGCCGCTGCTCCCGAGGAGACTCCGGAGAGGACAAACATCACCGTGGAACAATAAAAACGACAGGCTGAGCACGTTCCGGGCAGCTGGCGCAGGGGGGAGAACTCACCCACAACCATGATGTTGAACTCGAACCCCTGCTTCATGGCTTTCCGCCTCAGCTGCTCCAGGATGGCGTCTATCCCCACGTAGCCGAAGTCCGCAGCCGGTTTCTCCGGCCGCGTCGGCGCCGCCGGCTTGGGGCCGGCATCCCGTGGAGCGTCCGTCATGCTGGGTGCGTGGCTGGGAACTGCCTCTGGACCTGTGGAAGCAAAGAGAGGGTGGTCAGAGGCGGCAGGCAGTGCCAAACACACCGTGTGCTCGGTCCTGGTAGGGAATTGAAGGAGCTGCCTGCTGTATCCGAAGCGGGAATAAAGCACGTGCGGAGACTCGGGGCTGAGAGGGAGGAGGCATGTGGGAACTTCCTTCACCTGCAATTACACGCAGTTTGGGATTTCCCTTCTTAACTCACTGGATTCACCTTGGTTCCTGCCCACTTCACTAAAGCTGCCACAGCAAAGGAATGTAAGGGGGTGTAAGCACATCAGGCCCCACAGCAGCCCATCTGCTGCCATGGAGCAGGACGCAGCAGCACCCAGCACCCAGCACCCAGCAAGTCTCAGCCCACATTTCCCCTGTTTGTTTACTGAGTGACAAAGGCTTTTAGCACCACAGTCCTAACCCAGGCGCTCCACTAAAGGCTGGCAGACCTACCCAGCCTGCCAACTCCTCCATACCACTGGAATTACAGCACCCCGTGCAGACTGCTGGTGTGAATGCCCCATGGCCACGTTTTGGGGAACTGGATGGCTTTGCAGATACAGAGTAATCCTTGGCACTCACTGACACGTGCTCCCCTCGAGCTCCAGCTGACACAGATCAGAGGCTGCCGCCCAGGCTTGCAGAAAACCTGACGCATTTGCATCAAAGTGGGTTGTGCCAGACAACACCCACACAGTGTGGGTGTTGTCTGCTTTTGTGATCTTGCTCTAATTCTGTCGATATTCACCCCAGAAACCCAAACTCTTTGGTGTCCCACAGAGGCAGGGGGCTTGTCTCCCCTGCAAGATGCTCCAGGTTAGCAAAGCCCTTCAGAATAAGCAAATGTACAACTACTGCCTCAGTCAACAGCTTTGTAACAAAAACCAGGGAACCATCCACTTCCCCAGGCAGGAGCATCAGCCTCCAGCAAGGACAAACTGCCCCATGTGCTGTAGAATGCTGCAGTCTGCTCCCACCCAGCCCCAGCTGCTCTGTATCACCCACAGTGCATACAGCAAATATCCCGAAGGCAGCACATGCACAAGGTCAGCCCGGTCCCTGCAAGCTCGTGGAGGCATCAGCCACACACAGCTCACTCCTCTGATCCAGGCATGGAGAGGGAGGTTATAGGAAAACCCACTTTAAGAGCCCTTCCCACCCCAGGCTGCTGCTGCTCAGTGCCTGGGTGCCTACAACCACCATCCTAAGAGAGCATTTTATTTTTGCTCAGCTCTTTGCAATTCTTATTTATTTTCTTTTTTATCTTCTGTTATTATTAATAAAAACATTATTGTTTGCAGAGGACATATTGCAAACTCCTCACCCCTCCAGACAGCAATACAGCTCTCAACTCACCTCACCCCAGTTATTTCTGGTCTCAGATGATGTGCTGCCTGGTTTTCTCTCCCTCCTCTCTCTATGGGAGTGAGGATGGGCAAAAGGGGCTCCTCCAAACACATGCCCAGTATCCCTTCTCCTCTGGTGACAGGCTGGAGCCACGTCAGACCAGAACCTGCTGGGGTCTGTGAGGCAGAACCACTCTCTTCCTGCGAGCACAGCCCATTTCCACACGCTAAATATAGGCCAAGCAGAAAAAAAATATGTAAAAATAAGAAAAAGCAAATCTAGAACTAAGACTGTTGGGGCACTTTGAACACTTTTTTCCCAACCCTCAATCCCTGGCTGTGCAGCTGAGTGTTACTCATGGAGCTGTTAGAGAGCAAACATGCTGCTCCTGACACACACACAGAGAAGCATCTCGCTCCTCCCAGGGACACTGCACAGCTGGAAACGTGCTGCCACGCTGCCCCTTGCAATGCCAACCAGCCCAGTGGGCCAAGGCATCTCACCACAAATCCCAAATTAGCTCTGTTCCAAAATGGAAAGGCCAAAAGTAGGGAAAAAAAAAATCCCTACCTAACACTAGAAAAACAAGGTGACAACTAAATCATGTGGAAAATATGCTGCCACAAGCAACAACGCCGGGTTATGCAATGGTTGTAACTCCTGCAGGCACCACTTGTGTGCACAAAGCACCCCGGCCCCGTGGGATGGGACAGCAAATTGGGACACTGGTGCAAGTAAGGTGCAGCTGCATGCACAGAGAAATTAAGAAATTAAACAGAGAAGAAACCCACCACCCACTTGTGAGAAAGGCCAGGAGCATCTCCTGCACCTCCAGGCTGCTCAAGCTCCGCTAAGGAGCCAGCAGGGTGTAGAGGGGCTGACCCAGCAAACCTGTCCCCAGCGTGGGGAGCAGGCACTTCGTGCTGCCTCACCACGTTGCCTTCAGTGGGGGAGGGAAGGCTCGGGGCTTCCCAGCCAGAGCAAAGCCACAGGAAGCACGGGGCAATGGCAGGCAGCAGTTTGTCACATGGAACGTGCAGGCGTGGCCGCCCTGGATGCACTTGAGCAGCACCACCAGCAGTGCAGCCCACGCTGCTTCCTGATCATCTGCTGGGAAAAAGGTGATCTAAAGCACCAGGCACCTGGCTCTTGATTGGGGAAAAATACAATAAACGTCAATATATTGCAACCAGGAGTGTTTGCAGGACATCATGAATGCAAAGACACCAGTGTCCCAGCAGCACCACCAGGCAGACTCCCGAGGGGAGTGCCACAACTTCACCTTCCCAGCACTGAGCTGGTGTTTTCTTAGCAAGGACTCCAGTATCCCACTTGGGTTTAAGGGCGCTGTGCCAGCAGAGGCAGCATGCAGGCCCACTCTGCAGCACAGGCACACAGGGATGCTGTGCCAGGTGGCAGGGAGCACTCCCCGGAGTCACTTGTCTCAAATAGAAAGACCCTAGAAATAAATTGGAGCAGAGCTGTGGATGTCCGGGACACATCATGGGCAGATCCTGGACTTGTTTGACCCACTGTTCTCTCTGTGGGGACAATGTCAAACCTGTGGTGCTGTCAGAGCCAATATCACTGAGCTGACCCTTATGGAGCACTGCAAAGAGGGATGGGTTAATAAACACTCAATTACTATCTGAAATTCCTGATGGCCACTGAGTCCCTGGCAAAGCAGGATCAGACCTCACACACCATTGCTCCACCAGTGTCACCTGGCTGTTGTCCCTCCCACAAGGAGACATTGCTCTGCTGATGGGGCAGAGAGCCCAGAGCCTGCAGCTCTCCCCTGCTCAAGTGTTCCTGGATAAACACAAAGCACATGGGAAGATGTGCCTGTGCCATATTTAGACCTTCTTTGCCAGGAAAACCCTCTCCACGTGGGCATCAAGACAGTCAGGGCAGTGCTGCTCCAAGGGGACACAGAGCCAGAGCTCCAGCTCAGGCACGGGCTGACTCCGGACAGCTGCTCCAAAGTTGATTTTACCAAAGGCTCCAGGCTGTTGCACTATAATTGATGCATGTCAGGCACGAGCCAAACCTAACATCTGTGAAGCAGCAGATGAAAGGCACCCCATGGGGAGGGAAGCCTCCGGGAACCCCCCCGGGGACCCTCCTGCTCCTTCAGCCAACTGGACTCTGTGCGTGGGATGGGCTTGGCGAGGGGCTGCAGCAAACTGAGGGCTCAGAGACGCTATGCTGATGCCACACGGCTGCCACAGCCCGGGACACTGCAGGCAGGGGATGCAAGGGCTCAGCTGTGGGCTCACCCGAAACCCAGGCTGGCAATCCTCACTGAAGATCTGGAAAGCGACATGCAGGGGACTGGTGTCTCCACTGCAGATACACAAAGGTCAAGGAACCCTCGCAGAGCCTGCACTGGGACCCCAGGTCCTGGCTAGACCCAGCAGCTCCATGCTCTGCTCCAGTGATGCACAGGGAGCGGGATGGTGGTGACCTGGGAGAGCAGAGCTGACCCTGGGGTGGGGCTGGTCATGGACCTGGTGCTCAGTGGCTGCACAGAGCAACTGGAAAGAGGCCAGGAAGCTGCACCTCTGCCATGGTTGCCTGTCAACAAATCCAAACCATCAGCAAACTACACAGATGCATATGCAATCAACGCTAATGCTTGCAGGGTAAATCCAAGATGCAACCCTCAGATTCCAGGAGCACCAAGCACTGGCCACCTTTTGGTGATGGTGTAACCAGTTTTGCAGAGCTACAAGCACCCAGAAGACCAGGACACTGTGGTGGGGATTACTCCCTTTCCCTCCACGCAGCAGACACTGGAAACACCATGGGCTTATGGATTTATGCAAACACAGAGAGAAGATTCAGAGCAGTGAACAGTGCTGGATCAGGGTGTCAAAGCAAAATCACCTCCTGGGCAGCTGAGCATCCACAGAAGTTTTCAAGGGAGCAACGTGGACCAACTAACCTTTTGATTTTTTGAAGCAGCTATCTTAGAAAATTGTGCCTGTAGGGAGTAACAGAGACATTTTTAGATCTAAGGAGTGAATTTATAGCTCCTGGTTAAGCACAGCTGGCCGGCAGGACTGCAGCACGCGCAGCCTCCAGGGCCTCTCCCCTTGGCACACTGAGCCAGAGACCACAAGCTATGGAAACCAATCCAACCTGCAGAGGAGGTGGCAAAGCCACAGCTCTCCCTTCCGAGGGGACAGGAGGAGTTGGGAGGGAGGGAGTTAGCAAAGCCAGGACTGGATGCAAACCCAGCATGGCCCAGGCACTACTGCTTTTTTCTTCTGCCCAGTCACTGCCCGGTGCTGAACATGGCAGGTCCAAGCTGGCCCCACAGGGATGTGTGGGTACCAGGGAACGTGAAGCACACCTCTGTCTGAAACCTGAGGAAGGGGCATCCAGCACCCCAGAAGTGGGCTCAGCCTGGCACACAGAGCCACTGCTGCAGACTCTGTAACTAAGGGACTTCCCTGTTATTCAGTTACAATCATCCACACCTGGCTGGCACTGCCAGGCCCGAGCTGGAGTCCGTCCCTTGCATCCCTCGGCATCAGGCTGCAATTTCAGGCTGGCCACCAGCCCAGGCCCACCTACCAACCAGTTATGTTTCCTTCTCAGCTTGCATTTCCACCTGGGTGCCAACAAACACAACCCAGAAATAGCAGAGTGTGCTTAACTACGCTCCATTAGACCAAATCCACCCAAGAGCTGTCAGAGAGGTGGCCAGGTCCCTCCTGAGCACACGAGATGCTCCAGCTTGAAGCCTTTTACTCAGGTGGGGAATAAATCCATTTTCAGAGAAAGAAGAGACAGCGATTCCTGCTCTGCAGTGAGCACTTCCATAGGTGACCAGGCACAGCCACAGCACCGAGCCACAGGCACAAGCCGTGGGCACAGATCACGCGCAGGTCCAGCTGTCCCCGCTTGCCATGTGCGCTTCCATCCTCACTCACTGTGTGCTTCCCCTCCCTGCTCCGGAAGCGGGTCCTGTGCAGCTCACCCCTCCTTGCTCTTTTATTTACAAGAGATGGATGCTTCAGGGCTCCCAGTTGCTGCTTCCCTTCCCATCTTAACCCCTCCAGCTGCCGCAGGCTCTGGTTGCTGGCATTTTTGGGTTGGGATGCAGCGAGTTCATCCCAGAGGTCAAAATGTGGTGCCAACTCCACGATCTCAAACAGTTTCCTATGAGCTCCTGTGCCCCCCACTCCCAGATCTGGCTTGAGGCTGACCCACCACCCTGCCCCAGCTCGGGCACGTGCAGCCCTGGCAGCACATACAGCAGTCCAACATCCTCATTTCTCCAACCACGTGAGACAGGAGCTCTAAACCACTTATAGAAACCTGCAAGGAGTTGTTAGACTGTTCTCCTCCATGTTTAAAAAGAAGGAGATGATCAGGAACAACTCCAAGTCTTGTCTTGGGCATGTAGAGGTGTCTAGCCACACAGCCTCAATAACCTCACTCTGTAAACAGCTTCCCCTGGAGCTGGAACAAGAGCTGACCCCAGGGCAGACTTTCCTCGCTAGGGACAGCCCCATCACAGAGGAACCCTCCTGCACACAGATGCCAGCAAAAGCTGCTCCATCAACCAGTCCCTCTTAACCCCTGTCCGCCCACCCTGGGTGATGGTGCTCAGCATAGGAAAGGACATGGAGACCCTTCCCAGTCCCGGGCCAAGAGAAAGCACCTTCACCCCTGTCACCACTGCTCTGCAGAGCTCTATGCTGTGAAAACAAAGAGGCAGGTAGAGCTCCCCAAACTCAGCTCGTACAGAAAACCCTGCAGGAGTAAGGAATCCACGGCTGTGTGTGCCCAGGGCCACCGAGCCTCACACCGGGGCTGATGCCTGTGTCCCACGAGGCACTGACTGCAGCTAAGGCAAAAAAGAGAGCAAGCGAGAGCAATTCACATCCTGGGGATTGCAGTTTAACTTTCCTTCTTTTTTCTCCTCCTTTTTGTTTCCCCCCCACACCCTCCTCCCTTTCTTTAATTTTCCTTTTTTATTTTTTTTTTCTTCTCCCCCCTCTTTTTGCTTGGTTTCGCTCTTTGAAGGATAGAGGGGGGTTTCAATTTCTTTTTTGTTGTTATTGTTTTCTTTCTTTGCCGCAGGCAGCTGCGCCCCAGACGCCCCGCGAGCCCGTTTGCGGGGGGCAGCAGCCGCAGCCGGAGCAGGGCGGGCGGGAGCCCGGAGCCAAGGCGGGCAGGGCAGGGGGCGAGGGGCTGCCCCCGCCCAGGGATGGGCAGGGGGTGCCCCCCCCGGCCACAGCCGCTATTCATCCCGGACAATGCCGGCAGCGCGGCCAGGCGGTGCCGAACAGCGGCCCCTCTTGCGGGGCACAGGGGCGAGAGGGGCAGGAGGGGGCTCAGGGACGAGCCCCCCGCAGCTCCCGGGTACCCCTGCCCCGGGGGGGATGCCGTGCCCCGGGCGGGACCCTCCGCACGGCGCTGCGGTGCTCCCCGTGGGAACGGCGGGACCCCCCCACCCCGCGCTCTCAGGCGCTCCCCCAGAATAATTCACCCCCAAAAAAGCGCTTCCCTCCCCACCCTAATCCCCCCCTCCGCTGCCCCCCGGCTCCGCGGAGCCCCCGCCCCCGGGCACCGGCGACTCACCCGCGGCGGCGGCGGCTCCGGCAGCCGGCGGCTCCCGCCTCCTCCCGCGCTGCCCTCTGCCTCCTCCCCCATCGCCCTTCCTCCTCCTCCTCCTCCTCCCCCATCACCCTGCCTCCTCCCCCTCCAGCCCGGCCCGGGGGGGGATGGAGCCTCTTCCCGGGAAGTTGCTTCGCCCCCGGGCGGTTTCCATCCCCCTCGCCGCTTGCAGCCCGGCCCGGCCCAGGGGGGCCCGCAAAGGGTGAGAGGAAGAGGAGTTTGGGGGCACGTCCCACCTCATGGGGAACCCGAGGCCACTCCCCGGTTCACGCAGGAGGTGCGGGGGTAATTCCACGGGAAAAGAGAGAGTCTGGGACAAACGGGGCAGCCCCAGCACGAGGAGAGCCCAGTCCACCCATTGCTCCGCGGACAAGGGGCAAGGTCCCGTCCCCATCACTGAGCCCAGGGAAACCTGCCTTTTGCTATCGAGCATCCCGAAATTGTCCCAGCAGAGCCCCAAAG
>JAYRBT010000043.1:8371479-8398403 GCA_036023395.1 Myiotriccus ornatus
AATGTCCCAGCCACCTTGGAGTGGGGCAAAACCCCCTTGGTGATGTTCAGCAGTGATGGCAACACACCCAGGGGCAGCAGGCAGGGAGAGCCCTGTAACACTCACACTGTCCTGGCTGCAGGGCCAGGAGCAGAAGGGGCTTTCTCTCCCATCACAGCCAAGATGAAGCCAACCTGCCTCTTTCGGACTCCTGGTTCTGACATGTTACTTTGACCTACCCTATGACCTCGGGGTATTTTTTTCCCCAGCTCCCTGCAGTTCTCAGTTGTGCATTCCCAGAGAAAGGCCTGGGGGTGACGAAAGGGTTAAGACAGATTTGCACATTTGCAGTCTTCAACACCCAAAGGACACCATTTCCCACGAACAGCCCCCTGCACTGGACTAGTACTTATCCTTCCTTTTTGACCTATTAACAACATCACCAGCGTCTGTCAGACTCCTGCTCTCGATGCAAAACCTTCCACCAGTGGCACCACAGCCCACCCTTCCCTGTCTCCTGCCTGTGGCTTTAGCTTGGCTGTCACCTTCCTTCTCCACTTCCTGACCACCAGCAGTGGAGGATCTTCCTCCACACAGGGCAGCTGCCACACCCCAGGCTGGCAGCATCCCCTCCCTGCCATGCTGGACTGGCACCATCCCCTCCTGTGATGCCCAGCAAGGCTGGCATGGGCTGCAAGCAATTTGTGATTAAGAGAGCAAGACTCTCATCCCCCCACATCAGCAAGTGCCACAAACACCAATTTCTGAGAAACCTCCACCTCCAGCACCCAGGCAGGAAACCCTCAATCTGCTTACACTGCAACTACGCACAGCTTTCTGCCGGATTACACCACTTTTTATGACTTATTAAAGCTTTAACCCCTATCAATGGGCATTAGTGTTTTAATCTCCCTAATCTCCAGGAAAATCCTATGCTAGATTCCAAACTGGTCTTGCCCGAGGAGCAGCTGGGTCTGTTTGCAAGTCACTCCAGCCTTGCTTTAGCTGGAAAAAGGCAGGAAAAGGCTGCGCCGTGCTCGCTCGGGTGGTGTGCCTGCACGAAGAGATAAGGAAGGATCTCAGGTGCATGTGGGCTTTGCAGATTTAATCTACTCTACGTGTCCCTGCCATTAAGTTAACCACATCTGTAAGGCTGTACCGGTGATAAACATCCAGTATGGGGTTCACTTGCCCAAACTGAGATCAGCAGAAGGGGGGTGAACACAGCATGCTCAGCCTCATCAACCAACACCTCACTCCTTGGTGTATTTTTCACATTGAAACCATGAACATGTTTTAGTTTTGCCCATGAAGGAAAAAAAACAACCATAGAAAAGTTCCCCCCCATGGTCAGTGAAGTCCTGCAAAGACACTTCATAGAATCACAGAAGGGTTTGGGTTGGAAGGGACACTAAAGATCATCTCATTACAACCTCCCTGCCATCGGTAGGGACACCTTCCACTAGACCAGGTTGCTCCAAGCCCCATTCAACCTGGCCTTAGACGCTTCGAGGGATGGGGTAGCCACAACTTCCCTGGGCAGCCTGTGCCAGGGCCTCACCACCCTCACAGGCAAGAAATTAGGGCAGGATGGGAACTCAACACTGTGTACAAGTATTTTCTCAGATTAATTAGTAGAAAATATTTTGTTTCAACTCGTATCTCATCTCTCTCAGAAGCAAGAGGAGGTGGGGGAGCAAGCAGGGCAGAAGGATAACAAAGCGGCATTCTTGGCCTCAGAGCAAGTACACAGGACTTTAGGAGCCGTGCTGCTCCTCATGATGGCTCTCAGGTGACTTGGAGTGTTTGCACAGAAGAGGCACTCACAGGGCGACAAACAGCCACCTCTGGGATTTGTTCTTACAGGAGCATCTCTCTATTCCTGTAGGGAGAGCAGGGCCCTGCCATACTTCTCCCTCATTTCTGTCTCTGCACACAGGCAGGACCCACCAGTGGAGGAAGAAAGAGGCCTTACCCCCCCAGTGCAGATGAACAGGAGAGGGATTAAGTGACTCACCCAGGGCCATGCAGAAATCTTTCAAGAGCCAAGGACTGGATCCAAATCCCCTAACCAAGAGTTTTAAAATCACAAACTCATTTTGTCCTCTTTAAAACAGTAATGATCAGACTTAGGAGCAATTCTAGAAAAGGCCCCTTGCTGCTGTAAGTCACAGCAAGGGATGTGAACCACAGATCCAGTTCTTGGTCTCGCCACTAATGTGAAGTATCAAGGAAGACTCCTGCCTGCCTTATGTAGTCCAAGCTGTACTACTCTATGGGACATGTTTGCAGGTGAAAGCAGGTCGCGATGTCACGGCCACACTGCACAGGGCAGCAGGGACAAGCCCCCACATTAGTGCAGGGCTGGCAGGGCTCACTGGACAGGGTGGTCCAGCACTGGTGCTCAGGAAAGGTTGGGAGGCAGCAGGAAGAACAGCAAACATTTCAGCAGTACCTGAGTTTTAGAAAAAATCCCAGCATTTGCACCAGAAAACCACCTGTCCAACTCTAAGAAAACATCAAATCCCTCGAGCACAGCACGAGCAGGACATGTTCTCTTGCAGGATTGCTGAAGGGACGTTTCCAATTTTACTGCACCGAAGCGATCACCAGTTAAAAGTGCACTGTTAGGGCTTAGCAAATAATTTTTACTGTTTTGATATTGCAGCAATTGCTGACTACCTGCAAGTCCCCAACGACTTTGACGGACAGCTGGAAATCCTGCCAGCTATATTTATAATCTCAGATCAATAGCAGAATGAAAAGCACATCCAGAGACCTTGGTAAAGCACCAGGAAGCTCAGTGGAAGGCAGCATGACCGAGAAAAGGATGTGGGCTTGCAGATCACAAGACTAAAATTTAATTTTTTTAACATGGAAAGAGACACCATCACTTCTAGCAGGAGCAGAAAGGATCCCACATTGCCAGGAACATCTAAAACCAACTTTAGTGCTTTTCTAAGAGCCTGGGTGCAGGCCTGCAGGTGTTACCACCCATGGAGGGTTCTGGCAGGCAGCTACACCATGGTCCCTTCAGCATGTGCAGAGTAACCCTCCAGAAGATCTCTAGGACCTACAGATCAATGATATTTCCTCCCCTCTGGCTGTATGGAACTCTCAAGTCTATAGATGATGCTGGCTTGTTTTTCTTTCAAGCTACCTGGCTTTTGGCATCGAGCAGCTGCTCTGAGCAGCTCATGTCAGAGAGACACTCTGCAGGTATCCCACTGCTTCCTTCACAAAAAGAGCTCTTGGGTGGCTTGAATCTCCCTAGACAGAGAAGGCAGTGGAGCATGGGGGTAACATGGGGGTGCAGGAGCTGCTGGGAGTATCCCGGAACCCTCCAGAGCAGGGACATCCTGAGCCAGCACAGGGAGCAACCACCACCAACCCCTCCACGCCGTGGCCAGGGGCAGGAGCCAAACCCACCAGCACCACTGCACCATGGCTGTCCTGTTGAACCCACGTTACTCTCGGCACCAGGGCTGTCCCAGCTTCCACCACACCAGAGGCTCCTGCAGTCGGACACCTCCAGGCCGCTCCCATTCTCCAGGAAGGAAGGAAGGAATTATTTCACACGCTGTCATCAGCTATCACGTGCAGCTGGCACAGTGTCCTTGGAGTGAGTCACTCGCTCCCCGGGGAGGCCGTGCCTCGATTCCCGGTGTCGCATCCCAGCAGAGTCCCTGCAGCAGCCTCCCTTCCTGCAGCACATTCCCTCTGCAGAGGATCTGCAGCGTCTGCTCACTTGAGCAGGGAAGGTAGAAGACTCCTTGCCACGCTTGAGGAATCCACCATTTTCCAAAAGGGAACAGGCTTTGCTAGGAAGACACTCTGGAGTCACAAGTATTTGGAAAAAGCAAGAAAGAAGCCCCTTCCTCCCAGCATCCTTTTCCCTTGCAGGGGGTGCCGGTTTGGGTACTGCCATGCCAGTTTGGACAGACACAAAGCATTCTCAGCATTTTCCAGGCACTCCCCCTGGTCTCAGCTCTGAGTACAGGTTTTGCTCAGCAGGGACTGGTCTGCCTTGGCACTGAAATGCTGCTGCTCAAGTCCCCAGGACAGCTCTGCAGATGGCACAGCTCAGCCATGCCCAAGGAAATGCACTCGGCTCCTTCGGCTTTGCCTCTTCCTTAGGAGCAACTCCCAGCCCTCCTCCTCAAGGGCATGACCTACTCCCCAGGCACCTCCACAGACTATCACAAAGGACAAATTACCCCGGAAAAGAGCAAACAAACTTCTCTGTATCTCACCCTGCCAGCAACCCAGAGCCCCACTCCACAAACCCCTGCATCCTGCCCTGCAGAGAGAGGGGAAGCAGATGGAGCCTCCATGTGTCCTGCACTCCAAGGGGCACATCACAGAGCCCCAGCATTCTCCAACACTGCCTCTGCTCCTCTCACCACCAGCAGCACGGTCAAAGTGGAGCCAGCAGCAGGGGCAGAGGAGGAGTTTGGTGAAAATAAACAACAGGGAGTGAAAAATTCAACTGCCTGAGGACACCCCAAAGATGCTTAAGTTGTTTAAACTCTATTTCACCCCAAAGGAGTATCTCCTCTCTAGATGGGGAGATGCCCAGGCAGTGATATCCCCGGAGGTCGCAGCATCCACCTGGCACAAACCAGGCCGCAAAGTAGGTACTGGAGTGTCCTAAAGGTCCCTGCAGGCTTTCTGAACATACATGCTCATCACCAGCAGTGTGATGGGTAGGCGTCTGTGCAATCTGCACACAATGGGCCTTTCTCCATCCTTTGTCTGCTGCCCCTTTTTAAACCTATAAATTCTGTTTGGACGTAAAGAAGAAAGAATTTAGGGCATCCTAACCTTGAAAAGAAGGAAAACTCCATTCAGGCTGCCAAGCTGCCAGGCTGTCTCCTGCAGCTTAATTAATAGCAACCCATCCCCAGCAAGCCACTGCAGCGCCAGCTGTCTCCTCGGATGGAGGTGCCTTGCTACGAATAATAGTGCTTTGTGTTTTGATGGGAAAAGGTCAGGAGGATAGCAGGGGGGAGGAGGACGGGTGGGAGGGAAATGCGTTGCTTCCCTGCAGTTCTCGACGCTGTGAGCGAGTCCCACTCAATCCCCATCTGCTCCTGGGTCAGATCTGGGAGATGGCAACACCCCTCCAACAGCCTTGGGGAGATCACGTCCTCACACTCAGCAGAGAGAGGGACACAGGGAGACTTAAGGCCTGTGGCCTGCACTCCCACTGCTGCCTGGGGAGCTCCTCCTGATGCCACTTTGACATGATCCAGGTCCCCCTGTGGGGAAATCCCTGCTCTGCTCTTATCAGGAACCTCCCTGATAAGAGCACAGGATCTGAGCTGCAGGGAGCCAGCACTGGGTGCCCCTGTCAGCTTTTCCAGGCCACCAGAAAGAGACATTCCCTGCTGCCATTTGGCTTTTGTATAAATAGGTGAGCCAAGCCAAGGCTCAGAGCAATGTGGGCGAATCCAAGGTGATGCAGCAAGGCAGCACAGGGGAGGGAAACAAGGCAAAATGGACCCAAGCCCTGCATGTGCAGCATGAGATGCCACAGCCCCCAGGACACAGCCATGAAATCCCCTTCATTTCTGCTTGGCCAAAGCAGATCAGTGCCCAGCACTAAGTACTAAACCAAGAGTCCTTGGATCTCAGGCGTGGGAGCCGAGGGCTCCCACGAGACATACAGGCTCTCTGCCTGTCACTGACCTGCTGCTGGCTGGTTATTCAGCCCTCCAGCTCCCCTGGCAAAAGGAAGGTCCTGGCCCAACCCAGTGCCAGCACTGGGCTGGGCATGGGTGTCCTGAGGAGCAGCACTGACACGGTCACTGCTCTCTAAGGAGCACACAGGCAGCTCTCACGCTCTGCCAGCTGGCCTGGCCTCTGTTCTCACTGCCACTTTTTCCCCCTCCTTGTTCCACCCATGTCCATCTGTGCCATCCAGGCAGCCCGGGGCTGCCCCAGCATGGAGAGGGCTCTGTTCCCAGTGCAGGACTGGGGCACATCTCCCCTTCCACTCATTTAAGAGAGATAAATAATCCCAAAGAAACACAGCAGAAAGCAGCATTAGGGCAGGTCCCTGTCCCACATACATGTCCCCTAGCCAGGCACCAAGGCTTTGCACTTCATCCCCTGGCTGTTCAGGGGGACGACACAGCCCACAGTTCCCCCACCTCCTCCCACAGCCACCCCAGGAAAAGATCCCTGTTGCTTAGCAAAGGGCCATTCATCCCCAGAACTGTGTGGGATGACAAAGGGTTAACCCGCTGCAGCTGGGCCAGAAATACATCCAGGACAAAGAGAGACTTCATGTCACCCGCATCCGGCCAGCACTAAGAAAAAGGGGCCTTAATCCGATTCCCAAAGAAAATGTGGCTTTTACAGCCCCGCCTGGCCAGGGCCCTCCAGCAAGTCTTGCATCCACGGCAAGAGTTAACCCAGTTTGAGAAGAGGCCAGAAAATGGGAAGAGAAATCACTTTTCCACAAGTTTGTGAGAAGGGAGAGCTGGGTGGAGGCGGCTGGACCCAGGTAGCTTTTCTGCAGCAGCATCAGGGGGACAAGGATGTCTTATCTTGGCAAAGTCTGATGGCTCCAAAGCACTTCCAGGGCAGCCAGACCTCAGCTATGGTTTTTACAGGATTTATCTGGGACTGGACAAAGCACCACTGATAAATTCCCACCAATCATTCCCCGCCACAGCAATCACCAATGGCTGTGAGCACCCCAACACTGCCTGGCATTTTGGGCACCACGCCCCAGGATGACAAGGATGAGCCAGCATGAGCTGGAGATCTTCAGGGTGTAAATGGCAGAGCTCTGCCTCCTCCCTGCCAGGATGGGAACAAAGCCAGGGGTGCTGCTGGGAAGCAGACAGTGCTCACATCCACTAGGGAGGCAGTTGAACTGTCTTTGCCTTGTCTCCCAGCTGACACCCGGGCACGCATCCCAGGGTGCAGTGTCCCACCCTGTGTTACAGGATAGCCCCAACAGCTACGTCCCTGCAGCAAATGGAGTTTGTCAGCCTGGCCCCTCTGCCCCGGTTCCTGTTACCTTGATGGGCCCACTTCTCTTGTGCCCACTCCCCTGGGGATTTTTAGACAGGCACTCCTAGGATGCCACTGAGCTGTGTTTGCAAGATGAACTCTTTCACTCCAGCTTTGGTGGTTATTTTTTAACAAAGGATGTAGCTTTATCATACCCTTCCCCTCAAAGCACCAATCAAATTTCAGGGATAAATTAAATAAAGTACCATTGTATCCAGCCATAAGGTCACAGCACCCAGCAGGCATAACCCCAGGAGACCTGGCCTTCCCTTTCCCAGGCCAGCCTTTCCCAGGTAGCAGAGCAAAGCCCAGACACGTTATCCAAGGATCAACAGCTTCAGTGCAGGTTTCACCCAGCCCCAGCACAGCTTCCACGGGGCTGGATGCAGAGCCAGGGCCATACGGAAATCACAGCATTTAAAACCACAGGCTATAAAAATTCCACCGTGCTCAGAGAGGGGAAGTCCGGATTCCCTGTGGAGAAGCATCAGGAACCACCACTGCCGGGTTATTAGCTACCAAGCCATTAGACCCTGCCACATCTGCATACCTCGAGCTGTGGCCAGCACACACCAGCTGAATGGCTGTGAGGTCAAACACATTCAAACACATCACCATCGAGCTACCCACGAGCCCCACAGGTATTCTGATCTCAGCATGGAAATTCATGGATAGCAGCTACAATAGCACAGAAGGGGTCACAGCTCGCAGGGCTGTCACAGTCCTCTCTGTGCTCCAAACTTACTTCATCTCAACACCTACTTATGTGCACTCAGAACACCCTTACAGCAGGGCACACGTGCTGGACAGCTGTACTCCTCCTGGATGCTGTATCCTACAATCTGGAATCACACCTGGATGAGGCAATGCTGCTTATGGGTTCACGTGTAACCACAATTCTTGCTTTTTTGCAATTTTACAGGGTGGTGCCTGAGCCAGCACTAGTTTGAAAACCAAAGTTCAACCCAGCATTGCCTGCACATACAAACCTCCCACCCACTGGCCCAGGCCCACCTATCTCCCAGGGGAATTCAGTCAAATCAACCAACAGCCATGAGCACCAGGGAACCCAGGACCCTCAGCCAGGACATCTCCAACAGCAGCATAAAATCCCTTCCCACCTTAGAGCTGCACCACCAGTCTGCTCCATCTGCCACACCCACCGTGCACAGCAGCAGGAATTCAATAAAATTAAGCAACTTTAACCCAAAACTTGCCTGGCGCTCTGGTAGGTTGTCCCTGCACTGCTCTGGTCCGTGTGTTCCTGCAAGTTGACCCTTTAAAGCAGCAGGAGCAAGCCCAGTGTGCTGTGCAGGGCACACAGCAGCTCAGTTCACGCAGGACTGCATGTCCGTGGCTCCAAAGAGGGGTTTGAGGGCAAGATGGAGTGACCTGCGATTTACGGAAGGAGTGTTCTGACTACAAATTCTCCAAGAAACTCCTATTTAAAGAGCTGGGTGTATGCTGGAAGTCACAGCACAGGGCAGCAGTACCAGCCCCATTGCAGCCCTGCTGCTCCCCCAGCCCCGACCTGCTCTGGCAGAGCCGAGATTGCCTCAGCCCTGAATACGTCAGCCCAGATCCAGCCCGGATGCTCCTTCCCTAAATGAAGTGTGGTCACACCAGAATGGATATAAAAAGCCTGGCCTGAAATCCTCTGGTGTGGAGCCTTTCCCGCATGGAGGTTGCCTACAGGCAGGAGCAGCACGGGCAGGAGGGGGACCCTCAGCTTCTTCCAAGGAGTTCAGAGGTGCCCAGTGACAGGGAGACACTGGGATAGAGGGGCAAGGAGTGATTCCTGGAGGCACACACGGACACGGCCCGGGCTAACGTGCCCAGCACCTCCAACCTCTGCCGGACTGAGGCAAGCGGGAAATCCCCTGTGCTTGGCAAGTCCGGAGGGTTCCCCCTGTGTCACCTACACATAAGGTGTCACGGTCCCTGGGCAAACAGCCCGCGGGAGCGGCGAGGGGAGAATGCAGCGGGGCATTCAAATTATAAAAAAAAAAAAAAGAAAAAGAAAAAGAAAGGGAGGACAAAACCAGTGAGAGGTTCCCAGCTGGCCGGTTTGCAGAGCTCCAGTGCCGTGACACCGCACGGGACAAACTGCGGGGCATCCACGCGGGGCCGAGCGCGGCGTGACCCGGCTGCAGCCCACGGAGCCCCGACACCAGCCCCGCCGCCGCTTCTCCTTCTCCCGACGAGGGGCTGGGAGAGCCCCTGCGTTCCCCCCGGATCCCCCATCCCGAGGACGCCCCATCCCCATCCCCGAGCACTCACCGGCAGCAGCTCCAGCGCGGGGCCTGGACCGGGGGGCGGGAGGGGCTTGGCCGGGGCTGGTTCAAAAGAGCCAATTAAAGAGAGGGAGAGGCGAGTCCTACTTCACTGGGCTGTGCCACGCGTGGGGACAGCAAGCAGCCGGCACCCCCCACACCTCGCTCTCGGGGCCGGGGGTCCTGCGGGCAGAAGCCTGAACATTTTCCCTCCAGGAAGGGAGCGGCTCTCCCCTGCCAAGCAGCCGGGCATCCTCATGTGCCCTGTCCTCATGCTGTCCCCAGCCCGGTGTTGTCTCTGTCCCCAGAGTGTCTACATTCCAATGACATCCCCATGCACCCCCTCCTCATGCTGTCTCCATCCCTGCATTGTCCTCATCCCTTTGATGTCCCCATCCCTGTGGCATCCTCACACCCCTGCCCTTTTTGGGGAGCTGGCATGTCCCCAGGGCTCTGGGTGACACCAGTGCACCCCACAGTGCATCCCCCTGCACGGGGCAGGGATGTGTGCACTGGGCACAGTTTGCAGCTCAGGTTTTGGGGCTGCTGCATGTGCTGGGGCAGGATGGGTGAGAGGAGGGGAGAGCAGGAGGCTGCTTTTGGGAAGCACTTCCCAAACGTGCACTGAGAGCTACAGAAAAGGGCTGGGGAGAGGAGCCCTGCAACCACCAGTGCAGACAAGGATGCTCAGAAGATGGGTTTTCCCCAGTGCTCATCAGGACGAAGGGCCATTAAACACCAGGAGGTTCCTTTTCCACATCAGTTCACAACCAGCTTCCAGAGCAGAAAGCAAGGAGGCAAACACGGGCTGCCAGACCTCTCTTACGTCACCAGACATGCTCCCCATGATGCCACAGAAAAATGCATTTGCCAAAAGTAATGTAAGAACATCTCCAACGCAATCAGCAAAGCCCACACAGCCGCACATCTGCCGGGCTGGCGAGGCTGCAGCAGCCCCTTCCCACCACCTGCGCATTTGGAAACCACACCTGGCCCCTCCGGCTGGGGCAGGGCTCCCAAACTCAGCACAGACCCTGCCACAGGCAGCACTCTCACCCTTGCCTGGCATCACCAGCAAACAGAGTCTTTTCACTGCAGGTCTGCAGGAGCTGGGCAAGGACACTGCCCTCACCAGGGTCCCAGCCTGCTGGGAGCTGACACCCCAGGGAGCCCTCACTGCCTGGATCATGTCAGGGTTGCTGCCACTCCGTTTCACCCCCAGGACCTGTCCCCAGCCACTGTGACTCCCCTCTCCCACTCTCTGCCTGCTCCAACCCTGGTGGCTGAGGCTCAGCCCCACAAAACAAAATTCCATAGCGAGCCCGAGCGGGTGGCAGAGCCGGCTCTGCCTCCTCCCTTAGCACAGGCCCTGACAAATCACTCTGCTGTGACTGTGCCTGCATCAGGTCCCTGGTATTTCCCCCTCTGCTAAGCCACTGCTCTATTTTTCCTCTCCTTACCCTTCAAACCTCCATGTACTCATTGCACGGCCACACTCCAGTTTGCCCACTCCACCACTCCCCACTGGCACGGCTGTGGAGACCCCAGCACAGCCCTTGCCACAGCTTTTTATTCCTCAAGGCTGGGGAGATCTCAAGCAGAGAGAGACTTACTCAGCCAAGGATGATGAGGAGGACAGTGCACGCTGCTCAGCGCCTGTAAGAGCCAAGGATGCTTCAGCACCTATTTCAGCTGCCTCCCCAGCGAGTCTCCCCCTCAACTTCTGAAAAGTTTTGCTCAATTCCCTTCCAAAAGGTCTCACAAAAGCAGATCCCTCCTGGCTCTCTGCCTCCCTCACCACCAGACATGAAAAGCACTCCAGTTTCTCCCTGGGTAACATGGGTAAAAACCTCCAACATCAAAGGCACCACACAAGAGTTCTCGCCCCCCCGTCCCTCCCAGGCAGCAGTGCTGGGGCTGCCCTCCCTTGAAAGCTCAGCAGCCTCAGTGGTTGAGGCGCCAACTGTGCTCAAAACACAGTTTTGACTTTTTTTTTTTTTTAAAAAAGCTCAGCCACAAAGTGGGGGACTTGGGGGCAAATCTGAGCCAGGCTCTCCTTTGGGGGCAACGCAAACAGCACGGTGCCAGCGGGGGTTTGCTTGCTGTCTGGCGTGTGGTCACCCGAGAAAAAGGGGAGCAGAAATATCCCTTGTGCCAGTCCTGTCTGCTCGTTGCCCAACTCTAAAGGAAGCCACTAAGTGTCCCGAGGCAAAACCACAAGCACCCTCCGAGTGAGCAGATTCCCATGGATTTCTCAGCAGCCTCTGTAACTCCTTTCCTCTGTCAGCAAAACAGAAACAACATTTCCCCTCCTTTGCGAAGCACTTTGATATCTGCACAGCAAAGCAGGGCGAGGGAGGGGTGTTTACTTTCCTGGAAACAGGGAGCAGCATTTACACCCAAAACAACAAGGCCTCAGCACAAAATTCCGGGGGAGAGGGAGCAGTTGCAGATGCAGCAGGAATAGCCGTGGATTCAGAAAATGAGGAGGGCTAGAAAATAGCTTCAAACACCGCAGGGATTTCAAAAAGTCCTGGGACCACATGGTTTCTTGGCCCATTTAAGAGCGTTCCTCATCCCCTCGTCCCACACAGGCGTTGTTCCTGCCAGATCACCGCCTGCCCGGGAATGTTAGGTTCATTTTATTGCTGGAACATGGAAACAACCTTCGTTTGCAGGGGGGAGGTGGGAGGGCTCTGCCGTTTAACACTTGGCCACGCTCACGCTGTGATTAATATCACCCAATGCACAGATACCAGATGTTCTCGGGGCAGGCTGGAGCGTATCCTAAATTGCACCAAGATGGAATTTCTGCGCAATTTTCGGGGAGTGCTGAGGGCAGGCACTAATGGGAGAGCAGAGATTTACACAGATATGCAAGAAAAGAGAAGCCTGTAGGGTTATGGCACCGGTCATAACCCCTGGGCCAGTTGCAATACCATGGGCTGCACTTATAACCAACACCTTGTCATTTTGGGGGCACTTACTCCAATTCCTGATCTTTAGCAAGCCACAAGCCCACTAAATCTGATTTCCACATGCTCCATACTCCTGCCTCTGCTGATTCCCTGGAGCTTTAGTTCCAGGAAGGAATTGCTGGCACAGGAACAGCAAACACTGGTAAGGTTGGACCTCTCCATGCTGCTTCCCCAGGATCCCATCGCAAGTCCATTCCTCAGCAACCTCCCTAAGCGAGTGCCTCACTCCATCAGCAGCTTCTCCCCGCCCCTATGGGGAGGAGTACCTGGGGTCACCTACATGGGTGTCCATTTAATTAGAACCAAATCCTATTGTGCTGGAGATGGAGTCATTCCAGCTTTCTGGAGGCCACAAACTGCCCTGCTGTACAGCTGACCTTGATCGGGGCCACTTCTGGCTCACTGCTGGGTGCAGAGTGATGGGGCCATCAGCTCATGGCAAGTGGAGCTGAGACCAGAGTCCTGTCCCTCTCCAGCGTGACACAACTCAAGACTTTCTCCGGGATGGGAAGCACATCACTGTCCCAGGCAGGCATCAAGCAGCAAAGTCTCTCTGGATCTCACTTCAGCTCTGCAACCATGGAGGGACTCAACCAGCAAATACTGAGGTCCAAGTAAGGAGGGAATCTGCTGGAGTACCTTCAGCATGGTAGAACTGTGGTCACTATGAAATTCAGAGACCTCTTTTCTCTGTGCATGGTTCCTTCCCGCTGATCCCAAACATAGGTCACGGCTGATTCCTTAAAAAATGAATTGAGGCAGTACCTGGACCTGCTGGTTTCATCTTTTCTTTGCCCAGGTTTGGGAGCTTTCCCAAACCAGGTTATCCCCACATAAAGGTGGCCAGGTTGTGGTTCACACAGCACTTCAATAGCCCTGGGTGCTGCTGATTACATGACTGGTGGCAATCACCAGGGCTTGTACCACAGGACACCAACGGGAGAACAGAAAGAGTGTCCAGGGCAGAAAAAAAGTGCTCTGTGTCTTCTGCTGTGGGCTTTAAAAGAAGCAAAGAAAAAGAGCATTTCCCCTCCCTGAAACTCCATAGACATGATTGCTGGTGACAGGGAAAACCTGAGACTGTGTCCGTCTGTCCGGGCAGGACCTGCAGTGACTCTGGACATGAGAAATCCCACATTCTGCATCCCACGGGGCTGCCTTTGTGCTTCTACCGAAATGACAGGATCTGGTTGGCACCTAAAGCCTGATTTGGGGGTTCATCAGGGCAGGAAGGAATGGTAATTTCCCTGCAGGCTCCCAGCTATGGCTATAAAGGACTTCACCCAAGCAAAGTCTCTCTCTGTCTCTCCTTCATTTTTTCCCACCACGGAATTGTGTTGCGCATACAAAACCATCGCTGAGTTGTGAATTTACACCCAGAAACCAAAAGTAAAAGATCTCTGTTATTCACTTCTTTCAGAAAAGGTTAAATCCTACCAAATACATCAGCTTTTGTGGACAGGACAAGCGTTTGGCAGCCAGCAGGAAGGAACAGGAACGTGGGAATTCCTCCTACGACTTGGCAACAGACTCTTCCCCCAGCACGTGAGCCTTCTGGGGTCTGCTCAGCCTCTGCCAAGCTAAGAAAGCCCCTCATTAAAGCACTCAGTAATCTGACAGGACATCCTGTAGCTCAAGGAGCAGTTTAAATTAAGGGCTGGATGGATTCAAGGTGCCTAATTGTCAGAGAGAAATAGGAAAGGTGGGGTAGCAGACCTGGAGCTGTGATGTCCTGACCTGCTCTTCGGAGAAACACCGTTCTACTGAATACAGAAGGTATTTACAGCAAATCAGCTACTGAATCAGTCATGCTAAGCTGTAACATAATGTCTGCCTGCCAGGGGCTCCATCACGACACGAAAGAAGCTGTGCTAGTATTTCCAAGTTCCTCCCCTTATACCCAGGAGGTATTAGAGGGGCATCCTGCCTCTTCCTCCCTCACCCCAGCTACTCCCATCATCCCACGCCCCATGACAGAGCACGTCTTGGGGTTTGATCCTCTTTCAGCATCAGTGTAGTGGGGCAGTGCTGTGTTCAGAGACACAGAAGAGCCAAGACACACATCCTAAATGGTATTTGGGCACCTAATTCCAATTAGGCTGTAATGGTCCCTAAGAGATTGCAGAACAGAACCCATATTTGAGAGCTGCTTAGGAGCAGACCTGCATCACAATCATACCAAGTGGGGAATGAAGCACTCAGCACGTGCACCCAGGTCCCCATCACCACAGCACCCACAGAACTAACACTGCAACAGCAGGTCATACTTTCCAATCCAGTGGCAGGAGATGCTGCCACGAGATGTATTCAGAGCAACTCTCCTGAACCCAAATCCGCAGGACGCCAAGGGTCCTTCCAGCCTTGTCTCCATTTCCTACACCCACATCTCTGCATGGCCAGCACAGAGTGGAGGCCAAGGTGAGCCCCATCACCCCATGGAACCAGAACAGCCCCGTTGCCTCCCACACACCAACTCAGAGAAACCAGAACAGCCCCATCACCCCCCAACTGCTGCTCAGAGCCTCCTGCCCGGGCTGTGATCTGCAGATAAAGGCAAAGCCTTTGCTCTGTGACGCTCAGAGCCTCTTAAAAGTCACGGGACCCAGTGAGGTTTGAGGTTTTCAGTTCTGCAGGATACAGTTCTCATGTCTGACACCCTCTTGAAGCTGAGAGCAGAGAGTGCTGCTGACTTCAGCATGTCCTTGGGGTCCCAGGTCTCCCCACAACCATGGAAGTACTCTTGGGGATCTATCAACCATCAGCAACATTTTTGGTCCTGAAGAAAAAGCATTACTGAGGGCTCCGAGGCCCCGGATCCAGAGTTTGGGACCATTCAAACAAAGGCTGTGCTGCAGATTTATTTTTTAGGTGAAGAGCAATGAGAAACCAGCTGTGCCCTTCTGAGGCAAAGGCTGGGTGCTGGATTCATCCCTTGGGGGATGGAGGCAGGTGCAGTGCAGATCCCCTCTATCTGAGGGGGGTGGATGTCCCTGCCCCTCCCATCCCAATCCATCCCTTTCCTGAGCAGTGCACACCACATCAGGGCAAGGCAGGACCTCAGAGTCTCACACAGGCTTGCTAAAACTCAAACTGTCCATTCATATCAGATTTAAGACGAGCTTTAAGAAAGATTTAAGACAAACTTTGCTCCCCTACAGACCTGTGGTCCAGCAAGGCGAGTGCTGCCCTCTGCCCTGCACAGAGCCTTTCAGTGAGCCCTTTCCAAACCTCTTCCCAAACTTTTCTGTGCCACTCCCACTGCTGCAGCCCCAGGGCTCCCCATCCCTCCACGGGAGCCGTGGGAAAGGTGGGAAAGGAGGGCACTTCCCATGCAGGGATGCACTGGCCCGCAGTCACATGGAGGGAAGGGCTGGGAGCGGGAGGCCGAGGATCAGCCAGCAAGAAGAATAAAAATAAATCAACCGTGCAGTGATTACACGGCGGCATCGCTCCTTCCTGCAGATCCACATTTCCACCACAGCTGCTCAGCACAAGCTGAGGATGCTGAACCGTCTGAAGGGCTCCAGGACACTTCTAGGGAAGGATGTTTCCTTTTCCAGTGAATTCCCCCCGTTCCCCCACCCCACCCAAAGCCCTGTGGACCCGAGGATGCTGTGTGGGGTATCTGCTTCACCAGCTGATGGGGTGAACAGGGTGAAAGCAGCCTTCAACCCAGGACAATTTGGGACAGCAAAGCCTTTTTACACACATCCCCTGCCCCCCATTCTGTGTGACTACCCCCCTGGACCCTGCACAGTGTGGCAGCCACAAAGGCAAACGGGGAGGACTCCAAGTCAAATAACTGTAATTCTGCCCCCAAACAGCCCCAATATCTGCCCCTACAGTCCTGCAGCCCCCATGCAGCCTGGTGCAGCCCACCCCTCCTCTCCTGCCCCCAATACCCTGCAACAGCAGCCCCAGGGCTGGCTCAACACCCCCTCAGCTTCACCAGCCCCAGCCTGTTGTCTGAGACAGTGGGCACCACTGAGGGATTAGGGGGCTGCAGACACAGCTTTCAGCCAGCTGTAACTCCTTCTGGGATTCAAATCAGCCTCATCTTCCCCTCCCCCAGGTTTGCTGGTCAAAGCCTTCCCGAGAAAAGCGCCCCACGGAAAAACCTGGGAAAACAAACAGCTCAGCCAAATCCCGAGCCCCAAGGGCCACGCTTCACAGGGTTTAGGGGGGTTATGTGCCATGGGGAAAGGTGGGCATCAGCAATCTGACCTCCCCATGCCCAGACCTGCCTGCTGAGGATGGAACTTACCCCTCTGGATCCACGCTCCTGCAGAGCTGCCTGGGCTCCCACCATCCCACATGGAACAGCGCAGGAAAGGAAGGGGTCAAGGTGGAAAGCCTGGGAGGAGGGTGTTTGGAGCACAGCATAATGCTCCATTCATGGTGCACCCGCCCAAAGAGCACCCACATGCTCTGCTCCTGCTCCTGGAGCTGCAACACGCCTCCCAGAGGGACTCAGGTCCCAGCATTGGTGTAATTTTTCCTCCATTAGGAGCAATTTTATGTTTTTAGTGACTGTCGGAGGAAGTCAGGAGTGAGCTCAGACACAGCCCAAGCTCTGAACTGTACCCTGCTTGTTCTGCCCACAGCCCTGCAGCCCCCACCTCATTTCTCCACTGCACCTGCAGACCCCCAGACACATGGCTCGGGTATTTTTCACTCAGCTGATAACATTCTGAATACAATTACCTAAATCTCCACGCTCCAGCCAACAAACTGGGGTTTGGAGAAGTTTTCCATAACAGGGCAGTAACCCCCAGGCAGTTGAATTATATCTGAAGACGTGACACCCACCTGAGAGCTCCAGCGAGGGCCACCCTGCCCGCAGGTCCGCTGCCCTCCCCTCTCCTCCCCTCTCACTGCCTGCCCTTCCCTAGGCTCCCACACACACATACTCCCATTCCTCTTCCGCCCTTTTCCATCCATCCTGGACACACAGCCAGCTGCTATTCCCTGCCTGGCCAGGTAGATGGTGCTCAGCCAGCACCAAGTGGGAATTCATCAGAGCTGGAAGAATTAAGTTGCCTCTGATTAAGTCAGTAACTCAACGTGTTTTTTGCTGACAGATGCAGAAAGTCCCTTCCAGCCCCAAGATCAGACCAACTCAGATCCATCCATCCTAGACAATCACCTTTCACTTCAGGCTGGAAGGTGGTGGATAAACTGATACAAACATTTCACCAGAACCACTGCTTTCCCAACTCCCATTTTCTGCTGGAAACTCGCTCTGCTGACACTTCGCCCTGCACCTTTGACAAGTTCTCCTCACACAATTCCCACAAAACTAAAACACAGCAAAGCCCTGAGGAGCAGGAAACAATTTGCCTATTTTCCCCCTTCCCTACAAAGTGGGGGGGATGAGGGACTGGGGGGGCCCCTCATCCTGCTGGAAGCTGCCAGGCACAGGCAGCAGTGGGGGGTGGTCTGGGCTTTCCATCCCATCACCCCGGGGTCACCCTCCTCTGCCGGGCCGGATGTAGGATGTCTAATATTTCTCCAGTTCTGTTTTAACACTCACACCATCTTGGGAGCAGGAAGCTTAAGCCATTTCCTGCGAGGCATTGCTCTGCCCTTCAAATATTTTCAGCCTCGGTGCAAGATGTTTTAAAACCAAGCCTGGCAGCTGGAAGTGCAAAATCAGAGGAGGGGCTTGTCCAGGGAAAATTCAGCTTGTGAAACCTATCCGGGCCCCGCTGCCGCAGAGCAGCAAAACAAATATTGCTGCAGACAATGAAAGAGAGCAATTAATTTTGCATGCCTTAAAAAATGAGAAGGAAAAGCAGAAACTCAAAACAATGTTCTCTGTGTCCCTCCCAAGGGACAGAACACTGTTCCCCAGCAGAAAGCCACAGCCACGTTGCCCCTTGTCTCTGCAGCCACGATTTAAAGCTTTCCCAGCTTTGCTCTTTCATTGGAGCCCAAGTCATGGCTTTGGTTTGCTCACTCTTCAAACGACTGCCCTATATACAATCTGTCCCACACATGGGCTGAAATGACCCCAAAGAGACCCTTTCCACTCGTTCAAGTGGCGGAGAAGCCAAATGCTCTTTCCCTGAAGCTCCACAGAGCGATTTTGGGCAGTGCCAGGGCAGAGCTGGAAACCCCACAGATCCTGGTCAGAGGAGCTCAGACCCATCCTCACGTCACCCTCGGCCAAGGTGGGAGACAGATGGATGGCAGCCCACCCCCTGCTGCTGTCCCTGGCTGCTCCAGCCCACGCTGGTTTTCTCCTCCCAGCTCTTCTCCAGGTGACACACACACTTGTGACCTTATTACAGGGAAACAAAGCCATGCCCCAAGGCCCACGCAAAGGGCTCTGCTTCCCCAAGCTCCCACCCACAGAGCTGCTCCTTCCCAAGACTTTTCTGTCCAGGAAGCGAAGCCACAAAGCAGAGAGGAAACCCCAGAGTTCCTCCAGGGCCCTGCAGGAACCCTTCACCTCCCAACCTCAGGGCGTGCACTCCTGGGCTGTAAATAAACTTTTATTTACTACACAAAGTAGGGCAAGGAGGACCATTTCCCTGAGGGATGGTGGGAGGAACATCAGTGTTATGGCAGGATCTCAGATTTTATCTGACTCCACAAAGCAATTCCTGGAGACCTCAGTAGGAGCCACGCAGGGCATGGTAACCTCACTCCAGTGGCCACATCCCATCTAAATCCTGATTGTCCCATCATTTCCAGGAATCTCTCTCAAGGGCACAGCTTTGCCCAGCCACTCGATGCCCAGGACTGCCAGGTTTGGAGACAACTGGGCTGGAGCAAATTCACCTCCTGCATCCCACACAGCAACATGCAACCAAATTCCAACCTCTGCAGATGCACCAGGATGGATTTACTGCTGCCCACCAGGACCACTCACGTCACTGCATTATCAAGGTCTCTGCCACATCTCAGAGCACTGAACTACCTAAAGCCAGGGCATCATCCTCAGCATTCATCTGCATCCTCTTTTCTTCTCCAAGGCCACCAAAATGGGTGGACAGGGGATCTCAGGGGTGGTGTGACCCCAGGGAGGGCCTCAGCAGCCTGTGAACTCGGCCTCCCACTTCCACCCCATTTATCTGCCTGCTGGGATGCAGGAGGAAGCAAGTTCAGCCAGAGTTTGTCTAAACAATTATGTTCTATCAGAAAAGCTGCTCACATCTACTCCTTTTTCCCAGGACATATCTGGACAACTCCAAGGTAATCTCCATTCTCCATCCTATCTGCACCAGATGGAAGCAGAGGAAGAGGACATGAGCAAAGAGCATCCAAACCCCCCACCAGTGCCTGCTCTACCTCCCTCAGTGCCAGCAGCCTCCAGTCAGGAGACAACATCCATCCCATATCTGCTCCCCAGGACACATCCAAAGTTTGCCTTCCAAATCCTTTTTTCCTCTCCAAGCTATGGGTCTTTCAAATTTAGGGGAAAGCAGGGCAGAGTGGAGAAGGCTTTGATATAGAAACCATCTGATACCCTCCCTCTTATCCTGGACAGATGAGTACCTCTCTCTTTGCAGAGCCACTCCAGTGACCTGGGCAGAGCAGCTTCTCCCACCCTGCACGATCCCAGTGCACCTCTGTGACCAAGTCCAGCAATTTCCTTATCACCAGCTGAACCTGGATGATGAAGGGACCCGACACAAGGACCAAAATCCAGGCATCTAGCCACATTCACCAGCTCCCTGTTACAAAAGGAGAAAGTGGAGTGGGTACCAGGATTCCTCCAGGACAGTGTACTAGTGGACAGCGAAGGCAGGAACACAACCAGGCTCTCCTGCCATACAAATTTTTGCCAACTTCTCAGTTTTTCTCTGGCTTTTGGTCCATGAACTTATTTCCACTACAGATGGGAGCTGCCAGTGAATGCCCTCAGGGCATCTTGCATGTGATGGAGCATGAGCTGCACATTTGTAGCTTCAGAGACAGTAACCAGGGACTCACCCTGTACCTCCATGTACCAGAGCTGCAGAGGAGGGTTCAGATCACACAGCCTCTGTGGTGCATCAGTAGAAAGCTGCACAGCCTCCCAGATCACAGCAAACAAAAATGAGTAAACATGCAGAGTAAACATAAATTCCCATCCAGAATCAAAACACACAGGGGAAGAAAACACAGGCAGGGGCTCCAGCCCAACTGGGTAGGGCAATTCCTGTGATGTCCCTCCAGATGTACCTATCCCACATGAAATACACCCCAGGTGCATTCATGCTGGAGTTGAAAACAATTTAAGACTTGTGAGCTACCACACAGCTGTAACTGAGAAAGCTCCTTACAAGAGCTTAGCTTATGTATCATTAACTTTTATCACCGCCCTCTCCTCCTAGGAACCATATCCTTCTGGATTCCCATCTAATCTTCTTTCTCTGATCTCCCCAAACTGAGCTTTTTTTTTGAAAGAAGGAAGGAATGTCTGTCCTAGTCCATGTGCAGCAAGAGAGGAGGAAAGGGGAGAAGGCAGAACCATCATAAAAAGTTAAAGTACTCTCAATAAGCATCAAAGACAGTCTGAACCAGGAACTTAAATGATTGTCTGCAACGATAAAACAACCTGACCCAAGGGGAGCAGGTTTGCTGGGGGGCTGTCAAGGACTGTTGATAACAAGGGATTAGTGCCTGGCACAGTTCTGTTCTCCTGCAAGATCCCTTTTCACCTCCATCTCTGATTCTGGGAATAATACAGGAGAGTCAAGTTTTTCTCACCCAAACGGAAACATCTCCAGCAAACCAATCCCATAGGCTCTCTTTACATTCAGCAGAGAGAAATAAACCCTTTGAGGACACAGTTCACACCAGCTTGAGGCAGACATCCAGACGATTAGCTCAAGTGCAGACAGCTCAGGCAAGACTGGGTGAGTGCCACGCATGGATGAAGCCATGTGCAAGGGATCCACTGGGAGTATTCCCTGCAAAAGTCTTGCTCGTAGATGGATGAAGGCTGAATTCACAGGGAGACAAAAGGAGGTGCTCAGCTCCCACTGAATAATTTTGTACCCCTTAGAAACATAAGCCAGGAACGACGCTAAAGCTGCACCACAGAAACCTCTGCAGAGCCAGAACTCAGAGAACATCCGGGGGCTCGTGGGACCACCCAGCTCAGATGAAACCTGGAAACCTTCTCAAGGGTTGAAAAGCTAAACATAAGTCCAAGGTTATGCTCATGTTTGCTAAGGCACCATCAACCTTTGAACTTTGTGTTGCAAGGTGCTTTGTTTCACCCATTCTTCATTCATGTTGTACAAATTGCCTTCTCAATGCAAAAACCAACCCACTGCTTCCACACAGAAGAAACTGCAACACAAGCCAAGCAACCCAAAATCCCCACGCTGTCACTCCTGGGCTGGCACAGCAACCTTAGATGGCTTTTCTAAAATTATTTGCTTTCCATAAATGCATAAACATCTGCAAAGTTTTGTTGTTCGCAAAATGTTTTGGACCAGACCCTTCAGTGCAGCTTTGTCTCTCAGTATGTCCGGTGCTATCTTCATGCCAAAACAAACCAAAACCACTCAGGAGGGTGAAACACTGATGAGTGTGACCCTAAGGAAATCCAGGGAGCTTTTGTGCAGAGACCCATTCCGAAGAGCGGTGAGAAAAGTAACCCAAATGTAACCAACCAAAGGAAAGCAGCTCTCTCCCCACATCCCTCCTTTAAAACCTGTAACAGATGTAAGAAAAATTGGACCTAAAGAAGTCTGAGCACAGGCTGCAATCCAAGACCAGCTGCTTTTTCCATTTATAGCCACGTTCACTTCAGCTTCATCACGGCATCTTAGACAATGCAAAAGTGTCTCTGTGTCTGTTTGTTTGCTGGAGGAGTCAAGAACACAACTGGCATGCTGTCAACTTATCTTTTTTGCTCACAACAACGTTTGATCTCCTCAAAACAAAGTTATCTCTCTCTAATCTCAATTCAGTTCCTCGAGTCCTCTGACACAGTTTATGGAGCTGGCACTGCACCCAGCCTATGGTGTCCCTTCAACTGATGGCCAACAGAAACATCTCAGGCAGGGAGAGAGGTCTAGAAACAGCTTAAAAGAAAATGATTCCTTAATTACAGAAGGTTCATCACCATTGCCATCGCTTCCCTCCCCCGGCAGACAGCAGAGCAGTCACAAAATGAGCAGCCAGGCCTTACTGAGGGAGATCAAAGCAAACTCTTTGTTTTATCTTGGTCAAGATAACGGATTTTATTTGCCTTATCAGCCTCTAGGATGATTAACCTAAATGTGAGAAATCTTGGAGATGCCAAAGATGGGTGGGGAGCATGTTCCCCAGCACGACTGCCATGGGCTCCAGACATGCAAATACCACAAGATAAACAGAGAAACTCTTGGGTCTGGTTCCTACACACCACCCTCAGCCAGGGCTGTGTCTCCCACCGCCTTTCAGCACCACTTAGAGGAACACAAATCCCACAGCAGGCGGGAACACTCACCCCTGTTTCTCAGCCAGCAAAGGCACCTCAGCCCAGGGGCTGCCCTGGTTTGCAGGCACAGAGGGGCAGAGCCAGAGAGGGTCCTGAGGCTGCACTGAGCTCACACCCCACCTCGAGCACAGACCTCACGAGCCTGCAGACTGCCAGCACTCCAGATGCAATGCACTTGGTCACCTTCTGCCTGGAACAGGAGGCTTTGACCTCTGCAGAGACACGTTCACCAGCAGATATTGCAGCAAGGTTCAGGAGGCGATGATGTGGATTCCCCAACCTCACCCACAGATCCAATCTAGTTATGGAAGAGACCTGCCAGGTCACTAAGCCCACGGCCAGGATGACTCTGCAGCTCAGCAAAGAATCACAGACTGGTTTGGAAGGGACCTTATGGACCACCCAGTCCCACCCCCTGCCATGGGCAGGGACACCTTCCACTAGCCCAGGTTGCTCCAAGCCCCGTCAACCTGGCCTTAGAACTTCCAGGGATGGGGCAGCTACAGCTTCTCTGTGCAACCTGTGCCAGGGCCTCCCCACCCACACAGGGGAGAATTTCTTCTCAATATCCCATCTAACCCTGCCCTCTGGCAGTGGGAATCCATTGCCTTCTCTCCTGTCACTCCAGGCCCTTGTCCACAGTCCCTCTCCAGCTTTCTTGGAGCCCCTTCAGGCACTGAAAAGGGCTCTCAGGTCTCCTCTGAGCCTCCTCCAGGCTGAACACCCCCAGCTCTCCCAGCCCGGATCCAGAGCAGAAGTGCTCCAGCCCTTGGAGCATCTTTGTGGCTTCCTCTGGACCCTCTCCATGTCCTTCTTATGTTGGAATCCCCAGGGCAGCATCCACAGCTTCACCCTCTCCTGGTCTTAAATGATGCGTGGCAGGGAAGGGAAGTGGGAACCGTAATGTTTCCTATGGGAAACTATTCCTTTGCATAATAAAGCTCCACTGGGGAGATCACTGCTTTTCCTTTGGGCCTTCAGGGACTTCCAGTAAGGCAAACCAATTCTCCTGGCTGGCTGCACTGGAGCCTGGGGGCGGGCAGGCTCACTGCCCAGGGTGGAGCATCCATGTGGGACCATGACAGGATCCACATAAACTGTGCCCACACAAAGCAAGGGACACGTGGACGCCAATGTGACCGGAGATGAACATAATGAGTTTGGGAACAACATTCCCGGGAAGCAAAGATGTGCAGCACAAGTACCACCACAACCACATCACCTGGCCTCCTTCCTGGCATCCTCAGTGCCCAGAACACACCCCAAAATGAGGTGTCAGCCAGAGACAGAGCGCACGGTGGGAGGGGGGAGCAGGCAGAGCCCGGCCCGCCCTCTCCCCGTGCAGGCAGGAGGCCACGCACGTGGCGTCCTGGATCAGGCAGAGCCTCCTTGATGGGACATGATCATCTCCCCCACACATGCTCCCGCTCCTTCCTTCCAAGTCACTGGCGCTGCAGGCCTAGATTTTTCCAGATTATCTCATTTTTGGCACCTGAGTTCAAAAACTGGGACTCCATGTTTCCCACTCAGCCCCTACATTTGGTATCTCGGGCTGCAGGCACTTTCCCATTAAAAATAATAACAAGAACAAAAAAAGACTACCAGTAATCTAGCCCAAATCTGTCAGCTGGTTTTAAGGAAACATTTCCCTACAGTTTTAATCTCTTTGTACAGTTAAAGAGCAGTGCAGCTCTGGGAGTTGGAAATGGTGACTCACTGCATCTCCACTCAGCCCTGGGCTCTTCATCCCGGGAAGCTTCTCACTGTGTTCATAGCTGTCCAAATCCCTCTAACCCCAGCTCCAGCACAACAGACCCACACTCGGTGTCACCCTTGGAGGACAGCACAGAAGAAAAGTCACCCCATGGCTTGCTGGGTGTCCATGGTAGGATGGAGGCTCGAGGCTGCGGTGGGGGGGCTCTGGGCTGCAAACCCCACCACAGCTTCCTAGCACAGAGTAACAGGCCCCTGGTTTACACAAGGATCTCAGTAGATATCAAAGTTTCCCTCTTTTTTTTTTTTTAAGTACTTTTTTATTGCTTTAATTTTAGCTCAACTCTAAGGGAGTTCTTTCCGTAAGGGTTCAAGCTGGAAAAAAAGAGTGTAACAGCTGAATAGCTTCACTATTCCTGATATCACCCTGCTTGTTCTGCAGCAAAAATAGGAAAGGGGGCCCTGCTGCCTTTTCAGAGGCACCTGGCACCTTTTGTAGCTGTCCCAAAGTGCAGCATCAGGCAGCGACGGGACAAAGACTCCAACAAAGCTGAAAGCTCAGAGATGGTTCAGGCTGTTCTGCACATCCCATGGCTATTGCAGAGGAAGGTCATGTCCCTGCTTTAATTGAACGTTCCTGTTATTCATTGTATCTGCCTTGGTCTATCTATTCAAGCTCCAGAGAACCCAGAAAGGACCACTAGGCAGAGGCAGGCAGCAGTGCTGTGGGGCAGAGCCTGCCTTGCTGGCTGTGTGCTGTCCTCAGGGCCTGGGCAACCTCAGCACCTTGGGTGGAGATAAAAAGGATCACCAGACCAAACCAGCTTTCACTTCTCATCTAGGATTTCTTCCAGTCCATCACCTGAGATGCCAGAACTGAGCCTTCACCTCAAATACCAACAGGTTTGGATGTGGGAGGAGATGAGACAGACTGTTAAACCAAAAGGGAAAACATTAACCTTTCTGGGACCAACATTGCCTTCCCCTCTCTCCAAGCCCAACCAGCACCAGGTTGCAAGACATGAGGAGCAACAGAAGCCACACAACATCAGCATCAGTGACAGGGGGCACCCATGGAAGGGGATGCTGAGGCAGGAGGATGTGGGAGGATTAGCCATGATAGACTCAACATGTCTCTTCCTGAGGGTTTGCCTGTCCTTCATCCAGCTCACGAGGATCCCTCAAGATCTCCCCTTTATGAAGGGCTGGCAGATGTCTCTGGATGAAGCACTGCTGCTCCCACAATGATTCCCTGTTCCTCTCCTTCCAGGCAGGAACCAGCTCCTGCCACACTGGTGCAGGCACCACACGCCCTTCTCAGACCTGCCCTGACAGCACAGGAGAGGAACATCCTCGTCTGTCAGCTCCATCCTGGGCCAGTGCCCCGGGACTGGGAGGGAACCACTGCCCACGGCAGGAGCTCAGCAGAGGTCACCACCACCCACGGGCAGTCGTATTTGGATATTAAGATTTGGTAAGTCCTGCACACCAAAGGCAGCTTCCCGCAGTGCCCGAGGCTGCGGGTTCAGAAACAGCCCTTCCCCTCACCTTGTTACGTCTCTTTTCAGTTGCTTGTGCCTCTTTCTGCCCTTGCCTACACCCACTGCACAGCCCAGCTTAGATTTCTCTAGGCAATTCCAGCTGCAGCAATCCACATCTCCTGGTCATCCCATCACCTTTCCTTGTCCCAAATGGGAGCACCAGCCACCTCAGAGACACGAAGTCCAGCTTTGCCCAGGATGCTGGTGCAGTGGGACATCACACTCCGATGGGTACCATGTCCCACCTCCCTGTCACCAATGGCCCAACTCAACATTACACCAGCAGAAGCAAAGCCTGGGAGTGCAGGAGAGCACAGTGACTCAGAGAGGGAGAACAGGGATGGGGAACAGTATTTCTTGCCCTCCTCCCACCTTGGGAATCACAGTTCCAGAGCAGGTTCAGCCCACACCAGCAGCCACACCGCCTTAATGAAGTTCAGGGCTATAATTACTCCTTTCCTTTGTGGTTTGCTCTGAACTGCCAAGCTCTCTGTGACTGCTCTTCTCCTCCAACCATGTTCCTGCACAACATGCTCTCCTGCATACCTTCAGCAGTGGGACAAGGGGCTAAGGGCAAGGCAGCTGAGCCTGACAGCTGGGGAAGGAAAGACCCAGCACAGCAGTGAGGGCAGCTGGAGGCAGCTGCCTGCATCCCCTGCTCAGCTGTTTGCATGGTACAGCCACCGAGCAACAGGACTGAGGGGTGTCCAGTGCCACAGGAGCACCTCTTGGGTGACCCAAACCCTGGGACTTGCCATGTGTTGTCTCTGCTGCAGACATCAGAGAGCCAGCACTCTCACTTTGGGGGTTGTGGTGGGGCCAGAGCTGCTGTGGAACTGGTGAGCACTGGCAACAGGCCTGTACCCATCCATGGGAAATCCTGAGGGTCCCTGCACAGCCTCCCCAGATGTCTCTACGTGCTTACACCAGCGATAAGGAGAGATGCCATCCACCCACCCAGCATCACCTCAGGGTGGGTTTTGTGGAT
>JAYRBT010000043.1:8398503-8441836 GCA_036023395.1 Myiotriccus ornatus
GAGTTGGAACTAGATGATCTCTAAGGTCCCTGCCAAGCCAAACCATTCTGTGATTCTGTGACTTTTGGAGACATTTGGACTGAAAGCCCCTTTTGTACCAGCAGCAAGGCTGGCTCATGCTGCAAGGCAGACTCCAGACAGCTGGGCTTATGGGTAACACTCATCCCAGCAGCTGTTCTCCCTTTCCCCCTGCCCAGGGCAGCTGGAGGATTCACCAGCTTTAGACGGTCTTCTGCTCTTAAAGTGCCCAACCATCCTCAGTTCAAAGCCTGGGAAGCTCAGAACAGCCCAGACCCCTTAGGACAAGGCTGAGCACCCACCCATGGGAGAAGATGGGCCTCCTGGGACCACAAACATGGCAGCTGGGGACAAAAAAGGGAGGCTCAGCCAAACCCTGTCCTGGGGTTGGAGCTTAGAGCCCAGCCGTGCCCAGCTGGAGATGGACTAACCTGTAACCTGCTGGAGCTGTTGATGCACCCTTTAAAACCCAGCTCAGAAAAGCCACGCCTAAGCCACACACAGTGAGAGAAACCCACTTGAGTCCTGTGGGTTTGATATCAGCTCTGCTGCTGACTCCTGATTTGATTTCAGACCATGTACACACCGCAACTTGGCCTCTCCACAGATCCTGTACTGCCCTCTGACTGCAGGGCTGCACCCAGGGAGAGGGGATGGAGCAGCGCAGGGGACCATCCCATGGTGGGGTGAGACAAGGGCACACAGTCCAGCTCGGGGGCCAGGCACAGACCGCCCAGGTCCTGGGAGGGACCACATCATCCCACAGCCCCCAGGGAAATGCACAGGGAGGGGAGGGAAGGTGGTGCTTTGCACCCCTCACGGGAGAGAGCTCGTGGGTGATGGGGAACGGAAAAATAATTAGCAGGTCAGAAGAGTTAAAAAAACCAACTCCAAAACATTCGGGAGAATAAATGACGGCTGGCGGGGGAGGGAAGGTGGCTTTAATATGGGATTAATTGAAAACAAGATAGAGCTAATATAAGCCAGGGCTTCAGTTTAACAGTGGCTCTGGTCCATGACGTTATTAGACTTTGGCTCCAAGGTCAATAAAACCCTGACTCCTGCTAATGAAGAGGCGGTTTCTGCCCCACAACCATAAGCAACAACAGTAAACAACCAGCCATCCCAACAACACTTCCACAGCCCCCGCCCCTCCCGCACCCCAGAGCCTTTCCGGGATGCTGTGCGGGTGGGTGGGTCTGCACACAGGGACTGAGCTGGCAGAACTTGTTTTTTTTCTGCAAGCACACAGGCTTTCAGCATTTTCTCTTTTCTTTCCTTATAGGCTGGATAGCATTTCTTATTCAAACTGACAGCTCTTTCAGCCAGGATAAACCCCAGGATAACAGCCATGCATGTAGACACATCTGAGCACAGATCCGAGAGCAGCCTCGAAAGGCGTCACCACCAGAGCTGATGGAGCAGCACACAGTGCTTGGCACCTCTGCATGGGGACCTGAGGCAGGCACCAGCCAGGGTCTCCCCCCAGCAGCCACCCAGAGCTCTACTCACCTTCTTCTCTCTTCGGTGGGCTCTCCATCGGCACCGGCTGAGGTTTTGGCTCTGCCTGGGGAGGCTGGGTGGGCAGGGGAGGCTCTGAGCTCTCCACCTGCCGTGCTGGTGGGGCTGAGACCTCAGCAGCCTTTGCTACCTGGATTTCCACGCGCTTGGTGGCCGTGTCAGGCACGGGAGCACTGGCTGTCTCAGCTCTTCGCTGCGGCATCTCCGGGATCTTTGATGCCGGCGCCTCCACCCTCCGGAGACCCGGCTCCTGGGGCTTGCCGAGGGTGATCTCAGTCCTCCTTGGGGTGGGCTCGGGGGGTTTGTGACCCAGCACATCTGCTCGTTTGAGACCAAACCTTGACAACCCTGAGGTGGAGTTCTCCACCTGCTTGGATGAGATGTCAATGGAGATTTCTGTTCTTCTGGACACTGGCTCGGGCAGTTTGGGTCCAGAGAGCTCCACTCTCCTCAGAGGGGGCTTGGGTGATCTTTGGACTGTGGGTTCTGCATGTCGGGCGGATGGCTCCGAATTCCTGGCGCCAAGTTCCTGAAACTTCTGTGTGGAGCTGGACACGGTGGACCTGAGGAGGGTGTTTGGGGCCCGCCTTTGTGGGGTGGAGGAATTCGAAGACTGATCTACCTCCTCGACCTCAAAAGATCTTTTCAGAGCTGAAAAACATGAAAGGGAGTTCAGAATTTAGTTACCATCCACGTGAGCACCTCCAGAGACGCTTACAGACACTGTGCAAGTCTCATAACTCCACTTCTGCTTCTTCAACTGAGGGTTCAGGATGCATTCAAGCAGGTGGGTACTGAGGGCCACACTCTGCCTCTCCAGACAAGTTACAAACCCAGTAACAACATTGCAACCAGAGCCAGGAAATTCAACCCCAGAGCAGGAAGCATCCCCACACTGCCCTCCATCCCACAAATGCTCAGAGGGGAGCAGAGTGTCCCATTATAGCGTGGCAGAGCCGAGCAGAGCACTGGATTTGGGGGCAGCCAGAAATCCAACTCTCAGTGCCTCCCTTTTCCTCTCACATCCAAAGGATGCAGAGGTAAACACAGACTTCCCACTGCCAGCAAAATCCAAGTTGGGACCAGGAAAACAATCCCAGAAGAGCATCAAATCCATATAAAAGCAGCAAGAAAACCAAAGTTAGCAGCCACAAAAGTTCATATCCCTAAAAACAAACCTAGAGACTACATGAGCCAAAGACTGAAGTGCTTTGAGTACATGGATGTGATATCCCAATACAAGGGGCCAACTGGGCCCATCAGCCCCCTGCTCCACACAGGACCCAACCAGATGGAAACAAAAGGCTGAACTCCACAGGAAGGGAGGGAATGCAGAGAACCACCTCCTTCCAAACACCACAGGCTGCAAGTACCCCCTGTGCCCCACAGCACCCAGGCAGGCACAGGATCAGGGCAGGATGAGGCAGAGCCCTGGGGTCCCAAAGGAGCCTCCACGAGGTGAGGCTGAGCCAGTGTGCTGACAGCCGTGGCAGGATGACAGGCACACTGCTAATGACCAGCACAAGCATCGTTAATGAGTCCACCCATGCTCTACATCAAAAGGAGACTAACAGTGAGATTTTAGCCTCTAAAAACCTGGCCTTGAGATCCCACAGGATGCCACAATCTGGGGGAGAGACTGGAGCACAGCCTTCCCTCGTCCTGGGATGTCCACCCATCCCTGGGGTGGAGCTGGAGCAGAGCCACCACACAGGAAGCATCTCTGCTCTGACCCTCCCTGAGGCAGGGCCTGGGGACGTGGGGACCCTCCATCCCTCGGACACATCCGTTCTCTGGAGAGGAGCCATCTGTCCCGGCTGGGACCAGCCAGAGGGACGAGGGGGGCCCTCCACGCGGCAGCCACCCCGGCTCTGCTCTGTGAACACAGCTGCTGACACCAGGCAGATACAGCCACCCCTGTCCTGCCAGCAGGGGCTGGGGACAGCCACGGTCACATCCCGTGGCAGCAGCACAGGGAGTCCCAAAGGAGACCGTGAGGAAAATGGGAAAACGGAGCTGTGGCTTGTGTGTCAGACAAGCCACACCCCGGGGGGGCTCACAGGGGTTACAGTGTGAGGATACAGCTTTGGGCTGCTTTCCCTTTGTTATGGGAAACCAAAAGCTGCTCAGTATGAATGTCAAGCTGCAAAACCAGCCTGGATGGGCAGTGCAGAGCCTGGGACCGAGAGCCCCGGACAAAGAGCCTCCTCAGGGTGCTGTGTGTTAGTGACCCAGCAAAAGCCTCTCTGTGCTCAGGGACAGACATGGGCAGGCACACACGCACACCGTGTCCCCCTGTTGTGGTTCAGACCCTGGCAAGGGAACTGCGGGGAAGCAATAGGTGTCTGGAATGGGGGTCCCAGCTGGCATGGGCAGGGAGGGACGCACAGAGTGATTTAACCTCAGTGTTAACCTGATGGGAACAGCATCACTGCTGCTTTATGGCTACAGAGAGAGGAAAACACAAAGCACAACACACATCTTCCACCATCTAAAGCCCAGGAAGGGTTCCATGAAGGGCACCATGAAATGGTCTATCCTGCATCTCAGAAATATTCACATATGGGTGGAAGGAGGGAGGGAGGCAGTGAAGAAAACTAAAGATGCTTTTTCTCCAATTTATCTGCTCTGTTTTTCGACTTCCACAGAGTTCTCCCTGCCTTGTCACCACCCGCTTGCAGACATGAGATGCTCTCTGCAGCAGTCCCTGCCCTGCTGTCAGTGCTTGGTACAGCTTGTTCTTTGCAGATCTGTGTCCAAGTCTCAGTTCTCAGCACCCCCCGAATAATTAATCCAAAAAAAGTCCCACATTTCAGAGCTTTTTCAATGTGTTTAAACTCTCAGGTCTCCAACACTGAGCTGGAGGTCTGGCTCTCCAACACAGGCTTTGCTATAGTTTGCCTTCTCCATCACACACTTAATCCAGAAACTAACATTTTAGCTATTTTTTTCCCCCAAAAATCCCCAGTTTAAAACAATGCACCAGCCAAGCCCTGTTTGCATTTTGCAGGAAAACAAAGAGAGCGGAAGGGACGACCCGACGGGGAGCCTTTCCCGGCCTTGAGCAAAGCCGGGTGGGCAAGAGCAGCAGAGGACACGGCCCAGCCAGGGGCTGCCAGCTCTCTGACAGATGGGATCACAGTTCTGTTCATGTCAGGCTCTCAAAACCTGCTCACTGTTCCTCCAGCCAGCCAGCCAGCTCAGTCTCCTTCTACTCCTTTCAACAAGCAGCCCAATAACCTCCTGACAGATGTGTCTTGAGCAACAGTTTGAGAGTAAATGCTCTCAAGGAAGTCGACAGCAAGAGAAACACTGGCAAGCACTTTTCCTTAATGGACATTGCCTCGGAGATCTCTCAGTACCAAGTGGTTTAGGGATTTCTTTTTGACCCAGTAATGATCTTTGGACACAAACAGCCCTGCTGACTTCCAGGGTTCACTGCATGAACAATGTCCATCATCTCCACTTCTCTGAGCTCCGCTGCCACTTCCTAAAGAAATGGCAGGTCACTCAATGGCAATACTGACCCATGTGGTCCTTTCTTTTGCCTTCAAACCCCTCAAACTGCCCCGAGCCCATGGTAAACCTGCCCAGTGTCACAGCATGGTCTTTTTGGAGCACAGCCAGCCCTTTCCCTTATCGAAGGGCTGGACTGAATAAAACACCCAAAAATGGCTTTTTTCCAGGTCTTTCTGGGCCCTGTTGCAGAAAAGAGAAAAAGGTCAAAGCCCAGACACAAAAGGGGGGAAAAAGCCTAAGGGAGAGCTGCAAAACCATGATTACAGCTGCAGGAGACCTGAGCCATCCAGATAACACCTCCCATGTCAGCAGTGCAGTCCCAGTGGGCAATAAGGGGGTACTGAAGGGCTGGGCAAGGAACTGCCACCCCAAAGAAGGTTTAGAAACAGCTCAGCAGTTTCTGACAGCATAATCATGAGGACCCCCAGGTCCCAGTGGCATTCCCTCCCCAGCAGTGTCACTGACTTGCCTGGGGACAACCTGAGAGCTTTCCCACCCACGGCTCTCTGCAGGGTGGTGTGTCCATCTCATGCCTCTGGTTACACAAGGATTTCAGTGCCCAGCTTGTCCTGCTGGCACATTTGGCCATTGCCCTGAATTCAATGTGGTCTGGAGAAGGTCAAACATCCCAGGCACAAGAGAGCAACAGAGTTTGTGTTTCCACCTCTGAGACAGAGACCCACTGCCATAAACATGATCCTCGGGAATGTCACCTTCAGCAACAGTGGGAGGGACCTAGCATGGCTGTAGCTCCCATGCTCTGCATCACCTCTCTCCTCCTTTCTAGAGAAGAGGGATGGACCTCAGGAAGCAAAACAACTCTCAAAAAGAGAGAAAAAACTTATAAATAGTTTGTCCTGCCCAGAGCCAGGAAAGGAAAGTAAACAGCTTCTGCTCCAGATGACCCTCCTCCCGGACTTCCTGCAGGAAGTCCACATTCCCCACAACAGGAGCTGAAGACAAGGCGGTGCTGAGGGTCCCTCACCTCGTTCCCACTCATGTGGTGACAGGGTCTCACACCAGCAGTCATGGCTAATGCTCCAGCTCCCCGTGGGTCCCTATATCCCTGACAGCCTGGGCCAAGCTGTCCCTGCCCCGAGCAGGGTCCGGGCTGGCCATGCTGCAGGGTTATCCCTGCTATCATATTTTCCAGGGGGATTTTTGGTGCTAGCAGGGCTTCCCCAGCCCCACCAGCAGCATCTGATCTGCTGGTCGGTGTCAGAGACAGCTGGCAGGGAAAGCAGTGGAGGTGATGAGCATCACCCTTCCTCCTCTTCCTCTGGAAGTGCATGTCCATGGGGCCCAGAACAGCACAACCATCCACACACGCTTCCTTTTAACCGATTCCAGATCAGTTCTGGTATCTCTGGCTCATTGTTGAAGGCAGTGGCTCCCCTCACACAGCAGAGAAAGCCCAAAATCCCCTAAAATGAGATTTCCAAGAGCTTCCTATCAGATGCAACCTCTGCCTACCACCATCATGTCTGGGCTGGGTTCTGCTCACTGCGGTGTCCCTTTCGGGACCAGACCTTGCAAACCTCTCGAGGTCCTGAAGTTGTGCTCGGCATTGCGCAGCCATGGCCCCGCTCTGCAGGGCCAGCTCTAAAAATACCACTGTTAATCCTGTTGGATGAGGGAGGCACTGGCTCTGCTGGCTGTGCACAATGGCACCTGCTCCTGAAATCCCCCAGTCTTGACCCAAACATGGACCCTGCCAGACAGGCACTTTGGGGCAAGAAATGTGTGCCTTCATCCCTGGCTCAAACACTCCCCCAGTAAGCACAGGGCCTAAGAATGAGCAAAACATTTGTTTCTCTTTCTCTTTCGTGCAGCAGTGCTGGGGATGGCTGCACAGTGTGGTCACTGTGTCCTGCCGGTCACCCCATGGCCAGGCACCAGCAGATCACACGCCATCAGTTAAAAATGCTCTTTAGGGATTTTGTAAATTGGGATGAGAGGGCAGAGGTCTGGTTCAAATCCCAGCAGCTCATACTACAGTCAAGATCCTTCTAGAGAAGTCACAAGCGAGGGGTATGGCCGGGGACTCCCATTTACACGCTGCTCTCCCAGAAGGTGAGTCCCTCTTTGGGGGTACTGGCCAAGCCAAGGGTGCCCATGAAGGGCTTCTGCCCAAGGGCTCTACATCTCCTGGTGGGAATCATTGGAGTACACAGCATGCTGCCACCATGGCTCATCCCACTCTGCAGCCTGGCTCTGGGCACCCTAGGGGAGTCAATGAGGAAACATCTGGAACATCTGCTCCTTCTTTCTTTCCTTTTTTAAACAGAATATCCCCGTAACAGTGCAGGGGATGCTTTATACAAGGAAACCTCTATGCAGAGAGCTCAGGAGGAGACCAAAATAAACAACAAGAGATGCTGACTCCTCCGGGACCTGCTTCCCAACTGGAGCCTCTGGCTCTGCTGTGGCCGTAGCGCCCAACTGCTTCCCATTAAACATCCTCTGCCCCTCACGTGGGCTCTGTAACCCAGGGGTTACATTTGCTTGCTTGCTTAAGCACGGAAAGCTCTCCTTGGGTTTTCTGACACATAAGAGCCTTATGGGATGGGGGCAGGCGGGCGCCCCGATATTTCCCACAGTACAATGGCACCGTTTGAGAGCGCGGACTTTCTCTAAACTGCTACCAGATGGTCACCTCCTGTTCCCGGGGAGGAAAGGGGGGAGGCTGCAGGGCTCATCTTTCAAGGAACCCTTGGAAACCCAACGCAGCATTAACTGCTCACGGCCCTTAAAGCTTCCCAGCCCCCTGTCATCAGGCAGCAGGATGCTCACGGAGGCTTTCTGGCCCCAGCTGAGTGCAAAGGGTGTGTCTGCCCATATTACCACGGGGACACCTGGGTTTGGATTATCCAAACCTGCCATCCACGATGCTGCTGAATAGCTGCCACCATCCATAACAGAGATGGATGCATTTGAGTGAACTAAATGCTCAGTTACAGGGACATGCAGGGTGTTCTTCATATACCTATAGAGCATATCCACTGTGTATTAAACCTGAAGGTCCCACAGTAGATGGGGAAGGGAGTTGCACCCCTTCAGAGAAGGATATCTCTACCCCATCCTCAACAGCAAGGGGCTCCCAACTCCAGCAAGCCCCTCAGTAGGATCAAAAACACAGGACTGAGATGGGAAATCACTGGCAGTGGAGGCAGCAAGTGATGCTACACATGGCGGTGGGATTTTGTGAGTACACTGACAACTTCATAACAGCCCAAGAAACTCAGATCCCCCCTCTTACATCTGGAGAAATGAAGGAAGGAAACTTTAAAAGCACCTTTCCCAAGGTTTCTGGTCATTCAGTATTAAAGACAAGTCAGGGCTGCTGGATCTCCTCCCTGTGCTTCTGCCAGGAGGCTTCACACCTTTCTTTTACCAATAAACCAACCCTGCTGCAATACATACAAATAAACACATAATATATATAACATTTATATAAATATATATATTTAATGTATATATTATATATTTGTATATATATTCATATAAAATATAAATAACAACAATCTGCTGTTGTAGCATGATTTTCACGCTCTGCTGGGTCAGTTTATGAATGGTTTATGCACAAATAAATCCTTTTTCTGACTTCACAGACAGCATTCAAAAGAAGTTGCAAGAGATTGCATGGTCTGACATGAATCACACGTGGAAGACAACACAGACAATGTGCTATCAATATTCAGGGCCTTCCTGAACTGTACAAACAGAACCAAGAGGTGAGTTAGAGTGGAAATTTGGGAATAAATGCAAGTTCAGGGCTTTGACATCAAACCAAAGCTTTTCAAGCAGCATTTCTCTCACTCACAGTAAGCTATAAAACAGCCCAAGGCCAATGCAGCAAACCTCTCATTTCCCAGAAATGAACATGCAAAAGCAAAGTCAGGACAGAAAAAATAAAATAAAATCCACACTCAGATTAATTCAAAATCCCAGCTTTCCAGTCCCTATAATGCAGTTCTCAAAAGATTTTAGCTTGATTCTCTATTACACTTCGGTTTATATAACCATTAGCCCTCAGCAAAGTGTTTCCAGATCAAACCAGTATATTTTACATCCCTTATATTCATTTCATACTTGTACAGAAAATTACATAAAACACAGGGTATCCAGCCCAGCAGATTGCATTACTGGCTCTGACACAGGCTCACTCCAGCTTCTGTCTCCGGTCTGTGCTCCAGTTTCCTTTCATAAGGGGAGGAGGAAAGAGAGAAATAAATCTTTTCTGCACCTCCCAAGGGACTGCTGATTTGGTTTGGTTCACTTATATTTCTAAAACGCCTTAAAATGATTACCCAGAGAAAAAAGTATGATACAGATGGTCTTGCAGAGCCTAGACTGCTGTGTGCTGGTGCCACAGATGCCGCCCTCCCTGAGTCATGACTGCCAGCACCCACACAGGGGACATGGAGAGTGACTCAGGTGAGTGACCAGGCTCATGGAGAGTGACTCAGGTGGGCCACCAGCCTCGGTGTAGGGACTGGGTGATTAAATCATTTAAGTCTCCACTTCAGAAGATGCTTTGATGGATGGTGTTGCAACATGTTGGTTAAAAATCTACAGAAAAGGGTGAATTAAGAAGAGAGGCTAAAGAAGGGACCCAGAAGCTGATCAGCCCCACAGCACTGCCCACACTGCCTCTACCCCAGCCTGCCCTCCCCACTCATTGCTGGTGTCACTGCAGCCAGCTCTGATGACTCTGTTGGAAGGGACACCCAGCACTGCAATAAGGCCAGTTGTCCAAATGTCCTGAAGGCTGGCAGAGAGCAGAACCATCCTCCTTTCTCCTCCCTGGTAAACTAAACATGCTTTCCAAAAAAATAAAATCCATCCTTTTTACGTTTCCCCATATTTGCACTTCCAAAGGAGAAGATGAAAGAAAGACTGAAGTCCCAAGCCCAGTCCTCACCATACTCCTTGCCTCCCAAACCAGTCCAGTAGACCAGTGCCAATGCCCTCACCCTTGCCACAACATCCAGGGCTGGGACATGCTGGAGGGCACCCACTCACCAGGAGCGAGGGGCTGCACAGTTTTGTGATGTTTACTCAAAGTACCACCTCTCCTGCCAGGAGAGCAGCACAGAATGATGTGGTCACTCTATCCCCTGCCTTGCCCCCCACCTGAGGCTGCCTGACACTGGCAGTGCCTACACCCAGGCAACAGGTTGGCACCCTGTTAACCCAAATTGCCCTAACTTGGGTGCTGGCAACAGGGTACCACTGCAGCACTGGAAGGGGGACAGTCCTCCCCTGACATCTCAGCTTTTGGCTGAGATGCAAACCAGCCAAGAGCCAGCTTGGATGGACACCGCACATGGGCCACCACTCTGGATGTGTCCCCAGGAGACCCAAGGGCTGAGCTCCATCCAGCAACCTCAGAGAAGCAATCAGGGTAAAAGCCTGAGTCACAGCCATCAGGAGATGAAAGCTTTTTAGAATAAGTTGAAGGGACCAACAAACCCCTTCTTGACCAAGGGATCTTCCTTACCAGCATTATTTGAGGCAGGGGAGGAAGTCAGAAGGGCTCTCCTGCACCCAGAAGGGCTCTCCCCACACCAGCACCAGCACGGCAGGTGGGTGTAAATGCTGATGCCTCCATCAGAGGGGTGCCAGAACCAAATAACACCCTTGCAGGTATGAAATGAGAGGTGTTTAGGACACAATCTTATCCTCATGCTGAAGGGAACAGCATGTGGGACACCCCCTCCCACAAAGAGTTGCCCTGATGGACCCCAATCCCCACGAAACAGGCACAGCCCCATCAGGAACTGGGCTCAGACCCATCGACTCATTTTACAGGCTTGAAACAAGATTAACCAAGGTTTAGGATCACTTGGCCTGTTGCCTCCACATCCCATCTCAAAAGACCAGGAAGGTGCCAGAGCTCACTGCAGCAGGAGGAGGCTGGGAGGTTGGGAGAGCCTGTGCAATGGTCCTGCAGAAAGATGCTGCCTTAAATATCAAAGTCAGAAACATGAATATCTGGAGTGATTATGGACTCTGAAGTCTCCGTTACTGTGTCTGGATTTATGACAAGTCCCAGTCCAGGCTTTTGTGGCTGCTGTCTGGGTTCTGAGTCCTGGCTCCTGGGAAAACAGGCTGAGTAGCTCCCTGCAAGGAAGGGCAGCAAACCAGAAATTAAACCAGCACCCTGTGGGAGGCCTCAGGCCACCCAGAGGTGCCAGGACCCTCATTTAGCCTCAGGGTTGCCTGCATGTATTGGCCAAGAGACAAAGCCATGGTCACTCAAATCTATCAGGCATGACCCACTGTGTTATAGAGGTGCTTCCTACTCACTCCGCTGCCCTAAAACACCAAGAGGCAACCAGCAAAGAATAAAGCATTTTTGCTGAGTCCCCTACTAAGGGAAAGATGCCACCAGATCCCAGAGACTGGTGAGTAGAGAATAAGCCAGAGTGGTGTACGTGCTCCAATCCTTGACTCACCTCCAAGCACCAGCACTGCGCTTGCACAACCAAAGTAGCTGCCCTGGATCCAGTTTTAAGTCTCATCCTCTCTCATCCTCTCTCCCTTCCCACCCAGACACTTCTGAAAGGTTTCTTTATGACTAGCACAATTAGCTCACTTTGCCCAAGACTGATCCCCAAGGGAAAGCAAAAGCTCACCTGTACCAGCCAACCTGGCAGCCCTCCATGCTGTGGCAGAGCCAAGGACACTCTGCTCTGTGCCACAGTGGTTGCCCGTCCCCAAGGACTCATAGCCCAGCCCTCCTCGTGTGAGAAGACTATAAACAGCAGTAGAATAATTCTGCATCCTAACCAGGGCCAGAGGCTATCCCCAGAGTCCAGCTCATGTGGACAGAGAGATCCACATCCTGTTCTACCCTGTCCCACTCTCTCCCACCCTTTTTATTCCCAATGAATTAATTACACATAGGGAAAAACCCAACCCACAACAGCAGGTCCTCACTCCTGTAACCAGGCTGATGTGGGGTTTTGACTCTGTGGCTTGAAGGCCAGTTCTGCAGGGGAAGATACAACAAATCCTCCCTTCCCACAGGCACGTTCCCCTGGCTCTTTCCTCTCCTACCACACGATGATTTGGCAGAAAACCCCCATGCATTCCATCTGTTGTCTCAGACTGAAAAATGTAGGTAAGAAGAACGGAAAAAGAAAGAAAACCCTCTGAAGTAGCTGTAAAGTTCAACTTGGAGGATATCAGAGGTGACTTTGCTGTCTCAGAGCAGCAACTACATCAATCAGTGGCTCTTCCTCTGCCCACCACTGGAGCTGCTGATGAAGAGCTCCAGGAGAGACTAGTTTCAGTATGACTGTTTGGGGACAGCCCAGGAAATCCAACAATTGACATTCAGGGGCTTTGCTTCACTCCTGGAGCCTGAGATGATCCAAGATGTAATCGGAAAGATCTCTCTGCGTTTCCTTTTCCAGGCATTGAACCTTGGGCACACGTGGGACCGTTAGTCACACGCTCGGCCTCCCAGCCCACTCCCGTGCGTGCGAGCCCAGACCAGCGCTCACCCTGCAGACCTCTAGGCTGGGCTTACAGGAGGGACTCATCCGAGTGGGATGCTTACACAAACACGAGGCACATCCCATTTCCAGGGCTTTTCCCTGCACTGAATTCAAGCCACATCACCCACATAACGCTGCGACCGTCCCGCTGGCACGTTCCTGCTAATATTAGCAGCAGGGCTGAGTCCCAGTATCCGCAGCACGCGGCAGCAGCTGCTCCCCACGGCAGCAGGCATGCGGGGTGCACCGCAGCCACGTGTCCCAGAGACATCCCGGGCATTTGCTCAAGGAAATTTTAAGGATGAGTCCATGAGTTTCACGCATGTAGAAAAGCCTATTTATAACACAGCCCCCTGCTGAAAAGGACCTGGGTGATGGTTTTCTGACGACCCTTAGAACCGGGACATAACTTAGCACGGGTTTGTACCTCATGAGACAAAGTCTGTTGCTGAAATACTAAAAATACCCTGTATTAGGTGGTGAGAGAAGTACGTGCCTGTAGGGAAACTGTGCAATAGTAGGGAAGAATAAATAAATAAAACAGCCAGAGAAGCCTTCCAGTCAGCAGTGCCATGTCCTGGCAGGGCTGGAGGCTCCCTGCCCTCAGTGCTCAGCTCCACAGCACTGCCCACCAGCCAGGACATCTTCCATGGGAAGATCAGGGACTAAGGACCATCAACAAATGCTGTCCCACGGTTTCTGCCAGAGCAAAGCTGACAGCCTGTTTCCCCACCAGGATCTAGCTCTAGACACCACACTGAACCCCTGGACACCCTCCTGCCTCTCCACGCACTTACTCAGCACTTCCATCATACACAGCTTACACCCACCAGGACAGTCTGTGTTTCAACATTGCGAGGAAATGAATCTGGTGTTGACTGACAGTGCTGGCAAAGGCAAGGAAAGCTTAGCATTGCTGCTGCCAAATCACTACCAGCAACTGCCAGTAAAAGCACACCTCAGTTATCCCTGGGACTCCACTCAGCAGCAGCCACATCCTACTGGGATGAGGGGCTGGAGCAGATCTCTTCTGTCTTAGTACCAGACACTAGATACTGAGAACACAGCGCTTTACACCTTCAGCAGGAAGACAAGTACCACACAGTGGAATTATCTCTGGGCATTTTCACAAACAACTAAAGCTGGGAACAGGAACATCCACCCCCTCTGCAGACACCGACACTCCCATATCACCCAATCTGAACTGGGTGAGGGTGATTTGGGGCGCACACAATATTAACCCACTGCACAAGCATCCCACCACCTGGGCAGATTTACCACTGCAGTTTCCCTTCCCTGCAGCTCAGGAGTCCATGCCTGAGTTCCCAGGGAGCTGAGGGATCTGCCCTCTGAGGCAGAGGTGAGCTTGGGAAGCACTGCTGCAACCACCGATGAACCAGCCACGCTTCTGAAAACCTGCCAAAATCTATAAACCCAGGGGCAGAACTATTATGCTCTCTAAATCCTGGCAAACCACAGACCTAATGATGCTCTCCCCCATTAGAGACAAGGAAGTTCTTGTCAGTCAAATAAGCGGGATTAGGATCATAGAATGGTTTAGGTTGGAAGGAACTTTACAAATCATCTACTTCCAACCTCCCTGCCATGGGCAGGGACAGATTCCCCTAGACAAGGTTGCTTACAGCCTCATCTAATCTGGCCTTGAACACTTCCAGGGATGGGACATCCACACTTTCTCTGGGCAGAAGTCTCTGGACTTTTCTAATGTCCTCCCACAGGACCTGCTGGTCAGTGCAAGGTGGGCACACGCAATGTTGCCTGGATGCAGCCACCCCCATCACATCCTCGGGTTCAAGAGGAAGAACACACTCTGCTGTGCTGCCTCTTCTTCTCACATGTTGCTTTGATTTGGAAACTAAACTGGAACTGAGTACCTCGTACTGCTTCCCTCTCCCAAGGGGCCCTCACATCTCCTTGGGCTCACAGAGACTGGCAGCTCCACAGCAGAGGCTGCAACTGCCTGTCTGCCACAATACGTCAGGGACAAGAAACCTACGAGCACTATGCCAGGGGGGGATGCTGCGAGGAAAACAGGCAGGGATGCTACGAGGAAAACAGGCAGGAACAGCCAGAGTGAGTGGGGAGGGCAGGCAGAGTGTGACCAGCAAGAACAAAGAAGGCTCTGGGTGATCTGGTGTTTCTGCTCCGTGGTATTTTTGGCTGATCTTTCCTGCTTGGCAAGGGGCTGCCCTGGGTTGAGATACCCACCCAGCAAACGACACTCCATCTCCTGCCCTACAGGCTGCAGATTAATTGTCTTATTCTTGGGAAGCTGCAGTGCAACCCAGAGAGCTAATTAAATTGTGAAACAGTAGTCCGGATCCCTGCTCAAGGGCAAGGCCAGACCTTTTGGCTGCAGATGCACAGAGATTTCCCCAGCCTTTGCCTCTGCACAGGCAGGACCTCTAAAGTGCTCCATGGACTGCAAAAAACCGGCACTGCGGAGCGGCTCGGTGCCACCGAGCAGCACACACGGACCCTGCACAAGCAGCCCCGGGGCCCGCAGCAGAGCCTTTATCATACCCAAGTAGGGAATTACTCATTCTTCAGAGATTTAAATGCAACTGGGGCAGGCGCGAGGAAAGCTGTAATTACATCAGCGCTAGGAGCCCTGCGGTGGGGAAGCTCACGCGTCCCCCAAGGACACTTACAAAGGCACCGTTGAACCCCAAGTGCCAAACAGATGGTGTATTCGGGCCGATCTTTGTGTCCCAACGCTTGTTAGTCCCAGTCTTCCGAAGGGACGTGACTTCCCTCAGCCTCCTGCTATGCCCTCTACGCCCAGCTTCAGCTGGACAAAGCCCGGGGCTGGGAATAGAGGACACAAACGTGTCTAAACCCTACGACGAGGACTGCAGAGACCCCAGCTTTGCCACCCGTTTCCTGCCTGACCTGGAAGAGGAACCCTTGTGCTCTCAGCTTCCTCAGCTACCCAGCAGGAAAAACACCACGGCGCTCCTTCCCGAAGGAAAGGCTGGATTCTCCAGGAGGCGGTGAAGGCGGCTCAGCCTATAGCCGTGCACGCGCAGCCCCTGGATAAGCTTTCACCGCGGCCCCCAGATCTCCGCTATTTCTTGCAGGCTTTTTTTTTTTTTTTTTTTTCTAGAAACCGCTGCACAAAGCTCAGCTTGGGTCGCTGCCAAGTGCGAGTGAACAGGGACGGAGCTGCTCTTCCAAAACTCTGCTCGGGAAGATGAGCTCCCCCGAGCCGATCTCTCAACGCCTGCCACAGACACAACCCCCCCCAGCCCTCTTCTGCCTGTCTCTGACTCCCAGACCCATCTGGCAGCAGCACGCTTCCCGCTAGCTTTTTTTTTTTTTCCCCTGAAAAAGCCAGAATAGCAGGCAAGAGGCACAGACTCGGGGAGAAGCCATCCCACCAAGGGGGTCCTCCATCAGAGAACAAGGCAACGCTCCGGGCGACTGGAGCTCCGCGACGGGACAACTGCAGAGCTCTCTAGGGCGGGCAGCTCCCGCTATGGGGACATGTAAAACTTCGGATGGTTACCCACATCCCAGCTACTCCAGGGCTGTGTTTGTATCTCAAAGTTGGGAGTCGACAGAAGGGCCGGTGCCTGGGTTTTTTCAGGCTTCCAGTCTTTTCAGACTTTCAGTCTCGTCAGGCGGGTGTTTTCGGCTGAAAAGACTGCACAGATCAACTCGGGAAAGACAGGAATGGAGAAAACATCCCGTAAGCCCCTGCCTTGGCAGATACCACCGGGCGCAGCCGCTCCGGACAAAAGGCACCGACGGTCTCAGGGATGACGCCCCCGCTCCTTCCAGCCCTCCCCACCCGCGGGGTGACACCGGGGACCGCCGGGATGTCAGTGGTGGGGGGAGAGGCAGCAGCCGCGCCCCGGGGGAGCCGAGCCGAGCTCACCCCGCTCCGCCGCCGCGGCAGCTCCTCCCGGTTTAGCCCCAAAAGCAGCTTCCCCGCGCGCCGGGGCTCCCCATCCCTGGGGCCACCCACCTTCGAAGTCGGAGATGATGCCCTCCAGGTGGGCGCTGACGGCCGGGTCGGTCATGGCGGGGCGCGGGGCGCTGCCCCCCGGCTCCGCGGGTGCGCAGCAGCCGCCGCCGCCTGCGGCCCGAGCGAATGGCGGAGGGCGAGCGGCTGCGGCCGCCCCCCGCCCCGCCGGGCAGCGAGCCATGCCCCCGGCCCGGCCCAGCCCAGCCCGGCCCGGCACGGCCCCTCGCCGCGCACTGGCTGCTCCCCACGCCCGTCACGCCGCCCGCCCCTCCGCGGCCCGGCGGGCGGGACCCCCGCACCGCCCCGCACCTCCGCGATGTGCCGGAGGGTGGAAGGGGCACCCCACGCGGGAGCCGGGCACTGCCCGCCCGCGGGCGAACAGCACCGCGCGGGGTCGAGCGAGTCCCGCGCCCACCCCCCCGGCCCGGGAGCAGCGCGGCAGAGAGGATGGGCTGAACGCCCGAACCCCGCGCCCGCCGCACCCCTCCGTGCCCCCTCTCCGCCTGGTAAGGGGTAACAGCTTGGGATAATGACGCAGCGCTGCCCCATGAAGCGGGTGGAACCAGCCCACACGGGTGGGTCAAGCCCCCGCTGTTCTCCAGCACTGATAACCCTTTTGCTCCTCTGCTTGCCCTTCTTTGGAAAGAACGGGCCACCTCCCGTTTTATAATTTCTCAAAATCAAACCAGCACTAGAACCAGTTGCGCTAATCCATCACTGCCAGATCCAAGCAGCGAGCTCTGAAAAACCATCACTGTAGCAGCAGGAGGGGCTGCGAAACTTGTCCCGAAGCTGAGCGCCGCTGGGCATGCCTGCGGTGAGCCCAGCACTGAGTTCCCAATGCTGCCGCAGCTCCCTCCCCTCCATCCAGAGCCGGCGAGGCAAAGCCCCAACCCTAAGCATTTTGACACCAATCCCTTCCGTGGCACTGCTGCCTCCTCCCCACCTCTCACACACTCTCAGTCTGAGCATCTCCCACCTCTGATAGTTTCTGTCCTATCTGATGTTTCTCCCTTCCCGTGTTGATTCAGATCCTGCCCTCTTGACCCTCTTTTATCCTCCCCACCCTGTGTTTTAATAGCATCATTTTAAAGTGATGATACCCACTGAAATGTGTTCGGGCACATCAACAGGAAAAGAAAAAATGGGTTGGGCTTTTAGTCCACTTTGGGTGAACCATAAAGAAAAATCATGCAAAACAGTTGCACTGTTACCATCTGTCACTGCAGACAGTATGTGCTTCATCACTGATGTCACACTTTAAATTTCACATTGTCAAAGTCTGCAAACACCACAGACTCCCCAAGAGCATACACGAACCAGAAAATGAAACCAACAGTACCAATTTCCCAGACTCAGTAAACTCCAGGTTTTCCACACAGTTAATAGCTTGAGATTATAATCCAAGGAAAGGCATTACTTGAAAACATGAGAACTGCTTAAACAGCCTGGAGAATGCACCTTTAAAACAGAGGTGTGGTATTTCAAGGTAGATGCAGTGGTTTCCCTCCCCTTTGACAGACAACAGCACTCAGCTCTTTCATTTCTTGCCCTCCTGGTGATGTCAGAAACCCAGCAGTACGGGGAGGAAAAGGCTGTGCATCTCTGTGCCTTGGAGGAAAACAGGACTGAATGTGGACCTGTGGCTCCCATGACACTGAGCTCAGCCCCTGGGTGTTGGGTCCCTGCTGTCCCCACCACTGGGAGCAGTGGCAGCTGCCGCATCACACAGGATGAACCCTCAGCGCTGCCACTGATTTCTGAAAGAAAGTGTCGTTATTTTACATTTTGCAAGTGCTCATATGCAGCTCACATCCGCAATCCATTTCTAACAGGTAAATATGTAACTGTCAATAATTAACTTTGTTACTGAGTGAGGAAAAAAGCCACTTTGTTAACAACTATGGATGACGCCCTTACTGGCAGAGCAGAACACAGATTAGCCTTTTGGAAAGGCTGTTAAGCATCCTAACTCCACTGTACACCCTCATCACAAGCCTGTAGAATAGGTTTGAAGTGGGGAAAAAAGAAACTAAGCAAGAGAAACTAAAAATCATTACTGTAAAAAAGATTTTCAAAAAGCAATAGGGTCATTCTGAGGCAGGACCAACATATTTTTTTATGTTCAGAGTCTTGCAAATCCCGTAAGGTTCAGTATCAGACCAACTATCTGGAGTTTGGTGGCCCCCTCTTAACTAGGTCACACAGGAACTGGTGTGACAGTGTGATGGGGGCTGTGTTTTTGAGGTCAGCTGGAGGCAAGAAGAAATAAACCACTAGAAAAAACCCCTATTGCTGGATGGATTGTGAGTAGTGAGCGTCACGATGACGTCTGCCGGTCTCGTGGAGCCGGTGAAGGAGCTCAAAGCACTTCAGCAGAAGAGTTTGAGGCAGTTTGGTTTAGTCTCAGTTCCCTGGGTCACTGTGTTTCCTAAGCAAAGACAATGTTATCATCCTGGATCTAATAAAAGTTTAGGAAATCAACGGGCCTTGAAGAGAGCCCTGAGAAGTGTGAAATAAAATATCCGGACTATAAGTAGGAATCCCTTTTCATTAAAACCACCTGGTTAATATTGCACCCATGTGCACCTAAGGCACTGAGAGGGGGAAGAGAAAAATGGAAAATTACAGCAACTAAAGAATAACAAGAATATCCAGAGCTCTAATAGTAAGTATTTAAAGCACGAAGGTGTGTAAACAGCTCACCCCACAGCACATAACCCAAGCGCCTGCTGGTAGAGGAGGAGCAAGCTTTCCTCCAGGGAGATAAGCCCATCCTTCTCTCTCTCAGAGACTTACTTGCCCTTTTATCTGATTTAGCCATGTCAGAGGCATGGCTTTACAAGACCAAAACAAATCATCCACTTGTCCAATCTGCACATAACCAAACACCATTTCATCTGGTTTTCTACCTGCATATTCAACCCCAAAGCTTATGTTTAGATAAATGCTTCTTCTAGAAAGACAGGCAAGCTGAGCGCCCATCCCAGAGGCATCTGCCTCCTCCCTAGAATTTGTTTCTGGGGTTCCCCATCAGCATAGCACAAGCATGTGTCGTATTCATCCAAAAGCAGTTTCGGCACAGCCCCTGCTTTGCCCTTTTCTGGTAGATCAAGGAGATTAAGGACCCTGAGCCTTCTCCTGGTGAAAGATCTCCCACACTGATCACATCACCTACACTTCCTTTGATAAAATAATCAGGTTCTGCTCCTTCTGTCCTTGTCTCAAGTCTTTGCTTCTGTCATTTCCCTGGCTTTCCTGCTCCTTTCTCCCAGTGTTTCACAAGTGTTTGTCATTGGACTTTAACTTTTATCTTAAAAGGGAAGGAACTCAATTCTTAGAAGAGAGAAGATCACATCTCTTCTGTCACTTGCTGCTCCCCTTGCTCACACAACTGATGGTCTCACTCACTGGTTTTATTGTATCAGAGGCCTCACCTCAAGCTCCTGGTTGGATGAGACCTTTGGGATACCCTATACAGCAACTGCTGTCCAAGATAAAGTCCCTGTTCTGCAAACCCCTGGCTGGAGGAGGGTTTTAGGTAAATGACTTTCCTTGCTGTTTTATATTACAATGGAAATATTTCTTGTTTCCTTTCTACCACAGGCCATCCAGAGCACCGACAGCCCAGCCCTTTCTTCACCATCACTCTGCTCTCTAGATGAGCAACAAACTTCCTGCAAAGCTGTTTCGTTGGCCTGGAAGGGATTTCCTGCCCTGAAAAGGCAGTCTGTAAAATCTGCTGATCACTCAGTTATAGATACCAAGCTAAAATTAGTTTGGTGCCATGATACTGGCAGATACAAGAAACCTTGACCCTTGTCCCCTGAGTACTGTATTACCCCTGGGCTCTCCTGCCCTCCAGGCAGTGAGATGCCTCAAAGGCTTCCCCAGATCCCAACAGAACACAAGGCAGAGCAGACCTAGAAAATCACTTCAAGGAGAAAATCCTAAGAGAGAAAAAACCCAAAGAAACAGCAGGTATCGCTGTTAGAAGATATCTTATCAAGACAGGCTAAGGCAGAAAAGGGGCTTTCCTATCCAAACACTTTTTAAACAGCACTGTACATTTTCCTTGCAGGCTGCTAAGAATGCAGTTTTTCAGGCAGATTTTTCTTCCTCCCACCAGTCTAAGTTTTTCTGAACTCTGGCAGCTCTTATCGGTCTCACAATCTGCTGCAGTCAAGAGCATCAGGCTGGGTTAGAACAGGGTCCTGAGTCATTGTGGCTACCTGAGCCTTAAACTATCTCCTACACAAAAACAGGTAATTCGCTCACAGGATCTTCCCCTTCCTCCTCCTGTTTTAATTAGAAAACAAAACTCTTAATTGACTCTGGCTTCTTCTGTAAAACACTTTGAGACTCACTGACCAAAACTACTACGTAGGAGCAGCTAAATATTATTATTAACCACTTGATGTTTCTATTGAGAGTCGAAATATCTTTTCTTGCTGCTAATCACAGATGAAACATCCTTCCCAGCCTTTACGGGAAGGTTCAGTGAGTGGGTGGAGGCACTTGAGACATCAACCCCAGCGTCCCCACAGCATCATTGCCAGCTCAAGCACAGGGCAGCACTGACAGCACCAACAGAGTAACAGGTAGAAACAGACATATAATAACCCAGACAAGGCAGATTTTGAAGCTGAAGGAATGGTGAGTCACAGCTCTTCTCTCTAAGCCAAAAAAAAAAAAAAAAGGCTGTTGCCATAACCTTTCCTTCCACTCCCCTGCCCCCTGCAGCTGCTGAGTTCCTGTGCTGCTTCTGCCTCAAACCCATTTCTGCTTCCTAACCTGCCAGGAAGAGGTGCAGTCATCTCCACATCACAGCTGGGGAAACTGAGGCACGTAACAGGCATCACTCAGAAACAGGGAGCTGGCAAGTAATAAGACCAGGGCTGGCTGTGGCAGGGAGCAGTGCTGAACCCAGCCCCCAGCTCCTTGGGAAGTGCTGGTGTTACCAGCTGGGGACAAGGGGACTCTGGAAGGAAAACCAGAGACACAGTTCCCATCATCTCCACCCATAGTTTCGTGTGGATGATGGAATGAATCCAGCCCTCATTACGCAGGAATTGTCATGAAAAAAGGATCTTTCCCAAGACTTCAGGCTCTTCCTGCTTCCAAAAGGAGTAGGAAATACAAGGAAGACGGATGCACTTCAGTGCTAGTCACGCTTCCCTTCCCTTGCGAGTAAACTCAGATCATGGGAAAAGTTAAAATGGTTCAAAATACGCTTGCTGATTTGAGATTTCTGGATAGTTAACTGATTTTTTTTTTTTTTTGGTAAAGAAAACGCATACAGATCTCATCCCTTAGTGCCACAGAGTTACACCATCAACACAGAGCCAGCGTTCTGTACTGAAAGGATCAGGTAACTCTGAAGACTGGATAACAAAAAAAGGATGAAATCTGGAAGGATGATGGAAGGTCAGTATCTAAAGGGCTTTTAATAGAGGCTTTGCTCATGAAAAGAGCATCAGCACAAAGGACCTCGCTGCACCAATGGGTCCCAGCACAACCATGAGCCACTGACACCACACAGTTAAAGCAAGCAGGGTCCTAAAATGTATTAAATGAGACACTTTCAGCAGCAAAGCAGAAATCAGTAGTGCTCCATCTTGAGTCATCCTGGCTGCCCAGCATCAGTCACACACCATGTGAAGGTGGAGAGGGAATGGAGCTGCCAGAAGCATCACCCGCAGATGTGCCACAGGGGAGATCTGCTGCAGGCAAAGATCACTGTTGCCAAGGGAACAAAACAGAAAAAAAACCCAATCCCAACCCAAACATGGGTATGGTATAAACAGATCAATAAGAGAGGAAATGAGAAGAAGATTTTAACAGATACTGATAGGAGATATAAAGAGACTGCTGTGAAATCAAGGGTGCAAGAAAGCCAAACAGGTTTCTATTTCTAGGAAATTAAATATGACCAGGGGAAGGAGATGGTTCGTGAGCCTACAGCTTCTCAGATATTCAGTGCACAAACAGGGGACACAGCAAACTTGGTGTTCTGCAACAACCTTAGAGCTGAAATGCCCCACTGGAACTCAGTGAGTGGAGAAACAAGTACAGACACTGTGCTCCTGCAGTCCCTTCTCCCCACCTCCAGCAGGGAAGGCTTAACTTCATCTCAGGCTGAACTCCATGAAATCAGTGTGCAGAGTAGGTACTGGCTTGTTCTTGAACAGGACAAGGGGATGCATCACGTGTCATTACACTGAGCAAGGCATGGGAAGAACCAACATCCATCCTCACCCTGCTAACCTGAAAACAGAGCTGAGTCTGTCCTGCACCCCACGTCTGCTCATCTTCGATGAGCAATAACATCTCCACTGCCTTCCTGGGCCTCCAGTGAGGTCAGTTTGGGTACACAGGTGATCAAGGGGGATGCAAACCAGGCCCCTGGTCCCACTGCTTGCCAGCAGGAAGGATGCTGTAGGTCAGCACTCATCCTGCTGGGCTCCAGAAATACATAGCTGGGCTGGGGGGCACAGCTCAGCCCCCCACCAACACCCTCCTGTGCACTCCAAGCCTCATCAAGTCCAAGGAACAATTAGGCTGTTTACCTGGTGATCTGTAAGCGTGGGCTGAGCTCACTGTGCCCCCAGCAATCCCGTGTCAGGGCTGGAGCCCAGCTTGAAGCATTTCACACAGAGACAGTGATTTTGGCCATTGTGCGTGCTGAGAACCTGGAAAGGGAAATGCTGTCCTGAGCCTGGGCCAGGAGCATTGTCCCAGCCACCCTGGTGCTCCCAGGAGGGCTGTGGTGTCTCCAGCACACTGGTGGAGCAGGCTGGCAGCCCACGTGCCTGGGAAGGGAAAAAGGAAGGGAAGGGAAGCACAACTCCCTGGTGTTGATTAAACAGCAGGGGACACTTGCAGGGGAAGGAAATGGAAAGAGGATCAGGAACTGCATCTGCCTGAACCTCAGGCAGTTAAAACAAACTCAGTCTCAAGCCCTCGCTCTTCTCGTTTAGTTTCAGGTCAGACTTTCCTAAGAACCTGGGAGATGCAGTTCAGAATCCAAGCAAAAGAACGACTTAATTACTTTAACTATTTAAAAAATTAATTATTTATTACTGCATTTTAATATTAAGGCCAAACAGGCATGAAACTCAGCATCACATGTCAGCACAGATGTTTTAATAGAAACAAGAGGCTTCAGGAACCTTGCTCATCCTCTGATGAGTTTAACACACACAGGGCCCAGCACATTTCCATTGGAAAACCTTCCCATATGGCTGAGGGTGCATCTGACTCCAGAAGGAACTGCAGTGCCTGGGTCTTAACTTAGGGAACAGCTTCTCCCCATTTTCACTGCTTGCACGCTTATGGTAGTTGCAGGGGTGGAAAGAGAAGGAGAGGGTCAGTCAGAACACTGGACCCCTTGGAAAGAGACCATTTCCAGCACTGTATACTTTCCAGCAGTCCCTAATTAGGGAGAATTTGCAGGAATAAATAAACTGGCAGTGCTACAGCCATGCACTCCACTTCCAGATGTGTGTGTCTCATTTTCACGTGGTGTCCGAGGCAGGGCTGGAAACTCCATCCCCGCACAGCCAGGGCAGGAAGCAGGCACAGCTCAGGCTCCCCACCCCGAGCCCACCCCTTCAGCAGCCCCGCGGGTACAAATCCCATGCCATCCTGCCTCCCCCCGCACATCCCAGCTGCCCTGGGCACTGTCCTTCATCCTCCCGGTGCTCCCCATCCCTCTCCCATCACACGGGGCCACGGGACCCCCACAGGACCCTCCCGTCCCGGCTGCAGAGCAGGGCGTGAGCTGGGAAATGGGCTGTTACAGCCGCTGCCTCTGCTGCTCTCTCAGCGCCTGCTCACGACCTTTTCAACCCAAAACTTTCCAGTCATAAATATACCAGCTTATGGCAGGAAACTTGCTTTTCTTATACTTCTCCCTCCTTCTCAGAGAGCCATTTCCAGCAGCTCGCGCTCCCTGCACCAGCCCCCCGTTGTTTCTCCCTGCTCCTCCGAGATATTTCAGGCATGCATTAAACTCTGCTGCAGCACAAAAACCCTAAAACTCCCTGTAGAGGCTCAGGAAGCACCAGGAGCTGCAGGTCAGGCCTCAGAAGCAGCTGTACCTCCCCATCTCCCTGCTTACATCAAAGGTTTTATTATTATTATTTCTTTTTGACATAAGCCAGTTTGATAAGAACAATTCCCAGATGGAGCTGCAGCCCCACACCCACTCGGTTTCCTCTGGGCAGCATGGACGCAGTGTGGGAGCTCACTGCATGGTGGGAGGAGGACACAAGGGCAGGAGGAAAGGAAGGAGAGGAAGAATGAACACAATTTTCCTTTCCTTTTAAAGGCTTTGGCAGATACCAGTGAAAGGAGCAGCTGAGGTGGGGCAATCAGCATCCACACAGCACCGAGCACCACCAGCGGCTTCCCTTTGCTCCAGCTCCACCACGCAGGGATGGGAAGGACTCACAAGTGGACGAGCATCACTGCCAAGGTCCATGGGCTGTGTGCTCCCACCTCCACGCAGATGGGGATTTGGAGTCACCCCAGAGTGGTGTGGCCAGGGGAAACCAAGCCCTCAGCTCCGGCACCACCGCTGCCTGGGAGAGCTCGGCAGGTCTAACAGAGGTAAGATTGGTGCTGTTAAACTGCTGGGCTCAGGGAGTGCAAACAGGAAAGAGATGGGCCAGCCTGGACCCACAGAGGGACCAGCTGCCTTCAGCAAGGGCAAAGTCTGCTCTTACACCTCATTAAACTGTCCACTTGAAAAGTCTATTAAAACCCTGTCAGGCTCACACCAGAGACACATCCAAGGTAACCCCCTCTAACCAGATCCCAGTATAATCCAGCAGACTCCAGGGACAGAGTGAGCTGAGCTGTGCTGGGCACCACTAAAGCAACAGCCCCAAGCTGTGGATTCAGTGGATCTACCCCAGTTACAGGAGGCAACCTGGGAGATCAGACTCCAGCTGCCTTTCATGCTGGAAAAGCAAAGTCCCCTCTAGACAGCTTTCTAACCAGTATCACCCTCTGCTCCCCAGTCCATCTCTTACATACCCAGCCCTGACAACACAGAGTCAGCGTCTTCTGCAGATGCAGAAGCTGCACAGCTGATTTGAAAATCTGGAGTAAAAAAAAAAAAAAACAAAAACAAAAACCTGATTCAACATTTTTAGGGGAATTTCCCTCAGCTTCCTCTCCCTTTCCTGTGTTCAGCCACTGCTGCCTGTCCCAGCTCCTGCCCATGCACTGCTGTGCCTGTGGGCTCCCCGCCACAGGGCATTTGCTCCTGCTAAGATTAAATCAATCCTGCAGGAGAGACCTGACGCTGCCACCACCACTCCTGGGCTCAACCCCATCTGCTGGAAGAGATTGTCGACACCAAGCACCATCCCAAGCAGGACAAATCCAAACTTGGGTTTTCCCCCTCCACACCCGCCCCAGTGCAGCTTTCCAAGAGCCATCCCCTGGCACAAGCCACAGCCGGCACACGGGGGTGGGTGAGGCTGGGGATTTCAGCCTCCAGAAACAAAAGAGGATTGGAAAGAAAAAAAGAAAAAAAGTCAGCTGGGAGATGTGCTGCAAGCAGGCCAAAAGCAGGGCCCATCCAGGGTTTCCCTAAATGGGAAAGAGGCCCGTGAGCACACTGGGGGCAGAGCACCAGCCACGGAGAGACACGGCACCACGCCAGGAGAGAGAGGGGGAGATTTCTACCAAACACTACAAGAGGGGAGAAATTACCCACTGGCAATTCCCCAACAAATGGGGCAGCAAAACCCTGGGGACAGGCTGAGTTTGGGGATCCCAGAATAGGGCAAAACTCAGAGGCACTTGGGCAGCGCCTGCACTGCCACCAGCCACAGGGCACAACCCTTCCTGGGGAAGTTGTACAGAGCATTTTGCTGCAGGGTATTGGGCAATTAGCTCTGACACTCGTGTTTCTAGATGAGGACAGCAGAGTTCAAAGGAGCAGAGCTGGCCCTGCTCCCTTGCAGTGACAGCCAGGGCTGGGCTATCTCTGCCCGCACACGGCTCATCCATCCTGTTTGTACCCACAACACCTGTGGCCAAGCCCAGCAGGGGAAGGGGAACAGAGCAAATTCCCATTTCTAAGGAGATGGGGCCACTGCCACTACATTAAGCTACATGGAGATCATATGGTGCTCATCTGCCATCTCCGGACTGGAGGCACCATTTGCCACCCTATCATCCACACTGCTCTCCGGTGAGCTCAGCCCCACTGAGCTGACTTTTGTTAATACTTCATCTTTCCAAGTCTAGAATAACCACATCAGGTCACAGAGTATTGGACTAGATGTTCCACCAGCAGAATTAAACAGTCCCTGTTTACGAGAAGTTAAAATAAGGTAGGAACTAAATCTGAAATGTTTTTTCCTTATAAAGGAACGACAGGAGGAAAGCGCTGCGTGCATTAAGCATCAGCCCTTCTCGTTCAGCAGGGACTGGCAGTGTCTATAAGCTCAAGGGATGTTGTTGTTCCCACACAAGTAAGCACAGATAGACCAACACAAAGGAACAAGCTACCACACCTGAGCTCTGTCCCTGCACACCTTCCTTCTCCCCACACCTCCAGAAAAAAAAAACAAACTGAGGCACAGAACCCCCACTTTGGTTGGTTTAACAACCAGACAACGTTCCTGAGAGTCAAATAAAACTGCTCTGCTGCCTCAGTCTAGTGCTGGAGTCCCTGGGGAGCACTATCCTGCAAAAACATGTGCCTTGATGTAGCAGCAAGACCCTCCTAAAAAGAAGGTCCTTAATCACTCAGCAGACACACGTTATTGCCACCAGCTCCAGCCGTAGGTCTGCACATCCCTACCAGGGGCATCTCATCTGCAGCTCCGCTCTACTACTGCAGGTGGTTTCCAAACAAACCTTCTCTACAGCGCTTGCTTGTAACTTGGGAGAGCATTTCCTGCCAGCTGGAGGCCGGACAGCAATTTCTACACTGCAGAGAAATGCTAACAGCCCAGAGAAGCTCCAGTTGCCTGCTCAGAGCCAGGGACGGTGACCTGACCCAGAAGCAGGGCTGGGCTGTCCCTGTTGTCACCATCCCCTGCACAGCCCAGGCACTCACTGAGGTCTGCAAGCACAATGCTCTCGTGCAGCTCTGGTGAGCCAGGCATGGTGGAAGCAGCTAGAGGCCAATTTGCACATAAACAGCCAATTAGCTGCAGAAAGAGATGCCCACTTGGTCGCTTGCCAGTCTGTAGACAGATTTAAGACATGAGGGAATTGAATCTCCGGTCCAGATATCACTGTGGCCAAACAGGCCACCTCCTCTACTGGCCTCTGGGAGAGCCTCTGGCAGCACAATAAAAGGAGTATTTAGCAAAGCTACAGACTCGCTTGAAAAAACTTGAGGACGATGAGCCATTTTGCAGCCAAGCTTCGTATAAACACATTGATAATGCTGTTAGCATCGGGCCTGGGATGAAAAGGGCTGCACAGCAACAGCAGGCCCCTCTGTCTGCCTCAAGAAAGCCCCTTTCTTGCAACCCACATGTTTAATCTGTGATCTGTGTCTGCTGCCAGCCGCAGTCATACCAAAACCTGCTCACCTCATCTATCTTCTATGCATCCATGGATTTAGGTGAAGTGGGAGCGCAGGCAGAAAGGCAGGGCTCGCTCGCAAACTCCCCTCTGTTCTGTGCTCTCCTGCTCTTCCCATCTTCATCAAACACCTTCATCGCTGTTCCATACAGAGATGGAGGTCAGTGGTGTGGAGCAGCCACAGCACCCTCATGTCAGAGGTGCCTAAAAGCTTCTGTGCCCACACCTTTGGTAAGGTCCATCTGAAACCAAATCCTAGACAAGATCCGTTTCTGCATGATCTCACGGAGTCACTAAATGGTTTGGGTGGGAAGGCACCTTTAAAGCCATCTAGTCCAACACCCTGCATCAAGCAGGGTCATCTTCAACTAGTTAATGTTGCTCTGAGACCTGTCCAACCTATCCAAGGTACATGTCTGCATCCTGGTGCCTCTCAGGGTGCAGGGGCTGTGGGACAATCTAGCACCAAAAATTAATGTCACCAGTGGCTCAAAGGGACCCTCTTGCCTCATGTCCCCTCTGCACCTCTCAGAGAGGGGCTGTGCCAGCACTGTGAACACGAAACAGCCTCACCAAGCACACCAAGCTGCTCGTTAGCTGAGATGTGAACACACCAGCAACAGGATCAGAGCCTCCTCAGTCTGCTGAGGACAACATTAGGTTTGGGACACTTGGATTCACCTTCAGTCATGTTGGTGCGGTCCCAGAATAAAGCCTGGGTGCTCATCCCTAACGGATCTGCCTTGATTTGGCTGTCACTCCGATTTGCTCACTCAGCAGCTTTGCTGAGCGCTCGAGGGAACGCAGGTTTGTGCAGCTCCTGGTCCCTGGGCTCAGCCAAGCGTGCAGTGACTGCAGTCAGCTCCACAACTGCCCAGGGACTGACACGGAACACTCGCCCTGGCAGAGGAGGAGACAACGTCAGCAGAAGTCAAACTCCTGTAAATGCGCTTGTGAAGACACTTCACTGAGTTTAAAGAGAAGTTCAACCTTTCCTCCTCAGCTATTGCTGCCACCTCACATCACTCAGACCTGCTGACCAGCCACAACCTGCCATAGATTTCCATGGTCATTCCTGTGTAGACATAAACATTTTATTAAAACTACGGAGCAAGCACTCCACAGCATAATGAATATTCATGCTGCCTTCCACAGCGATGAACTGGAATCCCAGCACAGCACAAGCCCTGCAAAGTCTTCTCTACCCGCCTGAAAGGCACAAAAGTGTGGGAGTTGAACAAGGATCAGTATTATCCACTAAACCACAGGATGAGCTCTGCAGAAACTGGCAGGCTGGATTGATTCCAGTTGCTAAAGAAGGCAAATAGTGCAGCCCAGCTCTCGCACACCAGATGTGTGGAGCATCTACAGATTTGAGAATGTGAAGACACCCCGTCCCCATCCCGAGAACCAGGCGGTCTCCCTCACACAGCCCCAGCACTGCCTGTTCCTCAGAGTGGCACTTTCAAACAATTCTTTATTTTCTAGAATTAGGCATTAAAAAAAGCATTTGAAGACAGTGCATTCCTTTTACATCTTGCAGGCTTCTGGCTGATAGAGAGAAGAGCTGGCAAAACTCAAGGAAGGCTGACAAAGGAATAAAACAGAATAAATCCCTCATCTTAGAAGAAAACAGGCACAGCCTCTGAGAAAGGAATAAAGTAAAATAAACCCCTCATAAGGAATCAGCCACAGCCTCTACACACCACAGAACAGCCAGGGGTTTGCTTGGGAAGGTCTAACTGGAGTTTACATTAAGCAGCAGAAGGATGGTTAGTGGGGATGAAACAGGCATATTCCAGGGAGAATCCAGACACAGTTCTAGGTGTCCCACACTGTCTGGGGTTTCCAGAAAAGGTTCCCATCCCAAAGACAAGGATCTCTTTGCATCTCATTACCATTCCTCATCTTTTACATGAGGATAACTCTGTTTTTCAACCATATCCAAGGACAGACTGCACATCTGTATCTTTCTGCTATCACAAGGGCTTCCCCAGCCCATACCAGTCACACAAGAATGAATTTCCACCCTCAGCAATTAGACCTGTTCAGCATTTACAGGATGTACTTGATCTCTGTTTCCCTTCAGTGCTTCTCCTGAGGGAGCTGTACAGCTCTCCTGGAGTGGCACTGGAAGATCCCACAGGAACAGCCACATCATCACCCAACAAGCTATCCAGAACTCAGTTATGAGGAGAACAAAATCTCCCAGCCTGGCAGTGCAAGGGCCCCATTACGTGTTAACTGCGCTTTTGCTTCCTTTCCCTCTGACCTTCACACCGAGAGCTGGGAGCTCCTCAAGCCAAGCCCACTGACAGCGAGCACTGTCCCAGCTTGAGAGCCAAGAAAAGCCCCTGTGGATTACAGCCTGTTGCTCCATGTGTTGTCAAAAGAGCACAGGGCGTCAGAAATCACTTGAAGGGCCAGGGACTGTCATGTATGATGCAGATTTATTGCTACTCTCCTTCACCAGGGCCCCTGGAAATCTTAAAGTGCCCTGGTTTCAGGGCAAGCCCGTGAACTGCAACTCCTCAAAGCCCACTTTACCGCTCCGCCCAGCCCCAGAAAGCTCCCAGAGGTGTGGCATCCTCCTTTGCCTGCCAGTACGGAGATAAACCTCAACTCCTACGCCTTCCTCTGGAGAAAAACCTGATTGTGGTGCTGCAGGAGTGCAGGTCCAGTTCCTGCAGCATCCTGAACGGATGGAAAGTCACATCTGCAAGAGGGGACTAGGAAGGCTTAAGGAGGTGAGAGACTCAGGTGGAGCCACACAAGCAAGTCCAAACTCCTGAGGACGACCTTCCCTGCACAGGTACCCCAGCCCTGCTGGCCTGAGCCTCCTGCTGTGTCTGGGTCAGTTCCCAACAACTTCTTCAGCAGCAGCAGCAGCAGGCGCTGGGCTGACCCAAAGCCACATCACACACCCCACAGCCGGATCCCCACAGCCTTGCTCTGCCCGAGGTGGCTCCCATCCCCTCCCAATGTCACAGAGCTGCTGAAGCTTCTGGGGCAGCTCTGCCTCTTGCAAGGGACTGTCAGCAATTTGCAGATCGCATGTCCTGGCCTCATCTATAAAGGAAGGATGTTTATATAACCCGAGGAAAACGCCAAGCGCAGCAGGATTGCCAGGGAATACGCTTTCAGCTGCGGGAGCTGGTGGAGCCCCGACAGCCCGCATCAGTCCAGAATCTGCCTTTAACTCTTAATACCAAAAGGGCAATTTCCTATTTAATGGAAAAGAACGAAGTCTCTGCAAAATAAGATGTTCCTGTTCACAACAGATACAGCTGATGAGCACTGTATTAAATCCAAGTGGTCACTTCCAGTGCTTCCTGAGAGTCCAGCTCCCTACAGAGCAAATTCTGCATCTCTGCTGGAAAACACCAGGTTCGTTGGTAGTTGTTTTGAAAAACAGTTTCTTTTCCAATGAAAAGGACTGAAAACCAGCCTGGCTTTATTGTCCATGCAATACTGAGGAGTGGGCTAAGAAGGGAATATTTTTAATGGGTTATTTGGATGATGGATCTGACATATCTGCATTTAAAAAAAAATACATCTCATTTGTAAGCACCAGTCTGCCTTGGAAAGCAGCTCCTGACAATAATTCACTTTTCTAACAAGAAAAAAACTTAAAGCTTCCAAAAGGCAATGAAGAGCAAGTCAGGGACCTGGAAGCCAATATCTAAAGGAACTAGAGGGAAACATGGGACAGCTACTTGGAGCTGAGGACCTCAGCCAGGCAGAGGCGGGAACAGCAGAGGTACGTGGGTTTTGGATGGATGTGATGCCTCCACACCTCGTGCATCATCTTAGCTATCCTCACACATATTACCACACTGTACACATCCCCAGACACTGCTGACCTACACACTTTAATGCAGTTCCTTTTTAATGTTTAAGTAGAGAAGGAAGCACGAGAGACAGTTCAATTAACTCAAACGGCTTCTCCCAGATGGCCAGAGGCAATTAGGGAACAGTCCTGCTTCTGCCAGTCCTTCCCAGCTGCACGAGACTGTGCAGTGGCTCCTAAAGGGATGCAGGGGTCGTTGGAGCTGGAGGAAGGAGCAACCTGAATTGCAACCCAAAACACAGCATGAACTTCTGCTAAAGTTCAGACAACCTCTGCCCCCTCAAGCTAGCCTTGAGTTTGCACTGGATTTTAAGCCAGAAGAAGTGAAATTGGACAGGAAAAGCTTACACTTTGGATGCACTTGTATGTCAACAGCTAGAACTTTTTTTTCCATAGGAAAATCTGTCAGCAGAACGTCCTGAGCACAACCAAGGTGCCTTTGAACAGTTCATCTGACACAGAACCGGATTTCCAATGATTTATGTTGTGCAACACTCGCTGCTGCCGCGGCAGCACAGGGGGGCTCCCACCAGACACAGGGCACTGACAGCCACCAAAACAACCTGTAGCCTCCAGCAACAGGGAGTTTTTCAAAGGAAAAGGAGCACATTGCTCGGGTTTGATGGATACTTAGGGCTGTAGGATGAACCGTTTCAAATGCAGAAAAATGGTGGCCACGGTATCAGCCTGTTGTTTAGATTCACAGCACTCTGTGAGTAACAAGCAGCAAAATAAACCTCCTGTTTCCCTCAAAGAATCACAGAATGGTTTGGGTTGGAAAAAATCATCTCATTCCCACCCCCCTGCCATAGGCAGGGACACCTTCCACAAGACCAGGCTGCTCAGATCTCCATCCAACCTGGCCTTGAACACTGCCAGGGATGGGGCATGCACAGAGTCTGGCAAATGAGCAAATCTTGGGCAAATAGGCAAGTCTGAGCTTTCCCAGAGGTGAGGCAGGGCCCAGGTCTCTGCTGGTCTGCAATAGGAAACAGCACAGGCAGTCAGAGGAGGGGGAGGAAGGTGTGGAGCCCAGAAAGGGAGAGCTCAGGCTGAGTCCCCACCCCTGCTGCTGAAAGCCCTCCTGATACCCCTCCTGCTGCCTCTCTGTTTTTTTTTTTTCTCCAAAACACTCCAGCTTTTCCTCCCACAGGTCTCCAGCACTGCCATCATCCCTGCAGCTGCTTTGCAGCCCTTCAGCTCCTACGACCAAACCACCTCCACATCATCCGCTGTCACACATCTCCCTCCCTCCACCCCTCGGTCCCCTGTGCCACTGGCTGTCACCTTCTTGCCTCTGTACAGGGAAAGATGAAGTTTCCTCTCCAGCTGCAGACAAAGGGCTGCTCTCTGAGTAGCCTCGAGATGGCAACGGAGCTGTGGGGCTGCGACAGAGGGGAGTACAGGGCACCAAAGGTGGGTCTTAACCAGTCTGGGGAACAACTATGAAAAAAGGCCAGTTTTAGCACCCCAGCTGCTGTACAGCTCTGGGTGCACGTGTGTATCCACAGCAAGCCAAGACCAATGCCATGACATACCACTTGCCATTGCATTTGGAGCAAGGCTGGGAGCAGGGATTAAAACCACACACCTCTGCCAATTCTCAGGGCATCACATGAGATTCAGCAACTCCCCCCAGGCTCTCACAGCACAACCAGCAAGAAGCCTGAGTATAGGGCCCAGTACCACCAGTCTGCTGGAACAAACTGATGAGCAAAGGACAGAGAACCCTGAAGCACAACCTTCAATTTAACAGGCCACTCCAGTGGGTGTCTCAAGGGGTAAAGAGGTACAAGAACAGGAACCAGGAACAGCCTTTCTGGATGGAAACACTGCCTACAGCATTCAGCTCTTTCTGCAGAGGGGAGTGGGGAGGGAAGGGTTTCCTGGTCCGTGGCCAATACTGCTGTTTATGGAGGATATGCCTTCCCCAGGGTGTGTTTCAATGGAGAGCACGACACACACAATTTCATAGTTCACTTTCTCTCTCCACCCACTGGGAACTTCATATTTTCTGGAAAAAAAAAAAACACCCCAAAGCAGCCAACCACTCACCAACCACAGCTGTTTCCAATGGGGCTCCCTTCCCTGGGGAGCAGCTGTCAATACAGATGTCAACCAGGGCTTTTTAGGCAGCTAAAATCAGGTCTGATCACTTCTCCACTTGAATGGAGCAAGAAAATGCAAGAGAGGGAAGAAATGGGAAATATTTCACGTGCTGAAGTCCACAGCTCATCTGCTCTCAAGGTCACCTGCTTTGCCTCCATCTTGACAAATCTGTGAACACTTACTTAAATGTGAGCCCTCCTGGTGAGCGTTTCTGGAGTGGCAGCTCCAGCCTTGTCGCTCCACAGAGCCAAGAGAAGCCACAGGGAGAAGGAAAACAATCAAGCAAAACTGCTTCAGGTTTGGGAAGGGGAATCAGGGGGGCAATCTGAGGGAAATGGTAGGTCCATACCAGAAGACCATCATCTCCAAGGCGGAGAGAGGGCAAAGTTTAAAGGCTTCAGCAGAAGACAGCAGGGAAGGATGAACAGGTTTACGTGCCCTTCCACCATCTCAGTAAACAGAGGAGAGTCAGATGGCTTTGGCTGACAAGTGGGGCAGAGAAGAGCTGGTGTTCAGAGGTGTTCCAGCTGTGAACATGGCACTGGCAGCACCAGCACCCCCCTGGAGGAAGTCATGCCTGCACTTGGGATGACTGAGGAATGGACACTGCCACCTGAGAAAAATTCCCCTGTTCTGCTCTTCGGCCCACGCTCCTCAGCAGAAAGAGATCCAGTAAGAATGATTTGTGTCTCCAGCCTGATGTCCAGCTACACCCCATCCCCAATCTCAGATTAGCACCAGCCACTGCCTCCACCCCTCAGGGAGCCTCATCCCAGCCCTGCGTGGGGGTGTCGGCATCTCAAAGGGTCAAATTCCCAGCTTTATCATGACAAATCCCTCACAGCTGTCCAGCAGCGGATCCCGAAGTGCCAGTGAAAAGCGGAAAGTATCTACCTCATTTTCCATATAGGAAGTGAGAGCACACGTGTTAAATGATTTACGCAAGGGTACAGAGCGATTTAGTGGAAGAGCAGGAAAAGGACTCCGACAGCTCCGCTTTTAACTGCCACGAGATACTCCCTCCTGCTGCAGCTTAAATCCTGACTCACTAGTAAATAAAAGCTGTGCCAAAGAACAGATCTGCTTAGGAGAGGGGAAGCCTGATGCTTTTAGGAGTGGGGCACCCTGATGTTTTTAGCAACACACTGAGAAATACCCATCTATTTTACTGAATAAAATCCCTCCATATAAGCACATAAATCAGAATTTACTCTTGCCGGTTGTAAGCCTCAGCAGTCATTTATTTTTTTACAGCCAGACGCAGCCTTTCAGAGGTGAAATTCAAGCGGGCCGCTGGCGGGTGCAGGGAGATCCCGGGGCAGGGGATGCGCGGAGGGGGAGGCCGAAAGGAGGCTGGGGCAGGGGGCTCGGGGCAGGGATTGCGGGTAAGGGGTGCAGACAGCCCCCGCAGCCCCGCGACGGTCCCGTCCCGGCCGCTCCTGCTTCCCGAGGCTGTGGCTGGGCAGCGAACGTGGCAGCTCGCACCTCGTCTCACCACCCCCCCGAGGGGAGTGCCGGCCCCGCAGCCCCGCACCGCCCTTTCCCGTGGCCGCGCATCCCTGTCCCGCAGCCGGGACAGGGGTCCCACCCCCGCCTGGTCCGTGGCACCCCGCTCCCAGCCCCGGCGCATCCCTGGGGATGGGGATGAGTCACCGGGAGTGACGGATGCGTCAAAGAGACGAAGAACAAAGCCTCTGGGGATGCTGACACCCTCCCTTCGCCCACTGGAAACCAGTGACCAGGGTTGCCGGGATACAGCTGCTGAAGTGCAGGATGACCCCAGAGGGGTCTCAATCACAGGGCCCCAGCAGGTACAGCTCTCTAAACGGTGCTTAGTGAAGCCAACCAAGATGTTTCTTATGCAGGGATCCCCTTCACAAATGTGCTAAAAAAGCAGCAAGGGGTTTCTGGATATTCTTTACAGGGAATAGGTTTGCAAAGGTCAGGTGAAGCAGCTATAAAAAGCCTCTTCTCTCTCCTTTACACACGGTGTAGTCAAGGAAACAGGTCTCTGGACTGGAAGGTGGGAGATCTGAGGCTGATCACTTGTGCAGCCCCAGACAATCCACTCTTTACAAGTCGTCTTATAAAGTGACATTTACAATGTCTGTGCAAGTCATCAGGATTTGCCTCCAGTTACACTCATGGCAATCATCACCCAAAACTTCTGACCAGAGCTGGGGTCCCTGCTTTTCAGCTACCTAGGTGTCCCTTCAAAGCAACCATTCCTGCCAATTCAAAATTTCAGCTCCTTCCATTTGTCCCTCTAAACCACCCAGATGGATTCAAACACACATCATCACATTTCATCAGAGATGTTCAGCCAGCACTTACCAAGGACATGTCCCCAGCCCCCAAATCCCCCATGCCAGCCTCTCTCCTCCTCAGCAAGGCTTAAGACACCAAAGCCCCTCCTTCATCACCATGGCTAAGACATTGAAGCCATAACCCTGGAAAGAAGAAGCATCTGAAACTAATAAAGAACCCATATTCTGCACCCATGGGAAGGAAAGCAGAAAGTATTACATACATGCAGGCAGTGCCAGCTGGCACGGGATGAGCTGCCAGCAAGAGGATGCTGCCAGTGTCTACAGATACTAGCCCAGGTTAGGAAGCCGTGAAGGGAGAGCCAAGCACTGAGGGAGTCATGGAGAGTCTCATTTCAGAATATGTGGACCAACTCCTTCATTAGCAGCCACACCAGAGGATGCCCTCACTTTTGTGCATTTACCCCTCTTCTCCAAACCTAATGTTGATTCTTCAAAACCCCATTTCAGACAACAAAGGCACCAAAATATGAGTATTTCTCAGCTCCAATGTGTTGGAGATTAAGCTTAGTTTGTCTTGGTGATATGCTTAAATTTTCCAGACCAGCCGGCCTGTAATGAAATGCAAGAACGCTTTTATTTCCACAGCCTCAAGCTACATCATGGTCAAAGCTGCAACCTGGAAATGCTGCAGAGGTAATGTCAGGCTCCCCCAAACTCCTGCATTCAAGCAATCACACTTTGCCCCCACCAAATTGCTTTTACTGGAAACCAGAATTTGCTTCAAGGCCAACTACTTTAGTTTTTAATTACGTAATCACAAAATTAATGCAGATCTGCTGATGCAGTACCAACTTTACAGGGACCAGGCCATGGGGGAAAAAGAAACAACAATCTTGATTTTCATGCAAAACAAACATTTTTTACAGTGAGATCAATCAATCACTGGAACAAGCTCCCCAGGGACATGGTAGAGTCCCCACCACTGGAGGTTTTGAAGATGTGACTGAGGACTGTGACAGATAACCTCACCTAGGCTCCCTTTCCCACAAAAGGCTGGACTAGGGGATCTTTTGGCATCCTTTCCAACCTGGGCTGTGATTCTACGAAAAAGTACACTCTCTGATTTATTGTGTGATTATTTGCTTGTAAAGCTAATGCATTTTATTCACCTGTAAAACCATGCCCGTTCTCCCCCTGAGCCACAATCCAGAGCTGTTTATAAGTCTCTAACAACACTCTTGGCATCAGTATCCCAAAGCTCTTTTGAACCTTACACTGAAGGGCTATTTCACTTCACCTGCACTCAAACAACAGTTCCATCCAGCAGCACGGGCTCACACAGTCATCCTGTGGCAGGGATGCAGCACCTGGGTGCCAGCACAGGATCAATCAGTATAACAACACCAGCCTGAAATGCTAGAGGAGAGAGTGTGAAGACTCAGCCACAGGGAAATTACTTTTCAGTGTTGGTGCTCAGGAAGGGAGAAGCTGCCCTTGCAAACACAAGCTGTTTGGAAGAACCAGTGGTTATAGCCCAAAAACTCCACTGTAAAGGGGTCATTGTCCATGGACATTGGTGAAGCACAAACATAAAGGATGCTGTCTCCAGCAGCTGTCCAGAGCAGCCACCAAACACTTGTAACCTGCATGGAACAGCTTCAGATCCCACCCCCCCCATTTTAGAGACTCATGACACCCTTTGCTGCAATGTCAGGACAGCTCTGAGTTTCCAGCTGCACTGCTGAGCTCCCCATGCAGGTTGGCATTGGTGCAACCCCCTTCACCAACAGAGAGCTTCAGCACAGAGACCCAAACATCAGGTCCTCACCCAAAACCAAAGGGGAATGGGAGCACAATTGCCTTTTCCTCATGATTTACAGAAAATCTGAGGCAGAACAAGAAATTTCACCTATATTTTCTCAGGTATAAGACTGCTCCTAAAATGGGACTTGCCACCTACCAGGACCTTCCCTGCTGCCCACACGATGCCAGGGTCTGGCCACAGAGCCCAGTTACAGCACTCACAGCACGAGGCATCACTGCTCTCTAACAAATTACTCTGTCCATTAGTTATAGCTGCAAGTACTGTGTGGAAAAGCCAACAGGACACAGATATTGTGCTTCTGAGATCATTAAGGGAACACAAGACATGTGTTGACCCAGACATACTTCCCTAACTACGTACTTGCTCCTACTCAGCATTATGGTATGCTGGACCTTGGAAGAGCCCTGACTTGCATGAGAAACGTCCTCCCTCACCCCAGCAGCATGGGAATCACTTTGCTGGGAGGCTCCAAGTCATCCAGCAAAGCACAAAGCAGGAGGGCAGGAAGCAAAGGAGCTCCTGCCCCAGGGTTAGCCAAGTTCAGCAGAGCGGTGTTGAGGAGCGTTACCTGTGCTGTCAGGGCAGGGATGAGTTGTGCCCCACAGCGGGACCATATTTAACAGAGATGAGCAGAATTTCCAGCAGATTTAAGAGCAGACATCAGGAAATGGATAATGCTTCATACCTTGACATGCCTCAGACAACTGCGGGAATGCATCCCCAGGCCAGGCCGGTGCTGGCAGCCAAGAGCGGGCTGGGAGCAGCAAACTGTGGACACAGTGTCTCCACAGGCAGCTCCACAGCCTCACCAAACCCAGACCCTTCCCTGAGAGAGGGACTGCATGGACCTACTGTTAAAATAGGCCAAAACCCACAGCCACAACAGGTTACTGCAGAACACCTGGGGTGAAGGCAAATGCTTCAACAAGACACTTGGCTGAAAAAACAGCTCTCAGGGAGTTTTACAGGGCACCAAATACTGCAGCAAGACATGGGGGTCAGCACCAGGTAGGGACGTGAGCAGCAGGACAGTGACAGCAGAAGGGAGGGCAATGGACAGACCATCAGCCACCAGCAGGACAGACAGAAAGGTGACTCTCAGTGCCAGGGCTGGGTGAACACAGTGGGATCTGACAGGAGGTGGAACCATCCAGACTGTAAATGCACAACCTGGTGCCTCATGTGTGTGTGTGTGACACGCTGCAAGCCAGAGGACAAAGAAACACGTCTGATAAACAAGGTGCATAGCTGTGAGAAGACCACTAAAAAGAAATGTGTTAGGCTTTTACCTGCCATTTCCTAGGAATAACAAGGATGTCAAGAAACCTGAGACATGAAACACAGCAAAAGAGATCAGAAGCAATCCTTCTGCTACATGTATATTAAGATTAACTTCTACTTAAAAAGTAATGAAGAAACAATTGTATTCCCTCACAGCAACCCTTCATATCTCCATCAATCACATACAGGGTCCCTACTTGCCTTTCCCATTGCTCAGTCTGGGCATGGGGTGCTTTCTGGGTGGCTCTGAGGACACCAAAGATGCCCTGTCAACCCTGCCCAGCCCCTGCAAACAGGGCCTGTGTCCCTACTGCTCAGCATGATGTGTAAAACCATGTTAAACTAAGAATATCACACACAAACGTAGCCATAGTGGATACAAAGAGCGATCACCAACGGGTTAATGAGCACTTCATCCCTCTTTCTATACACCCATAGCCCTCCCAGCTGCCAGGCTCTGCCTAACACATGCCACTCACTGCAGTCAGGTGTCACAACCACCCATTCATCACCATTTGTTAACTCTTACAATGAGTTTTCCCAGTGCAGTTTCAAAGGTGACACTAATAATTTCCCCAGGAGATCAGATCTCCCTTGCCATCCTTTCACCCCAACCATCGCGGTAACCAATCCCCACTGCTCAGGGAGCTGCAGACCCTTTCCTTTTAAGAAGAGGCAAAGAGGCCCCGCGGTGTTCACAATTGAGGCTTTATAGAGAGATCCGGGCTAGGCAAAAGAGCCATCTGCTAGGGAAAGACAGGAGAGCCATCTCCAGGCCACTGCCACCAGCGCAACCTGGCACTGCAGGGACGCAGTGTGAGGAACACCCAGAGCACAGCTCCCCAGCCCTGAAACGAGTGGAGAGGCATGCCTGGAAACAAACTAATTTAGAGCTGATGCTTTTCATGCAGTATTAACTCTTAGAAATGTGTGAAAAATGGATTAAAAGAGACTAACATGTTCTGTGAGATCGTGTTTGTTATACAGCACCCACAGGTGCTGAGACTGGTGCCTTGTTACAGACCAAGGAAGACCCTCCCTGCCCCAGAGCTGGCAGTGAACCAGGCACAGACCCACAGCATCATCTCGCACCTTCCATGCCTTCCCCTGAAGCACAGGGTGTCTGTCATCACCTAAACCAGGATTCTGAGTCAAGGATATGGCTCTGTGAAGGAAAGCCTGAGCTCTCCCTGGGCAGAGGAGACCCCTCGGGCCATGCCCAGCTCCAGCAGCTGTGGGAAAGCCGTGCTCAAAGAAGAGGCCAGGCCCAGTTCCCACCCAGCCCAGAGTGCCCTCGGCCCATCCGGCAGCCCCACACTCGGATCAGGAGTCAGCTCATCCCACCCACAGCCAAGGATTAATTGAAAGCATGTTTAGGGCCAGAGCAGTGACTGGGATGAGGCCCCCAGCACAGCACAGATCTGCTTTCATCTGAGTCATCTCCCAGTCACCAAAGTCAGGGCCCAGCTGTCCCCCTGCCTATGCTGGGGCAGGCTGAGCTCTGCTCCCTGCACCTCTCCTCCACCAGTGGGGCAGTGCCAGAGCCCACAGCTCTGGGGGACCCTTGGAGCACATCAGCTGGCACAGCTGCTCCCATGCCATGCCATGGATCTGGGAGTCAACAGCATGGCCTGGTGATATGAGAATCATGGAGCCATTTAGGTTGGAAAAAACACCTAAAATCATCGCATCCAATCATTGTCACTTTTGTGCCCAGAATCTCCGGGAGCACAGTTTTCCCACATGTGGTTTATCATTCCCTCCACTGCCCTGGCTGAGCAGCTTTCCCTGTCTGCCCTGACTCCTTCAAGCAGGGACCTGTGGAACAGACCTGAGACCCGCCCTTCAGCCCACCTATTCCCCCATCCCATATTTCATGCTGGATCCACTTATCAAGAAACACCACTGGGATGGCCTGCACAGCTCTGGGGTCCCACACAGCACCCAACCCACCCGTGTGTGAGGGAGGGCAGAGCAGTCATGTTCATCATCCTGCACCGAGCCCCTGGGCACACCCACCTGAGGTGGAGGCACACACCACACTTCTGTACACCTGGCCCAGGCCACCAAGCACAGCCACGTGCCCTCCCCACTGCCTGCCCCTCTGCATCCCTGCCCACAGCTCAGCTGCATCTCGGCCACCCACAGCAAAGCCAGCTCCAGCAGAGGTCAGCGAAACATGTACACACTCGGACATCAGCCTTTTGCAAACACTGCTCCTGGGCATTAGCAAGAGCTCTTGCATCTTTGCTCAAGGACTCTTGGGGTCTTCTTGCCAATGGGTTCCCTGGGGGCTGCACACCCTGCGGGAATGGGTGACAACCAGCCCATGAGGGCTCTGTGCTCCTTGCAACAGCTGAGCAGTGTCTGCAGCCTGAAAGGAACCCATCTTTTATGGTCTTTCAGAACAAAATGCCCTGGATCACATCACTAGGGAGTCCCCTCTCTCACCAGTGACACTTTGCAGAGCCCCCCCACACCTCTGTGTGGAGGAAGGGGACCCAGTGCTGCACCGAGGATGGGAAAGGCCCAAACCATGGTGGGACCCAACTGCCCCTCCTCTCCCCCACATCCCTCCTGCCCAGTGGCAGAGGCTCTCCAGCCCAATGCCCCAGGCTGCAGAAACACCCACCAGGCTCTGGGTTACAAGCAGCTCTCAGGAATGCTTTGAAGTGGCTCAAACCAGAGGAGAAAGCAGAAGCAAGAGGGATGGACAGAGGGATGAGGAGGTGCCATCCACACCCTGAAGAAGCAGTGGGGAATGAAGGGTGGTCCTGCAGGTAAGCCCTTACCCAGGGGCACTGGGTGCTCTCAGTGCATCCCTGGATGCGGTACAATGGATCTGGTACGGGCCAGCCATGGGAGCAGCCTTCCCTGGCCACAGCTTCGCTCCACCCTGGCTGTTTCCTCTCATCCCTGTGGTTTCCCTCCCAGCTCCGATGCCCAGCAGCCGGCTGGGAACGCCCAGGAGAAGAGGCCTCGTGCCTCTCTGGGGCTGCTGTGCCATCGGGGTGGGAGAAGGGACACACACCCGGTCTGCCAATTTGGGCACAGACACCCCCTCCCTGGCTTTCCCTCTCTTACCCTGATCATCCTGCCCGTGCACGTAGAGGGTGAGCTCTGTGGGTGGCACCACATTGCCTGTCCCCTCTCTCCCTGCTGCTGGAAGCAAACAGTCACGCTCACGGCCATTCCCGAAACAGCTCACCGCTTCCCCAAGGCTCAGCGTACCTGGGAGCAGTTCTTGGAACCACTCAGACATGCACCACTGGGCAGGATTTGCAGGGAAACTGGGGAATTAAATGGAGTTATTCATTCCTCTGCTTCCCCCTTCCAGCCTCCCCCCACTCATGGCCAGCAAGGTGAAGCCCACGCCACAGTGGCGTAACACAGGAACCAGCCATGGAACACGCAGGCAGCTCCTGCCCAGCCAGGCAGGATGGGAGGGCAAAAACCGAGGGAAGACACTTTGGCAAGCAGGGAAAGCTCCACCACAACACACACATACACACACACACTCAGGAGCCAACCTTCAGCGCAGAACTGCGTCTCCATGCCAAGGGCTCGGCTATTTTCCTCCCTCTTCCCGGCTCGCAGCTCTGAGCTAACAGGCTCAGCATTCATCCCCCCGCGCCGTGCGGCACATGGGAGCAGAGGGGGGGAGAGAGAGACTCAAATGAAATCCAGACCTAGAAGGCAGTTTCTTTTTCCCCCCTGCTTCCCCCTTCGCCCCCCTCGGCTTCTGCTGGAATCACCGTCTGTCTCGAGGGCTCAGGAGGATAGGGGGGGAAAAAAAAAAAAAAAAGAGAGAGAGAATCAAGTAGAAACAAGGAAACTATCTTTTTCTGACAAACAAAACTGGTAATATAAACCATTGGACAG
>JAYRBT010000043.1:8441846-8452164 GCA_036023395.1 Myiotriccus ornatus
AAAAAAAAAAAAAAAAACAAAAAAAAAAAAAAAGAAATGCAGAAGGGAAGCATTAAAAAAAAAAAAAAGAAAGGAAAAAAGGAAATAAATAAAGGAATCGGCTGAAATCCACTCGCAAAGGGGCTGTTCCTCCTCTTAAAGTGCAGAAGCTGCTGGAAAGGTAGGAGGGCAGAGGCAGAATATAACACATTAAAAGATCAATAGCCTACCTGAAATCCGGTCCCTCTCCATTACTACGGGATATATTTAGCATCCGCGTGTCACGGCCGTCCCTTTTTTCGGTGGCGTCCCCTTCTTTCCCCCACTCTCCCTCCCTCCTTGCCTTGCCTCCTCCTCCTCCTCTTCCAAAAAAAGCTCTTTGTCTGGTCTAATTTCTTCAATCTGTTGCAATCATGAATGCATCCAAATTACCACATTTCCATGTGCTGATCATATGTTTGTGCTCCAAACTGAAGTAGCTTTGTCTCTTTGAAATGAAAAAGAGTAAGAGAGAAAGAGAAAGGAGGAGGAAGAAAGAAAAAGGGGGTACATGACCCGAAAAATCCTGTAACTCCCTGAAATACTCCACCAGGCACAGGAAAACTGGAAATCCCGAATCCTCTGTGAAACAGTCTTAAAGCTACAGCATGAGAGTGTCCAGGGGAATGCTTCAGCCTCAACAGCTCCCTCTTAATATCCACCAGGAGATGCTTAAGGAACTTGGCTCCTCACAATAACAGAGCGAACAACTCATCCAGCTTCTCAAATCTCTCCCCGCTTCCCCAGTCTTATTTTCCTGCTCTTTCCTCTATCCCCTCCTCCTTCCTTGGCTCCAGCATTCTAAAAGAGCGCAGATCCTGCACGTTCCCCCCACCCTGCCAGGTCTGAAGTTTCGATTCATGCATAAACTATTCGGCTGATGAAGGCTGACTTCATTCCAAGCACAGCATCATGGGCTGCTGCTGCTACCAGGCAGGACCCGAGCGCCGCACATGTTTACTCGCCCCGCGCAGCCCTCGCAGAGCTTTGCCGCCGGCCCTGGCACCGAGCCCCTGCTTCGCCTCCCTCCCCACGGCAAGGCGGCGATCGGGAGGATTTCTGTAGCCTGCCAAAAGCGATAGCGAAAGTCCCTGGCCTGGACAGAAGCTCTTGGTCTTCTCCTTGGTCCCGCAGTGGAGCGAAGGTGGGATTTCAGAGCAGTTTTCCTTCCCTGGGATGCCCGGGCAGGGCACAGGGGTGCAGAGGGAGCAGGGCAGCCCTGCAGAGCCCGGTGCCGGATCCTTCTCTCCTCGTCTGGGATGGAGGGATATGTGGCTGCAGCAGTGAGCTGGCCCGCTAGCAAACTTCCCCTTGGCTGGTGGCCCGGGCAGGCAGCAGGGACGCTGTGTTAGCACCTCCAAGGAGGCGCTGCCCACTGCCCACACCACCCTGCACAGCCCTCCTGTGCCATCACACGCCCATCCCTGTTGACAGTGTGGAGCCTGAGGCACCCAGCCAGATGTGAGGGCACAGCCTCCATCCCCAGAGCTTGGCAAAGAAGCCGTCCATCCCACATCCCCAAGACAGGGATGGCAGATGCCAGGAGGGAAGGCACAGCTGCTCCACTGGCCAGGTGTGCTGGCAGAACCCTTGTATGATCAGCATGGTACCTGTGACACTTCTTGCCCCCAAACACTCACAGTTCACATGGAAAAACCCAAGTGTGATGGATGTGACAGAGCCTGGTACTCCTCTCATACCCTGGGCAGAAGGAAAGGTTGTTTTCCAGCTGGATGAATAAACTTCCAAGGGAAGACTCCAGGCATTACAGGCCATACTGGGACTTCTGGACAGCCTGGACCTACATTATAATTTTTTTCAATAGTGTGGATTTCTCCTGCTCAGCAGCTGATGGAATGTCACTGTCCCCAAAGCAGACGGAGGAACACAGCCAGCACCCAGCCATGGGGTCAGGCCAGGCCCTCCAGCCAACAGCAACCACTGCACATCCCAACAGACAGCAGAGACCTGGTGGGAGGCAGCCCCAGGACAGTCCAGTCCTTTGGGAAGTTTCTCTCTAATCCCCAGTGGGTTATTCCTTGAGCAAGAAGGTTTAGATTCCTTCCCAAATTCCTGTTCATCCACTGTTTGCTGTTAAAGCTCTTCGTGTTCCTGCTGCCAGAGCCCAAGGCATTAGAGGGGACAATAAGCAATGTTTTCCCATTAACAGGCTAAAACCACATTTCCTGCCTGAGATCTAGAAGGTGCAGAACACAAAGCAAGGACACAGGGGAGCTGCACAGCCCCATACAGCACAAAATCCACTGCACTGCCTCCACCGAGCAGCCTTATTGCCAAGCTCCTTAGGCTGGAGAGGAAGGGAAAAACTCAGGGGAAGTATGGAGAAAGGAAGAAGGTGAATGGAAAGGAAGAAGGGATGGGGGCAGCCCACATTTCAGCCTCCAGACTTTAACCCATCAATACCCAGATGATTAGGAACGATAAAGACACTATTTCTCGCAGGGCAGATTACCATGAGGCACTCAGGGAAGTGAATTCAAACTATGATTAATGCAATTGAACTTCAAATTCATAAAACCTCCAGGTAAACCCTGTCAATCAGACTTGAAGCACTCACGCACATTTTCCTGGATTCACTTTAAAGGTGCAGTCATGTGTCTCCATTTGAAGCAGAATTCACAAAGCTTCTGTTTGAAGCAGAATTCTCCCAGGCAAACACGGGGGTGCCTGTGTTTGAGAGAGGGGTACCCTGTGCTGGTGATGTCAGCACTGGGGTTTGTTTCCTCCAAAGGTGCAGTTCCAGTGACACACACATAGGACTGGGGATCCCCCACCTTCTGTAGCTTTTGAGAAGCTCATCACATGCCTGTTCAAAAGGGTGTTTGGTGGTCTGTGCACTGTACAAATAGATATAAAGATAATATATATTCTGTTTTCTAATACTATTGCTAAAGGGTTGGGGGGGAAGTCAAACACACCTAGAATTTAGGAAAGGGACAGAGAAGTCTCTCCCCCAGTTAGGGCTGCCTTCTTGGAGTTCAAGGCCCTCCAGGGCTGACTTTTGGGAAAGCAACAAGGAGAGGGAAGAGGCAGAAGCAACTTTAAGGAAACCACCACTATCTGCTGCAAAAATAAACCAAATTTCCATTTGCAAACAAGAATCTGAAGCAAAGCAGGAGCCTGGCTCCACTGCCACCCCGTGCTCACAGGGGCTGGCGCAGGGGTGCACAAGCTTTCTCTTGCGGGTTTGGACATTCCCACAGCGACAGCCAGCAGGAAGCTCTGCCAGGTGCAGAGAAAGCAAGGAAGGAAATCACAGAAAAGAAAGTAAACCAAGCCCTGCTCCAGGCTCAGCTTGAATTTTCTTTCTCTCACACCTCTCTGAGGCTCACCCAGCAACGCCCAAGCCCTTTGCCAAGCCATAACCTGCTTCTTGTGCGTGAACACGTAGCTAAGCAAGGACCATGGATGTGGCACAGATCCCAGGACAGCAGTGGGCAGCTGGGAGGTGCTTTAGGACTGTTGACACTGTCCCCAGCCACAGCAGTGGCCTCCGTGGTACAGACGTAGGTCTTATTTGCAATTCCTCATCTGCCTCTCTAGTTTTACACTGGGATTATGTTCCTCTGCCATTTGATCCAACAGAAAAGTTATTTTCTTTTCTACCTAGTTCAGCCATGCAGTCCCGCAGTCACAGCCAGCCACCTCCACCAGGGTTTAGCAAAGCAGCCAGGTACCACCTTGTAACCCCAGAGCTGAGCTGGGCAGGTGAGCTCTGCAAGTCCGTGCAGGGATCAGAGGTTCAGACTGCACTGACAAAGGTGTCAGGAAGCAGCCAGAGCAGCCAAAGACCTCCAGGGCCTGGAGAGGCAGGAAAGATGGGGATTCAACTGGTTCTTTCACAAGCTCAGCTATCTGCAGTGCTGGCGAGCTGGCAGGAGAGCACAGAGGGGGGAACAGTGCAGCAGAGTGGAGCATTCCTAAATCAAATTATGTTCAGTGAAGCATTTTCACATGAGGAAATACAGGTCCCAACTCAAACAGCGCAATCAAGTGTTACTCCATTATATTCCCTCTATGCCATTTACCCCCAGGCTGGACCGAGCCAGCAGATGACAGTATCTGAGCCTCCACGGACTGTTTGCTCCAAGAACCTTTCATTTACATTTATATGAGCCTTGAGGATGGGGAAGAAAGAAAACTCTGGCTAAAATTCTCCTTTTCATCTGAAAAAAAGGTAAAACCAAACCAAGGAGAGTCTCCTCTTTCCAAGGGAGGTACTTACCCTCTGAATGCTGCTGCTCTGCTCTTTGCTGGGTGTTTCTTTGCCTCCCCACTCCATACTCCTCTCCCAGCTGGGCAGACATGGAGCTGCCCTGCCCTGGGCTGCAGCTCTCAGCTGCTCTCCATTTGCTGCCAAGCACTATTTTGCCACTCCCTGGCTATTTCTTATGAAAACCTGTATTTGTTCAACACAGGAACACAGATCCTCCCAGGTTGTTACCTTTCCCAAGCCAGAGACCATGCCCAGCACACAAAGCTCATCCCCACCCAGAACACGTGTGGCAGCTGCAGCAGAGGATGTCTAAGACAGCAGCAGCACATCCCCCCTCCTGTCCCAATCCCACAAAGCCTGAGGTGATACCTGCAGAGTGTCCCTGTGTCCTGTCCCGTCCTGTGGAAGGATATATCTTTAAGGACAGTCCCTGTCAGAGCTCTCCTCTGTGCTGGCTCTCAACCTGCCTGCCTGAAAGCCTCAAATTGCCACAAATCCCTTGCATATCCTCCCCAGGCTCTCTGCTCACACTTTAACACTCGTGTGGTGAAGCATTAATAGCAGCTGGCAGGGCAGAGCAAGAGGCGAGGCAGGACTGGACCCTCACCCTCCCAGGAGAACACAGGGAGTTTCAGATAAATATTAACTCCTCCACAATTCCCTGGTTATGTTTTCCTTCCTGGACTCCTCCTTACCATCAGTCTTGCCCTATCAACACTCTATCTTCCACAACTCACTCTGTGAGACCCCAAAACAGGGGGTTACTCCATACCTGAAGGTCTGTGGTCATTCCATTCCAGGCAGGGTTCCATTGGGCACTGCTGTATTTGTTTCTCTGCTCTGGACCCAGCCTGGAGCACTGTGTCCAGCTCTGGGGTCCCCAACATACGGTGTCCTTACTGGAGCGAGCCCAGAGGAGACCACAAAGACGCTCTGGGGGCTGGAGCCCCTCTGATCTGGTCAGGCTGAGAGCTGGGGTTGTTCCCCCTGGAGAAGAGAAGGCTCCCAGGAGACCTAAGAGACCCTTCTGGCACCCAAAGGGGCACCAAGAAAGTTGGAGAAGGACTTTGGAACACGAACATGGAGTGACAGGGGAATGGCTTCACCTAATCTAACCCTGCCCTCTGTCAGCATATCAGGAAGAAATTCTTCCCTGTGACAATGGTGCTGCCCCAGCACAGGTTGCCCAGGGAAGTGTTCAAGGCCAGATAAGATGTGGTTCAAGGCCAGGCTGCACATGACTCTGGGCAATTTGATCTAATTGAAGAGCTGCACAATTTCTGGGCACTTTAGACACAGGCAGCACAGGAGAGTGGGATGCAACACTCAGCTCCTCGGCATGGAGGGGAGACCTCACACAACAACAAACCTGCTGAGGTGTTTGTTTCACCTTCTTAATACACGGATTTTCAAAGTATTTCTGTCTATTGGGAAAGCCACAGGAAAGGTTGGATTTCACCACGTTACTGTACTGCAACACAGAGAGATGCTCTCTTGGTAGGATGAGGCAACAAGACACCACCATCATCTTACCTTAAGTTCCCCTTGCTGGAGAAAGAACGATCCACTGAAGGAAATAAAAAGCTCCAGTACTGTGCAGAAGACCATATTTTCATTTAGCAGCAGAATCATCCAGGCCTGGACATTTCTCTGAACATCATAACACCCTTTTGACCAGAAATCAAACTACAGAAAAATTAAACCAAGGAGGGATTGCTCCACTGAGTTGGTCAGTCAGCAATATCTCTTGCTACTGATGCTTTTCTTGGAGTTCACTTGCTGCTTTCATGGCATTTTTGTGAGAGACTTCACTGTTTGCAGGTCCTCCCTGAACATCTAGAGTGCCTTATCCACTAACCCCACTGCAGAGCTGCCTCCCAAACAAGTCATCCCTGCAGCAAAGGGCAGTCTCTCCTGCAGTCCCAGACACCAGATAAATATAGCAAGGAGTAAATCCATTCTCTCCGCCTAAGGTACAATTAGGGGGTTGGTAAACACCACCAGAGGCACTGGCCTTGGAGGCTCAGAGGATGCCTGTGGTGGGCAGCCAGGGCTTGGGGCTCTCTGCCCACGTGGTGAGGGACACCAGGCTTTGAGGGGGAAGAGGGAAAGCTGAGCAGCCACGAGCTGGCCTGCCAACGTGCCCAAGAGCAATTTGCAAACTGACGTTTCAGCAACAAAAGGATGAGGAAAATAAACATCAGGAAGAGACACATGTAGTCAACCGAGAGAAATGTGACCACACACAGCTTCTTAGGTAACCAACACTCATGAGTTAGCACACACACACCAGCAGGCCAGGACTCACCAGCCCTTCTTCCTCTTTTCATTCACTTTCCCCCATTCCTGAACAGAAAGGTGCTAGATGCTGTACCCTACACAGTTCCATAGCTGTCCCATTCCTCCTGTGCCCAGTAACACCCTGGCTGGAAGTGTGTCTTTTCATCACCACCAGCCCTAGGAGGGTTCCCTCCACCTGCCCAGGCCCCTTGAGTCATCCACATCCCACCACAGCTGTGTCCTCACAGGATATGGGCTGGCAGAGATGATAATGAATATTTTTATCTCTCCCAGCACACTGTTTTACTCTAGAAGACTTGGGATTTTTTTCCTCTGTCCTTCAAAATGGGATGACACAAACAAATGAGGCAAAACCACACTCCACTGCCATTCTGCTTCCCTGCCCTCTGCTGCAGGCTGACGTGAGGCTCTCTTTGAGAGGGCACTAGAAGCTTCCTCCAGAGATGTCTGGTCCTGAGGTGATAAATAAGCTTGCTCAAGGACTCTTATCCCGGAGGAGCCACACTCTGCACTTCTACATCTCCTTTCCTCAGGGGAACCCTGTGGAACTCCTCAGCACTCATCAACAAATCTGCATCACGCTCCAGTGAGGAAAATTGTTATCTCAAAACACAGTCAGCAGCTGAAGCCCTAAAAGTTACTGAGCATTAAAGCCCTGGTCACTCCTAAACCACTGATTTGTATCTTACATTTTGGTTTCCTCACACCAGAGCCCCCCAGTGCCAGGTGCTGCAGGAAGAAAACATCAAGAGATCTATCTCCTCACTTCTGACTTCCAGTAGCCTTTTGGAATTAAAAAGATGGTAGTTGAAACTGGAGATGAATCACGGGTGTTGTAAAGGAACAGGACAAGCAGAACATCCCCTCACCAGCACAGGCCCACGGCACCCATCACTATTCCTTAATCTCTCAGCTGTGCACACAGGCGCGCACACTCCCTCATTCACTGTTAGTAACACACAGCTCTGCTGGAAGCACGTGGGAGCCCCACAGGACTCTCCCAGGCAGCTCAGAGTCCACGTGTCAACGTTACACAAGCACGGTCCTGTGTGTGTCCGTGCAGGAATCCAGGCACCTGAACTGGGAGCAGCCTTTCCGCTTCAACTTCTTGTTGCCTGGAGCTGGGATCACCTACAGAGCTGTGCTGCTGCAGAAGGGGCTCTCCAAGCTGTCTTATGACCAAGTTTCACCCTCTGCTGCTTTGGATTCCTGATAAGAAAGGACATGTGTGATGAAGAGGACACGTGTCAAGTGAGGGTTTGTCACCAGGGAGCCCGAGGGGAGCGAGTGGTTCATGTGCACAGGAACACTTTGGCACAGAGACCAGCACAGCTGGAGTGACCAGTTTGGTGCTTAAAACAAAGGGGAATAGAGGCTGCCCAAAGAAATTCATATGACCTCATCTAAGGACACATCCAGAGCAATGAGGCTGCAACCACAATCTCCAGTTAACCCATCAGCTGCTCCACCACAGTGAAAGCACGTCTGTGCTAAAAACATGGAATCATAGGACAGTTAAGGTTGGAAAAGAACTCCAAGATCATTGAGTCCAACCATTAACCCAGCACTGCCGTGTTCACCACTAAACCATGTCCTCAATTACCATATCCACACAGTTTTTGAGCACTTCCAGGGATGATGGCAACTCCACCGCTTCCTTAGGCAGCCTGTTCCAGCACCTGACCACACATTCAGTGAAGAAATTTTTCCTAATATGTAATCTAAACCACCCCTGGCACAACTTGAGGCCATTTCATCACACATCAAAGAGATGTTGACATCACACCGCAAAGAGATGTTGTGAATCTCCCCGGCTTCCAGCTGGACCAGAAGCGCCGCACGCACAGCCCGGATCCCACTGGATGCCAGCGGGAACCTACAAACAGATGCAGGGTGAGTTGAAGGTCTGGACCAAGGTTTACAGGAGGGGTTCCCAACCTCGGTCTCCTCAGATAACACGAAGATGTGGAGGGCTGTGCTGTGAGTGGGGGTGCCCATGTCTGAGCTGCAGATGTGTGACAGTTCTGACAGCTCTTCCCCGAGGAAAAACCCCTCACACACCTATTGGTTTTTATAGCACTCCGAATTAGCTTATGTAACAGTCATCATGCACGCTCCACTGGAGAGCCCCCAGCTTTTGACATTTCTTTTGTTTATTTCCACTATTCTGGTTAACCCACAACTTCACACAAATGAATTTCTAGAGTTAGTCTCTTACAGACTCCAGGCATAATGAGAGGAGTTAGCTGGTCCTCAGGGCAAAGTACTAAATCAAGTGAGGGAAACAGCAAGATCTACTGCCATATCTACTGTGAATTTGGAGCATCCCAAATTAGTGAACGCTGCTGATATCCTGCTGTCCTTGTTAAAGTGATAATGTCAATTTAAGCTGTGCCCACAGCTATGTGTGTTCAGCTCTTCTACCCCCCTGGCCACTCATCTTTCCATTTCAGTGCCCAGGGGGAAGGATCCCCAGATTTACAGGCCATGCTCAAGGCACAGCTTTCAGCTGCTCTCTTTCCCCTAGCTACGAAATGGTAACATCAATAACTATTAAAGGCAAAATGCAAGGCCTTGCCAGGGAAAAGCAAAATAAGACAAGAACTATCTGCGCCCATCTTGTTGATATTGTAATATAAGACTATAATCTCTCCACTTGTATTAATCCCGGGTACCTGCTCTTGCAGAGACCTCCTGGGTGCCCTGGGCAGCGTGGCAGTGCAGTGATACTGTGGCCAATGGGGTCCTAGAGCTTGTGCCCTGAGCAGAAGATCACAGGCTCACACCACAACCAGCACCTTTCAATCACCTCACTCCACCTGCACCTCCAGCCCACACTGGTGCACCCGCTGTGGCTTCTGGCCCCTCTCTACCAAAATCATAATGGGTGAACAAGGGGCTTGAGCTGGTGCAAACAGTGTCTGGGATGGGAGTCTCTCTGCTTTATACCCAAGAGAAGTATTTAGACAATACAAGACAAACAGTCCCAGTGAAGGTTTCATGACATCAGTGAGTGCCCCTTTCTAACACAACCCAGATAACCGGCCTTGAGCTTCGTGCCTCTCCAAATTACACCCTACCCTTCCAAAAAGCACTGAGACAAGTTGTGGTTGATCCTCAGCCAACTGCTGATGATGCAGAAGTGGGGCCGCTGGTGCTCCTGCTTTTTGGATGGAAAAGCCAAGCCTGCCCCGGACCGCAGCTGGTCCTGGCAGCCTGCCCCTGCTCTGCTCCAGCCAGCTCCAGGCAGCCACACAGCCAGACAAAGCCTGAAACAGGAAAGCTGAGGCACCTGCTCCCCTCCCACCCCTTTGGGACCTCTCGTGAACAAAGCACCTGAGCCGCAAACAGCACGGGCGCAGGAGCAGCGCTGCTGAAACGCAACTGGGAGGCGTCGTCCTCCCTGCGAGCACCCACGCAGGAAAAAAAAATACGCTGTGTAAGCTCCATCAGTAAACTCTACCTTTTTAATGGACCCTCTCCTGTACTACCCCTGCCGGGGAAGTTCCTTCCTCTTAGCAAAATGTGAATTGTAGGCTGGAAACAAATCAAAGTACAGAGCACAGCTGGCTGCCCGAGAGGAACACGATGCCGATTTCTTCCACTCCAGCTGCTCTGGGCTGTTTTCTGGCTGACTGGGGAACACACCGCTGCTCTGGATGGTGAGTGTCAGCAAATACCTCTCTCCTTCAAATTCATCAAGTACAGTTGCAGGAAACAGAAGTGGGAGTAACTTCCCTGACACGCCATTCTTAACTTGTG